>OY821517.1:292779669-293273251 GCA_963682025.1 Cordilura impudica
CACACACACATATACATTGTTTTTTCGTCCTTCTCAAGGATCTATTCCTCGTAAGATTTTTGACTCAAAATTTTTTATAAAGTATTTATTGCCCATATCTACAGGACTGTTAAATAAAAAGTCCTAAAAACTTTATATCGAGCCCATAATTTCAAACATAACGTTTTTTGGCTCTCCTGAACATTTCGATTTTATGACATACGCGGTTATTTTAGAAAACCACAGATAATATAGGTTTGTCAATCCGTTTGTAACGCATTGAAATAAATTCCAGAGACCCCATAAACAGTATATTTTCTTGGCCCTTTAAGAAGAAAAGATGATTTTGCGATGACCGTCTATCTGTGGAAATCACGACCACATCCTCAAAAACTAAGCTGGATTTTTCGTTGTTGCTTATTAACATCCTGAAGGAGTTATTATTTAAAATCATCAAGTCGGTCCAATGGGTCACGAGAAATGAATGCAAATGTAAAAAAACTCGTGAAAAAATTAATATGTTCACTGTGTTTGTTGTTTTTCTTAAGATATATGCCGTAATTGTTATTATTTGTAGTTCGTTGTAGTTGCGAAATTTGCTTCATGAAGGTGTGTGTTTGATTATACTGCAAGTGTTATATTAGCCGAAGCAAGTATTGTCACACATTTATTTTGTATCGATAATCCGATATAATAAAGAAAAACGCCTTTGTGAAAGAAAAAATATAATCCATGACAAAAGTACCTTTTTAAAAATTTACCTTTTCTTAAAAAAGTACATTTACGTAAAAAATTAACATCTGGTAATTTTAACCAAGATCATTTGAAATTTTTTGAGTTATCGTATGACTTCTAAGGTCTCAAAACATTCTTATAGGGAACAAACTTTGGGTATTATAACGCCAGCTGCTTTAAATAATATATTTCATTGGAGTTCTATGAAGTACTTAGGGAACTTATAGGTTTTCTATTCTAGTAAAAGAAAAATAATGCAATTTTTGAGATAGTAATTAATTCTTTCTATAGAAGACATGATCATTGTTGTTAAAAAAAAGAAATTATAATAGAAACTGGCCAAAAAGCAAATAAATTAACTTAAAATTTACTTGGTATTCGATTTTAAAGTTTCAGTATCGGTAACAGTTTTAAAGTGATAACCGTACCCAACTTTGTTTGTAATATTGAGTTTGAGACGCAGGTGGAGGGTATCAAAGATTCGGCATAGCCGAATTTAATACTGAGCAGTTTGCCATCGAAAAAGAGCCAAATCGATCTTTTAGACTCAACGTTATACATAAGTAACACTGAGAAGAGACCTCTACAATTTTCGTAAAAAATTTTACATTTTTGAACCAGAAGGGACAAATTTCTTGCAATTTGAGAAGCAAAGAAACGCAAGAGGAAACGCGATAGGTTTCGCCAACAAATTGAAGTCATTTCCAACGCTTGGTTCATATGATTTTTGCGCAAAAATCGCAGAGTTCAGTTTTATTGTTGTTGTAATCGCACACTTTCGCATGTTGCACTTTTGTTTTAGATGAATTAATTCCAGAACATATCGAAAAGAAGCTTCACTGAGTCTGAATATGTTCACAAATATTACGAAAAATATATATTTAGAAATGATTTTATAAAAATAACGTTTCTAACATTGAATAAGGGATGGCAAAAATTATTCATTATTTCATCGTCTTCACTTGAACTTGAAAAATAACATTCTGTACTAGCCATTGTTTGATTTTTCTTTTAAAATAATAAAAAAAAAAAAAAAACTATTCACAAATTTGCAAACATTTTTGATTTTTTTTTTATTTGTTTTCGATAACGTCTCTTCTTCGCTTCGAGGTATTTCAAGCATACCAATGTAGGAACGAACGAAGCGAAGAGAAAAACGACAGTGATATAGAAACCACAATTTGAACGACAACGCCAACGGGAATAGGACCGATAATTTATTTCAAAGATTTTTTCCTTTTGATTTTAAAAATATTAAAAAAAAAAAAAAAAAAAAAACAAATTTTTGACCGAATATTTTTTTTGTGTCCAGTATTTTTCATATTTTTCGTTCTGTAGTGCATATTTTAAGCCGAAATTTTCGATTTTTTAGTGCATGATTACTATTGTTTTTAATATTGTTTGGAAGAGAAGATGAAAACATAAATTTTTCTACACATCATAACTACTCAATAATTCATTTTAATGACACCGATTAAAATTTGTGGGAATACCTATCAAATATAATACAAAATATTTTTCCGGTGCCAAATTTTTGCTATCGCTTTATAATATAAATATTTTTTATTGACAAAATCGTGAAGGGCATAAAAGATTTGGCACAGGCATATATGCAACTATTGCATATTTCCCCCTGAATTTCTTTATTTCATCTGCTACTGTATTCTTCTGCCTATTTCTGCTTGTCATTTTATATTTTTAATGTCGTGACTTTAAAATTTTAAATTAATTGATAAACAAAAGACGTGCCTTCATTTTATGCTACCCTCCTCTTTAATGATGATTAATAAACAACATAAATATTTTAGTCTATAGTTTTGCTGAGAATACACTTAGAGAAATAAATATATTAGCGGTATTCACTCTTGGTGTTAAATTTACAGCCCTGTTATATTTACAACGATTTTATATTACAAAGCGTGAACGTCTTTTCCGTGAATATTGTATTGTGTATTGTAAATTAATTAATCAGCTAATTTTTGTTTTGTTTTCCATCAATTTGAAAACTAAAAAATATCAAAAAGCATTTGAAGATTAGAAAAATGCTTAATTTATCTATCGGTCCATCTTTATTATTAATTTATTTATTATTTTGATCCATTTTTTATTATTTATTTTAATAGTGACCACAAAATGAACAATAAAATTAAAAAATTGTTTTGGCAGCTCAACTATCAGCTGTTTTAATCTTGTAAATGTACTATACCTTTTACCCTTGTACTTTAACCACAGCGTAGTAAATTTTCATTTCATACATTTTGTTGTTGCGGTGTTGTAAATAATAGTACTTTTACTATATCTACAACATTTACAAGGGTTACAAGGGTACTTTACTACCAAGAGTGAAAACCCTTATTGCCATAATATTAAAATGTAAATTTTTAAGCAAGCTGGTTATGACTTACAAGGGAAGAGCCTTCATGGGAAGTTATCAAATGCGATCAAACTTAGATATGTGGTATAAGAGAGAAAACTAATGGACTCACAGTTTTTCTTATCGGCCCTAATTTGTTACATATTTGCTCTATAGTAAGTAATCAAATATGATATCAAATAATCAGGCTTTTGAAGACCTCTTTAACGGTATATGAGACATGCTATTCCTTAAAAAATTAAAATTTTAGGTGCTTTTTTATGGAGTGGCAATAGTTTTGATGCCAAATTAAAATAGCTTTCCAACGATATATGACCAATTATGTTCCATAAGGAAAAAAAAAGAAAATAAATTTGTTCAAGTGCGTTTTAACATTTTAATCAAATGTTGTTAAACACATAGTTTGACATATTTATTTTAGTTAAATCAGGAACCACCGTTCATCCGATTTACCTTATACCTTATTTTAAAGAGAATAACTATGGGTTTTATATTATTTAATCAAAATTTCTTATTAATATTAATATCTACATAATAAGAGAAATCAAAGAAATCTAAACTTTTTTCGCAAGCAAGTTATCTCTGCAAAATATATCAGTTATTATGTTTAATGGAAACCTTGTTCATTTATTCTTAGTTTGAGGGAAATAGGGATAAAATATAAGCGCGTACTA
The DNA here is from genome assembly GCA_963682025.1 of Cordilura impudica. Classification (NCBI taxonomy): domain Eukaryota; kingdom Metazoa; phylum Arthropoda; class Insecta; order Diptera; family Scathophagidae; genus Cordilura; species Cordilura impudica. The sequence continues at coordinate 292,783,432 of OY821517.1, forward strand.
AAATTATTAAATATTTTCAACGAAATGCATCTAGGTCCTACAAAAAGTTAACCAAACCGTTTCCAATGTTACTACAAAGTATCAGAAGAAAATTGATCGTCTATAGGAAACCTGGTTCGGGAAGAAAGAAAGTTCCACATGATGTTTGTAAGGCCAAGAAAATAGAAAGCATATTAAAACTAGCTCTGAATACCGGTAGTAGAAAAGCAGCCCGGTTAGCTTAGTGCTCAGGCTATTTGGTGCGAAAAGTTAAAGCCAATGCAGGTTTGAAACACACAACATCCAAAAAGTTCCAGGAAAGCTGTAAAAAATTTAGAGGCTAAAAAGAGAGCACGGAACTTGATATTATGTTTCATATAAAAATACTCCTGCTGTATAATGGACGACGAAATGTATATAGTGGCAGAATTTTGGTAGCTGCTGGGTCAACATTTTTATGTTGCTAATGCTCGAGGAAATGTTGAAGATATGCCTAGGACCGACCCAAAAGCAGAAATTTCCAAAAAAAAAAAAGTTCTTGGTATGGAAAACAATATACAGTTGCGGCAAACATTTATATTAAGGAGTGTTTGCAAAAAGACTCATTCCTTCCATAAGCCAACACAATGTTTCCACACATTTTTGGCCCGATTTGACATCCTGTCATTACGGTAAAAAAGCTTTTGAGTGGTACAAAAACAATAACTTAGTTTTTGTGCCAAGGGTGGCAAACTGTCCGGAGCGTAGGCCAGTGGAGAGCTATTGGGCTCTTGTGAAAAGAGCACAAAAAGGTGTCATAACATGTGGAAGATTTTAAACGGAGATGGACCCCCTATTTAAAAAAAAGCCACTATAAAATCCCTAATAGAAGGTTTTCCGAAATGGTTCATAAACAGTGATTAGAACTAGAAAAATTATCTTTTTTATAAAATCTAACTTAATTTCAATTAAATAAAAAAACAAGTAAGAATGTTAAATTCGGCTGTGCCGAATTTTTGATACCCTTCACCCAATATTAGGTACGGCTACCACTTTGAAACTGTTGCCGATACTGAAACATTAAGTCCGAATACCAATTAAATTTAAAGTTAATTGGTTTTCTTGTTGGCCAATTTCTATTATAAAAAAACAATGATGCTTAAAAAGAATTAATAACTATTTCAAAAATGTCATTATTTTTCTTTTACTAGAGTAGAAAACCCCTAAGTACTTCATAGATCACCAATGAATTTCATTATTTAACGCAGCCGGCATCAAAATAATAAGTTTGATCCATATAAGACTGTTTTGAGACCTTAGTAGTCATCTTATATATTAAAAGAATTTATGAATAAACTTTGCATTCAAGTTTTTTTTCAATATTTTTCTTCTCTCAAACCTCTATAACTAGAGTTCTAATTAACGTAGGTTGTTGATATAGGCCTAAGAACACTCAGTGGATCAAGCTCCTTCTTTTGAGCTATTAACTGCTTAAATTCGTTGGGTTTGAGGAAAGTTATGCGTGGAGAATCAACTTTACTTTTACTGTACGTTAACTTATCTTGGCATATTTTGGCATTACTGTACGTTATCTTCTCTTGGCAAATTCATTGGGTTTGAGGAAAGTTATGCGTGGACAATCAACTTTACTTTTACTGTACGTTAACTTCTCTTGGCATATTTTGGCATTACAGTACGTTAACTTCTCTTGGCAAATTTTGGTATTTTATTATAAAAATTAATATAATATAATATAATGCTGCGGAGCAGCAGGGGTCCTCTAGTACGATAATTAAAAAAAAATTCTAATGATTCTTGGCTACAGATTATTAATATTAAAAAAGGAAATTTTAAAATAATTTTATTTAAAACAAAAAACAAAAATAATAAAAACAGGTAAGAAACTAAAGAATGAAACTAAAATTTTTAATTTTTAATATTTAATTTTTTAATTTTTAATTTTGAATTTTAAATTTTGAATTTTTAGTTTTTAATTTTTAATTTTTTGGTCTTTTTTCATTTTTATTTTTTTGTTCTTTTTTCATTTTTATTTTTCATTTTTCATCTTCGTTTTCATTTTTATTTTTATTTTTATTTTTAATTTTAATTTTAACTTTAATTTTAATTTTAATTTTAATTTTAATTTTAATTTTAAATTTAATTTTAATTTTAATTTTAATTTTAATTTTAATTTTAATTTTAATTTTAATTTTAATTTTAATTTTAATTTTAATTTTAATTTTAATTTTAATTTTAATTTTAATTTTAATTTTAATTTTAATTTTAATTTTAATTTTAATTTTAATTTTAATTTTAATTTTAATTTTAATTTTAATTTTAATTTTAATTTTAATTTTAATTTTAATTTTAATTTTAATTTTAATTTTAATTTTAATTTTAATTTTAATTTTAATTTTAATTTTAATTTAATTTTAATTTTAATTTTAATTTTAATTTTAGTTTTAATTTTAATTTTAATTTTATAGTTTTAATTTTATTAATTTTTAATTTGAATTTTTAATTTTTAATTTCTAATTTCTAATTTTTAATTTTTAATATTTAATTTTAATTTTAGTTTTAATTTTAATTTTTAATTTTAATTTTTAATTTTAATTTTAATTTTAATTTTTAATTTTTAATTTCTAATTTCTAATTTCTAATTTCTAATTTCTAATTTCTAATTTCTAATTTCTAATTTCTAATTTCTAATTTCTAATTTCTAATTTCTAATTTCTAATTTCTAATTTCTAATTTCTAATTTCTAATTTTTAATTTTTAATTTTTAATATTTAATTTTATTAATTTTTATTAATTTTTAATATTTAATTTTATTATTAATTTTTAATATTTAATTTTTAATTTTAACGATAATACTTACTTAGGCCAGCGTGACACGTGCAATATTAATGCAATGACTTCAACAATAAGAAGTACAACATATACAAAATATTTTAAGAAAAACAACAAACACACTGAAAAATTTTATTTTTTCAAGAGTTTTTTCAAAGTTTCTTTCATAATTCGTTACCCCTTTAACCGATTTTGACGATTTTAAATAGCAACTCCTTTGGAATGTTAATAAACGATTTTATACAAAAACGAACGATCTAGCTTAGATATTGATGGCGTGATCGTGATTTCCACAGAAAGACGGACAGACAGTCATCGCTAAATCAACTTCCCTTATTATAATGATAAAGAAAATATATGGTTTTGGGGTCTCCGGAATTTATTTCGATGCGTTCAAAACGGAATGACAAACCTATGTATAGCCTCTGCCACTGAGGTGTGTAGGGTATAACAACCAAAAATAGTTTCAATATTTTCCATATTACATTTTGGGCATGTTAAAATTTTTTCGATCTCACTCCTTATATGTTTTAATTAATTTTATATTTTGAGCATATTTTATTAATTTTGATTTAGATTAAAAATCGAAATTAGTCCACCTTTTTACAAATATGTTATGAAAATTTCTATTTCCTACATCTTTTAGTTTTTAATTAACTTTATTAAATTTCCAGTCAAAGCTCTGTGATCAGTTGAGAACAAAATATATGCCAAGTAATATCTCCTTTTATTAGCTGTCGAATGCTGTATATTTATTTAGTATGTGATCAGTAATTACTGTGATTTTATACATACTTCTGAAGAAGACCGATATAGCTTCATTTAAAAGGAGGGATGTAGCCGATAGCCACTTTATTGAACCATAAGATGATATAAGTTTACACACATTTTTTTTAATACACAGGTGCTACTATTTCACTGACCTCAGCTGTATGTCGGCAATTTATTAAATTAGGGACGTCCCAGCACTGAATCATTACACCCAGATAAAAATGTTTTTTTATTTTTGAATTTTTAAAACGCTGTAAAATCCTTATGGTAAACAAATATACAATAGTTTTAGACTATCGCGCAAATAGTTTCATTCATTAAATAATACATAATTTCTTTTTAAAATTCTATTATATTTTATGAAATTTCGGCCTTGACATGACGCGCTAGTTTCATTTTCACTAAAAATGTACCACAATTTTTTATCACTTCTAGTTTCGACAATATTGTAAAAACACAATATTGTAAAAACCCTATGGAAAAAAATTGCTCGAACGTATTCTTAACAATTGTAAGTATCTATAATATTAACAGGCTAGGCGATTTCTTGTGACCGATGTTTTGTTCTACCGTTTTATCCCGATTTTGACCAAACGTATATTATTTGAAAGGTATTTCTTTTTAGCCGATTTGCAGATTAACAGATTTTAAAATTTTTTCGTTTATTTTGAGTAAATTGGATTTAAAATTGCTACTAACACATACATAAAATTATACAATGCTATGTGTGTGTTTATTAAATTTGTTAATGTGTTTGTAATAAAAATGAGTTCGTTTTTTGTGTTGATTTGTGAATTGGCTATAATTGATTAGCATACCTTTAGGGTCTTTATTTAATGAAAAAATAAAATTTCCTAGAATTCGCACTCGAATTTCGAGGTCTAGTTATATAGTAAAAGAAAAATTCAAATTGATTAACATAGACCATTTCACACAAAATTCGACTCTCATCGTTCCATAACCACCGTATTCGCCTGACTTAGCACCGTCTAACTTTTGGCTATTCAATACACTCAAAAGATCATTTTGAATTGATTGCGGAAAAAACGTTATTTATAGGTATTTTAACATGAAGGACGAAAACCTCAAAAAACCTGCATAACACACTAAAATGGTATATCATGTGATTACATAAACAATCTTGAAATGTATCAGGTTAGTAAGCAGTACATTAAATTGAAGTACAAAATAAATATTTTTTGAAGACAAGCTTTTATACTTATTATTTCAGGTGAACCACGCGAAACAATGATCAGGTCATGTAGAAATTGATTATATCTTTTATAACGGCAATTAATATATATTAATATATATAATACAATAATAAAGTAGGTGAAAATGCAATTGCAAAAAGTAAGAAAATTATAGTCCGTTTAGACAGGCGGTCGGCAAACACAAACCATTTTATTTTGCTTTGTGTAAGTGAGCTGCAATCTCAGTCTTACTTAATGTACTTGGATAAACTTATAATTAAATTAAGAAAACGTACGTAAAAAAATACCTTTAACTGTGGTGGTAAATTTTACCCTCTCTTTAAATTTTTTGTACAAAAAAGAAAGGATTTAGAAATAAAGTGCCCTGCTACGTTGAAATTAATATAACAAAAATTTAAAATTTATTTTTTTACATTAAGCTTAAGCTTAATTTTAAAAAACAAATAATTATAAAGAAATATTTGTTAATATTATTTTGTAGTAAAATAAAAAGGGGTAAAATATACCATCACGTCACTGACTACGTCCCAAAATTTCACATCCATAGTTTAAGGTTAATTAACCTACTTTAAGGTTCATGTTGTATAACGCAATCAATATCAATGTCATATGGGCAACATTTTATGCTAACAAGATCGTCAACGCGTGCATCTGTTAGACGATTTTTATTTTTAATCAATTTTAACGAGGAAAATGAAGACTCAGAAATATATGTTGATCCAAACATCGAATATAATTTGAGTATTTCATTCTTTGATTTTGGATATGAAGCTTTATTAATATTTATCCAAAACTCAATACTAGTTGTAAGCGGTAGATTCAAGTCATTTTAATTTTTAAAAGTTCTTCTTTGATATCAACACTTTGCTTTTCAACAAAGGATTATTATGTAATTCAATTATATTTTCTTTTTGATCATAAACTTTAAAACGCATATTGTACTTTACTAATAAAGTCTCGCTAAACAAGAATTTACATTCAAAATTTGCATTCATTCTCTCAGTGCATCTCAAGCACAAAGCGTCGAATCAACCTCTTCGTTCGAATGCTCATGCGAGACTGATTGTTTTTTTCATTTTGTTTAATATGTGAGCGCATGTGGTTTTGGCGACCACTGGTTTAGACCGACTTAGGAGTGAGATCGAAAAAATCATAACATACATAAAATGTAATAAGGAAACCATTGAACCTAGTTTCCAATTTTTTTCATATAACTGAAATTATATTAAAGCTTACAAAAAAAGATAACAGGATGCCAAATCCGGCAATATGTGGACACCTTATGTTGGCTTATGAAAGGAAGTACTCTTCTTTGCAAGTATTCCTTAATATAAATTTCGATATTTATAAGGCCCGTTGCAACAATGAATTTCTTCATTGGCTCCAACTGTATATTCCTTGCCATACCAAGAACTTTTTTTTTTTTTTTTTTTTTTTGGAAATTTCGTCTGCTTTTGGGTCCTACACTTATCTTCGACTTTTCATTAGCATTAGCTTCTATACCAATTTTCTTCAAAATATATTTATATTTTTCGACTTGTAGTTTGATGACAAGTTTTATATAGAAACAAAAAAAAAAAAACAGACAGATGGACGAACGGACTTCGCTATATTACTTAGGAAGTGATTCTGAAATGAAAATCCGCCTCAAACAAACAGACAAAGAGAGTTAATAAAAACAAAATCATATAAAAATTTTAAAATACATTTGATTAATATTGAAACTTATTTGGACAATTTAAGCAACACTAAGAGCATTTAAAGTTAAAATTTACAATTTTTAAATAAATTAATCACCCTTGTTCTAAATTTCACATTCACATGAAATAAAATGATTCAGAAAATTTTCGTATTCCAGTTTTCACTTCCATATATTTTTCTCGTTTATTTTCAATTAGAAAAACCTTAGTAAAAGTAATAGAATGTACATTTTTTCACTAATAGTCGCCGGATGAAAGAGAAACTGGGTACGTAATGTCGGACAATTTAAGCAACATTAAGACCATTTAGAGTTAAATTGTGCTCTTTTATAATAAATTAGTCATGACTGTTCTGATTTTCACATAAAATAAAACATCGTTATTTTGGAACAGAAAAATGATTATTGACGAATGAAAAATTAATAATTATCGACTTACAATTTATGTTTTCTTTTTTATATAAATTTTTAGCAAAATCAATGTAATTTTTACAAAAAAAAAATCACTTTTGTCAAGGAAGTTTTAATTCGGTGGAACAAAAACATTTTAAAAAATTCATGACTGATGCGCTCCGCTTTTTTCTAGCATCAAAACAGGAGCTATTTGAAATAAATACGAATGAATTGCGAAACATGATTTTTGAATAATGTGATTTAACAAAGAATGAAATGATTCGAAGGTCAGAACATGTAAAATATATTAAAGGTGCTATTACACGATGTGTTTTTTACATATGTACTGTCACTTTCTTTATCCATATGAAATTCCTCATGTCTGTCAAAATTGTCTTTTACATAAGATTCATAATTTTTGCTATCACACGTGCATATGTATTTCCGTATGACATAATCTCTAAATGTAAACAACAGCTGATTTAATTTGTGAATTTACAAAAATTTATTGTTAAAAAAAAGTTATATATATTTTAATTGTTAATTAATATTAAACAATTTATTTTTCTTTCAATATTAATGTTTATAATTTACTCTGTTTCTCTTTCGCCACAAGCAGTGTTGAATTTTCATATGTTTGTCATGCAAAAATAGAACATGTTCTAATTTAAAATTGTACATGTGACTTTCCTCATGTATTGTACATACACAATGTTTCATGTGTATCACACGATGTGTACAACTTTTGTTGTGGGAAAATTTGACAGTACATATGTAAAAAACACATCATGTAATAGCACCTTAAATAAGTAAATATATGAATATATAAATATATGTCCAAATATATTTACTGATTAAACGCTCTTCAACATATCCTGTTCTACAATATTAAACAATAGCATGGATGGAACTAATATCTCAAAGCTTTTGTCGCCTAGTTATGTTTATTTAAACCCAATTTGAAACGATAGAAATATGTTTCTTCTACATCAACAACCAATGTTTTCCCCAACATCAGGAAAAATTATAAATTTTACAAAATGGCATAGAAAATGCAATGTGGACTCATATACAAACACAATCTCATTGATTCAAACAGTAAGTATACAGCTTTAAGTTACTGTCATTAGCCGTAGAAAGGGTCGATAAACTTATCCAGTAATTAATATTAAGTTAATTTCTAATTAATATGGGCCACTGTATTTGTAAGTGTAATATTGAGTTTGGTTATGGATAATTAAATCAAGCAGAAAATAAATAGTTAAATGGTAATTGTTGTTGCTGCCAATTTAGTGGATGAGTACTTATAATGTATATTATATAAAAAAGCGACACTTAAATTATGACAAACAATAAATGTGTTTACACTTACGATTATTATTTCCTTGGAATTCTTCATCATCAAATTGTTGTTCCTCTGGCTTCTGTTGTTCACCGCCATTACTAAACAATGAAGTTGAAGACGAAGTTTGAGCGAACTCTGAAAATCCCGAAGAATTGGTTAAAGTGGTGGAAGTAGCAGAAACTGTAGTAAATATATCCTCAATCGGTGAGGGAGTGAATTTTTCAACAAACACATCTTTCTCATCTTTAGCTTTAATGTTGGATTGTTCCTTCAGCGAGAGAATATCACCACGAATGCGACCAGCATGTTCGTGAATGGAAGGTCTTTTTTGTATAACGGCAAATGGATGTTGAGAGGTATATGATGTGGTCGACGATGAAGTCTCCGAAATTGGTGAAATAGGTTCTTCTTTAATAGGTATGGGCTTATGAAGAGTGCGAGGTATTGGTGGAGGAGGTGATTGGGACCTTTCCGGCATGGTTGATATTTGAGGAGATATTGGTTTTTCCTGCATGATTGGTAGTGGAGGAGATTTTGGTCTTTCCTGCTTGGTTGATAGTGAAGGTGATTTTGGTTTTTCGTGCATAGTGGGTATAGATGGTGATTTGGATCTTTCTGGCATAGCAAGCAAAGCAGTACATTCTCGCTGTTGTTCCACATTTGAAGTTACTGGAATCGGGGATTTCATGTCTGGTAAAGTAGCAGATTCTCCATTTGCAGCTACTGGCATTGGACTATGCTGCGATTTAGTGTCATCAATATCCATGGCCTCAAAACTGATATCCATGGCTGTTGGTTCTGAGGCCACATTAAAAGTACGTCGTGATTGTGATTCCAGGAGTGTATTTTGTGAATCAATTATAGCAAAAGTACGACGAGAATTGCCGTTGTTATCCAAGGATGGACTTGGCCCAACAGACGTCTCAGATGATGATGGAACACTAAATGTACGACGACTTTCATTTGATACATTCAAGTCATCTAAAGTTTTATTTTCATTCTTATCTTGAGGAGAGGAGATTTTTAATTCTTTCGTATCTGTTTGAATTGTATTCTGATCTTTGGTATCTGAAGAGTTAACATAATATGTAAGACGTTTATTATCTGGTTGAGAAATTGTATCCACATCGACCTTTTGAAGAGCTGTAGTTACTTCTAATGCTAAGGGTTCCACATATGGGCCATTTAGATGATTAGCCATTGAAACAATTTCATCTGTTGGGACTGTAGATTCTGTCGGTTCTACATAAGTTCCATTTAAATTATTGACATCTTTTTCTAATTGGTGACATGGTGCTTCTGTTTTAACTGATTCTACATAAGATCCATTTAAATTATCCACACCTGGTTGTAAATCACATGCCGTTTGCGTTAAAGATTTCTGAGAATTCTCTAAAAAATCCGATTTCTCGAGAAAAGGGATTTGTTGGGGATTATTTTTATTGGCAATGGGTGAGCGTGGAAATCCAGCATTTTGAGTAGGTGATTTCAAAGGAAATGATGGTGAACTGGGAGTAGAACTGTTCTGGGAAGTTAATGAGGTTGTCAAACCTATAGCTAAATTAAGATTTTTAACTGGTGACTTTGAAGAAGTGTTACTGTTAGTACTAGAATTCATATTATCTAGAGACAAATTGTTGTTATTCAAAGATTTGGTTGAATCTATGGCGGATTGAACATTTTCTATATCTGGCTTAACATGAGAAATTTCTTCTATGACTTTTTCATTATTAACTCTTTCGATAATACATTCTGAACTAACAGTTTTGCCTATAATGGGTGACAATTCAATACTTTTATTTAAAGATAATTCATGTTTAGATTGTTCTATTTCTAAATGTTGTGGTCTATCGAGTAAACTTTCTCTCGGGCTACTATTAACCACAATAGACATTGTGGACGGTTCGCATTGCTTTCTCAGCGATTCTTGTGAATTTTCCTTTTCCAACTCCTCCAAAGGTCTTTTCTCCTCTATATGTTGTAATATATTTTCAGCATGTTGTAAAACCTTTTCAACATGTTCTATATTGCTAGCGGATGATTTTATTATTTCCATAGTGGCATTCATGTCTACATCCATGGGTTCAACTTCATCCATGTTTTCAGATTCTACTACCACTTGGTTTATTGGTTGCTGAGCAAGAAAAGCATCAGATTCCATTGTTATATCAGCTATATTATCTATAGTTCTATCGTGCTCCACATTAAGGGAATTGTTGCAAGCACTTTGATAAGACTCCAATTCTGTTGTGGTATCCAAAATAGATGCGCGTTCAGCAAAGCTAGTTGCTAGGGGATCTCTATCTTCATCTTGACAATCGGCAAATGTTTCATTATCAGATGAAACAGCTGTGTCAGTTTCAGTTGGCAGTAAGAGATGGGTTTTATCGACGACAAATTGATCTGAAATAAAATAGGAAGAATATTTTTTATTTTAATTTGAGTTTTTGAGCTAAAAAACAGGTATCGAGTTTACCTTTAGTGCCTTGGTGAGTGGTTAATGTTGGCACAAAACATTTCTCAAAAGTTACACTAAATTGTTCTGAAAAAAAGAAAAATATTTGCAATTATAGAAGGGTGACTAATTGATTCAAGTTTGTAACTCATTGCTACTTAGGCTATTATATGAGTGTAAGTAATTCTGGGTAAATTTTTTTTTTATTAAACTTAATATTCGATAGGTGGTATTAATGAAACGTTTGTCATTTCGGAACCCATTAATATTATATGTATATTCTTGATTCATTTAACAAGTAAAATCAATCTAGAATGGTCCATTTTTAAAAATAAGATTTTTTGAAGATTGTTCTGAATTGTTCTAGGATTGTTCTACAATGTTCCAATACGACGAGTTTCTAAAATGGAATTTGTACCGGTAAATCGAAAAAAAACGAATTTTAATCTTTGCCCCCATTTTTAGAAAAAAAAAATTTGGCGGTTGTTCTAGTTGTTCTAAATATTGTTCCAAAATAGATATGTCGCAAACCGTAACGTACGCAAATGAGAACGAAAAACATTTTTTCCGCGATACCAACAACGTTATTAAACGATATCAATATTTTTATGCAACACAAAAGTTAACGTATCCTTAATGGCACCTGAATGTAAATATGTATATGTATGTATATATAGTTATTACAAAAAAACACAAAAACAAAAAAAAAACATATATGTATATCAAAATCACAAAAAAAAATACAAAAATCACAAAAAAGAAATACAAAATACAAAAATCACAAAAAAAAAAAAACAATAAAAATACAAAATACGTTACGGTTTGCGACATCTATTTTGGAACAATGTTTAGAACAACTAGAACAACCGGCTATTTTTTTTTTACCAAAAGTGTGGGGGGGGGGAGCAATGTTTAAAATTCATTTTTTTTTTCGATTTACCGGTACAAATTATATTTTAGAAACTCCTTGTTTTGGAACATTGTAGAACAATCCTAGAACAATTCAGAACAATCTTCAAAAAATTTTATTTCAAGAAATGGGGGGTGGCTAACTTCGCACACTTTTGATATCGCGGAAAATTTAGACTTTTTTTTTTTTTTTTTTGCTAAATTAAAGCATTTTTTGCCTTTTTTTCAAAAAGGGCATTTTTTTTTTCATAAGAAAGCTTAGGATTTTTCCTTTAAGAGCTTTTTGGTCGCTTAGTGGGATGGGAGTGGGATATCTATCAAAATAAATGTTTTGTAACTCAAGACAACGGTTTTACAATTTTTCACAAATGCACTATTTTGAATTTTTTCCTATTTGTGTGAAAAACCTTACAAATAAAACTTATACTGAGAAACTAGACAAATTAACCTTTCCGAATGTATTTAACATACCTTCATAACATAACAGAAGAGAATGGTTCTCTGTAACCTTGAAGAATTATTTGCAATATTTCAATCTGAACACGAGGATGTTAAAATTGGCTTCACGAAATTTACCCAAATGAGGACAAAACATTGCGTTTGGCAGAAAGCAGCGGAACTCACACAGTATGCGTTTGCATTTACCATGAAAATGTTAAACTGATGTTGAAGGAAATCAACTTAAAGTATTTAACAGATGATTCGGAAGAAGATTTACACGATTACCGCGATTGCCTTAAATTGACTATGTGTCCTAATGCAACAACTTCTTGCCACTTAGGTGAATGTACCAATTGCCCGAAAACCACATTCATCAAAGAAAATTTAATCAACTCTTTAGATCGAGAATATATAGAGGAGGTCAAATTTGATTCTTGGATTCAGACTGACAGATGAACATTGAAAACAATCATTTTAAATGTGGATGATTTTGTGTAAGAAATGTGTACAGGATTGCTAAACTTGAGAAACCATGACTTTTTAGTCAAAGAGCAATGGTCATTCTTCAAGGATTTGAAGATACATTTGAAGTCTGGTGAATTCATTATTTCATATGATTTCGCAGAAAACTATAAATATATTCTTCAGGATGCCAAACAAGCATTCCACTTCAATAACGACCAAGCAACTATATTCACAGTAGTTATTTACTACATGAAAGATGAAAAAGTGGAACACAAAAGTATGGCAATCATATCCGACGATTTAAAACATGATACCGTTGCAGTTTATGAGTACCAGAAGATAATACTAAAATTTCTAAAATCTAAATTTATAGTAAAGAAGGTATACTACGTTTCGGACGGAGCTCGTCAACATTTTAAAAACAAAAGTAACTTGGCAAATCTTATGGCCCATGAAAAAGATTTTGGAATGTCAGCTGAGTGGCATTTTCATCCTACTGCTCATGACAAAGGAGCATGTGATGGTATTGGAGCAAACCTTAAAAGAAATGCAGCGAAGTATAGCCTCCAGTGCTCTCATCAAGATCGCATCTTAGATGCGACTGCTTTATTCCATTGGGCAAAGAGTTATTGTAAAGAAACTAAAATAGTTTTTAGTAGCAAAGAGGATCAGGAAACATTGAAAACACTGAAGAGCAGATTCAATGCTGCGGTAACAATCGATGGCACCGCTCAATACCATGCTTTTATACCGCTTGTCGATGGAAGACTTAAGTTGAAAAAGTTTTCTGCATCTATTCAATGCGATTTCTTTCCAAAGACAACAAATAAACCAGCAGCGAAATCAACAGCTGAACCTAGTAACGCCAAGAAAGGATTGACAAAAAACGCAGTAAATAAAGGCGACAAAAAAGCTGGATGAAAGACTGGGTATTTAAAAATTTACAAGACTTAAATACTTCATCAGCTACAATAAATTAAGTATAAAAATAGTTATGATATAAATGGATCTAATGCAATTAAGATTAAATTTTAATAAATTATTTATCTTTTTATTTTTAATATTATTATTATTATAAATTAATTTAATTATTATTAAAAATAAATAAAAAATAATAATTTTTCAACATTTCTATAGAAAAAAGGAGATTTTTTTTCCTGAGGTTAACATATTCTGGGTATTACAGTATCGAGGGTATAAAATTTTAGTTAGGTATGTTATATACCTTCGGAAAGTTTAGTTTGTCTAGTTTCTCAGTATAAGTTTTATTTGTAAGGTTTTACACACAAATAGGAAAAATTCAAAATAGTGCATTTGTGAAAAATTGAAAAACCGTTGTCTTGAGTTACAAAACATTTATTTTGATAGATATCCCACTCCCATCCCACTAAGCGACCAAAAAGCTCTTAAAGGAAAAATCCTAAGCTTTCTTATGAAAAAAAATGCCCTTTTTGAAAAAAAGGCAAAAAATGATTTAATTTAGCAAAAAAAAGTCTACAAATTTTTTTTTTTTGTAAGTATTTTTTTCCGAAATACTGAAGAAATAGCTATCTAAACTCTTTGGAAAAAAATTTTCTAAGAACAATAGGTAATAAGTTACATGGATGAGAAAAAACACCTGTTTGGCCAAAATGTCAAATTTTGATCCCCTCTAACTCAGAGAGATCTGGACCGACATCGGTTTCAAAAGTTGGTGCACTTGACATGAAATCCCCCATATATATATAGAGAGAGAGAGAGAGAGTTAATGAGTTTCTACATATACATTAACTATACTTATAAGTTAACAATAGTTTAAACTAGTGTTTAAGAGAGCGGTTTGACCATTCAACATGTTTCCTTTTGGCTCGATATATTAGTCCAAAGTTTTTCAAATTTTCTGTTCATTCTAAATAATAGATTTTGTCAGTAGATTGGTTTTCTTTGGTTCACGTTCTCACGTAGGAGAGAGGATATTTGTATGGAGAATACATATGTGCATACCGATTTTAACAAATTTTAAAAAGCGATCGTCCTTGAGCCAATCAAAGCTAATATACTGTAGGCAGTTTATATACATGTCCAAACAGAATGACGAAATTGCAGGAATAGGTAAATATTGTTCGGTCTAAAATGAATAAACTACCCAACTGCCCATGAAATGATGGAAGAAATTCGATACCGTCTAAGAGTAATTTGTTTTCTCAAAACTTACCTTCAATATTCGGATTTAAATCTCCCGGTAATTCTGGTATTTTAGCTTCATCAAATTCAGTTAAACCTAGAAATAAAAGAAAATACATCGTAAATTGAAATACAATGGCAATCAGCAAGAATGGATGTTTATTGATTTAGAATTGCGAATATATCGACATCATATTTACATCTATAATATTAATAGGCAAGGTGATTTCTTGTGACCGATGTTTTGTTCTACCTTTTTATACCGATTTTGACCAAGCATATATTATTTGAAAGGTATTTCTTTTTAACCGTTTTGCAGATTTACAGATTTTTAATATTTTTCCTTTATTTTGAGTAAATTGCATTTAAAGTTGCTACTAACACATACATAAAATTATACATATGCTATGTGTGTTTTATTAAATTTATTAATGAGTTTATCTTCATTCACAATAATAATAAACCATAAGTGTTGGTTTGGGAATTTTTGAAAAGTTGAAAAATAAAGCTGCCTAGGAATTGCACTTGAATTTCGAGCGCTGGAATCTGTTAGTATGTATAACACTTCTAAACTGCACTTCTAAACTGAAAATTATTTGAACTTAAAATATGTTTTTTGTACACATATTATCCAATATGAAAAATGTTTAATAAGCTATATATAAATTATAAAGTAAAAATCATATGTTAATAAACAATTAAAAAAAAAACTTTCTGAATTTTATTAAAATAATGGATGTGCTACAGTGGTAGACATTCGTTGCCGGTACTCTAAATGTCGAAGAAAAAGTTTTAAAGTTTTTCATAAAATTCGAATTCTTCTCCCTGGATCTCAGATAACTTGATTAAACTCAAGTTTAACTCTTTAGTTAAATAGTTTATAGTTATAAGACCAAGTTTTTGGGGTGCAAATTAAACTTAGTTTTATTAAGAGTTTAAAAATGCAAGTTTAACTAAACTAATGCCGTTTTCTTTTCTGACAAAACATGTCACATTTTATTTGCACTTTTTTTTTGAAAAGTATACTTTTTTATATATTCTGAATTAAGAGCAAACTTATCTTATAAAGGGTGATTTTTTAAGAGCTATAGGAAAGTTTTCCAAAAAAAAAAAAAAAAACATAAAATTCAGAAAAATGCATGAAATCTTTATTTGAATCGATAGTACGGTCCATATAATTTAATGTTTGAAGATAATTTCATGCAAATGTTGACCGTGACTGCGCCTCAAATGGTTCATCCGCTTAGTCCAATTTTGGCATACTCTTTCCAACATTTCGGCCGGTATCTCACGAATAAATGCTTCAATGTTGTCTTCCAATGCGTCAATTGAAGCGGGATTGTCTGTATAGACATTAGCTTTAACATAGCCCCACAAAAAATAGTATAAAGACGTTAAATAGCACAATCTAGGCGGCCAATTGACCGGTCCCGAACGTGAAATAAAATGTTCACCGAACTCGCCTCTCAATAAGTCCATTGTTGCGCGTGCTGTGTGGCATGTGGCACCGTCTTGTTGAATCCACATGTCATGCAAGTCAAGCTCTTGCATTTTGGGCAAAAAAAAGTTGGATATCATCTCTCGGTAGCGCTCACCATTCACAGTTACGTTACGATTCGCATCATCTTTGAAGAAGTACGGTCCAATGATGCGAACAGCCCATAAACCGCACCAAACTGTGACTTTTTCTGGATGCATTGGTAGCTCTTCCAATGCTTCTGGCTGATATTCACTCCAAAATCGACAATTCTGCTTATTTACGTACCCATTGAGCCAAAAATGAGCTTCGTCGCTGAACACAATTTTTCGGTAAAAAAGTGGATCTTCGGCCAACTTTCCGTGAGCCCATTCACCAAAAACTTTACGTTGCGGTAGGTCGTTCGGCTTCAATTCTTGCACCAGCTGTATTTTGAAAGGCTTCACACCTAAATCCTTCCGCAAAATTTTCCACGTTGTTGAGTAACAGAGGCCCAATTGCTGCGAACGGCGACGAATCGATAATTGATGGTCATCATTAACACTGGCCGATACAGCTGCGATATTTTCTTCAGTTCGCACTCTACGTAAGCGTGTTGGTGGTTTAATGTCCAACAATGTAAATTTGGTGCGAAATTTAGTCACAATAGCCCGAATAGCCGCTTCAGTGGGTCGATTAAACTGACCATAAAATGGAAGAAGCGCGCAATGAACTTTCTTAACAGAGCACGCATTTTGATAATAAAATTCAGCAAGCGTTGTTCGTTTGTAAGACGATTCATGGTTAAATTATAGACCAAACTGAAGATGTTTGACAATGAAACAAAACACGAAACGTGCGTCAGCTGTTTAAACCAGTGTTGCCAAAAAGATAATAGCTAAAAAATCACCCTTTACAACAACCGGAATGTCTCAAAGTGCCATAAAATGTAAAAATTTTGATTATTATCCTCTTTGAAGTCATAGGGTGAAAATATTCAAAAAAGGAGAACAATGGGGAAATATTCTCGCACTACGACCTGAAAGAATTCAATGGCAGCAATTTTTTACGATTTACGAGGGCTCGACTTTGCGACCTTTCGACTGATGTATAAGATAAGGTTGCTCTTAATTCAGAATATATTAAAAAAAATACACTTTTCGAAAAAAATGCATAAACAATGCGACATTTTTTGTCAGAAAAGAAAACGGCATAAGTTTAAAAAAACTCAAAACAGGAACAATTATAAATTTAAGGGTATTTATTTTTATTGAGACATTAACTCAATACCAAAAAATTACTTAAATAATTTTTTTTTGATATAGCTTTTAAACGAAAAAAAAAAAAAAAAATACAGATTTATAACACCATACACATTTCCCGACTTTCAGTCTTATTGGGTGAAATTTTGCATTCGAATTTAAATATCTTGTTAAGATTACGACAGTGACAGAGAAAAATTTCGGTGTTCTTTCGGTTTCACTTCCTGTTACTATATTTTTAATATAAAATCGTTGTAATTATCTAACAATAATATGTATGTATATCGAAATAAAGCAGCAAACAAAATTAATTTTTTAAGAAACTATTTTTTTATGGGAGTTGCCATACCCACTGTTCCGATCCCACTTTTAGTTTGACTACGTAAATTAATAACTTTTTGATTTACACAAAGTTTCAATGCTCTCATTTCTATAAAACTCTAGAAATATATAAAATATTTACTTTGTATGGGAGGTGACACACCCACTGGTCCCATCCATGTTAAGCTGGACTACTCGCATAATGAACTAACTACTCGTACAAACTTTTAAGTCTCTTGCTAGCATAGTACTCCAAATATATGATAATACATATATATTTACTTTGCATGGGTGTGCCACGCCCACTTTTTGACTCAGTTATTCACATCTATAATTAATGGGCTCGATCTCATAGTACAGCTGATTTTTTTTTTGTATGGTCAATCCCATCTATTTTTAATTCGACTAAGGAGTGAGATCGAAATCCTTCGGAACCTTCTTCACGAACCAGGTGTCCCAAATTCTCCAGATACTTTCTAATAACATTGGAAACAGTTGAATTGTTAATGACCTCTTTCGGTAGCATTTTTTGAACTCTCTTGCTATTAAATTATCCTGTCTTTGACTCGTTTATGGATCCAAGATGGATTTTGCTAGAAATATTTAATAATTTTAGCACGTACTTCTATTTAATCACTCATTTTAATCAAACTAACAACAAATGAAAACGGTTGTCATAAAACTTAATAACTGATAATAACTGGTTTAAAAGAAGACTTGATCAAAAAAAAAAAAAAAAAAAAAAAAAAAAAAAAAAAAAACTTATTCGGTACGGAAGCCCGGTTAAAGAATATATTTTTCAATAAGGCAACGCCGCTATTCATGTTGATGAATCCGGACTGTAAGCCTAGAAAATAAATCATTTTAAAATTTCCGAGAGACAAAAAGGTTTTCACGTTTAATTATTTAATTGTTTATTATATTCAATGCATTAAGACTCAATAAAAAAAACTTTAACTTTAACTATTTGCAATGAATATGGAGTTCTTACAATGAGCTCTTATATGTTTATACATTATAAAAAACTATATTACTAGATTACTAGCAGATTCCAGCGCTCCAAATTCGAGTACAATTTCTAGGCAACTTTTTTTTTTTTTTTTCAACTTAGCCAATTCACAAAGCAACATTATTTTGGTTTCTTATTATTGTGAATGAAGAAAACAAACTAATTAACAAACACATTAACAAATTTAATAAACACACACCTAGCGTATGTATAATTTTATGTATGTGTTAGTAGCAACTTTAAATGCAATTTACTCAAAATAAAGAAAAAAAATAAATAAAAATCTGTAAATCTGGTGAAAAGCTGAAAAGAAATACCTTTCAAATAATATACGTTTGGTCGAAATCGGGATAAAACGGTAGAACCAAACATCTGTAACAAGAAATCGCCTAGCCTATTAATATTATAGATATATGTATGATAATTTCATTTTAAAAGAATTTACAGAACCTCAGAGGAATTACTATTGTGGTAATACTCATTATTTGTCTTTTCTTAGTTTAATGAAATTACTGACATTAATTTGTCGGCTTTTCAAGACCCTAATTTTCACTGGGGTTAATTATAAGTTTGTTTTTATTTTTTAGCTTGTAAGTTTTTTATATTTTTAATTTTATATTTTTTAAGAAAAGTTTATAACCTTAGTTAAAGAGATTCCCTCTATCAATATGGCTAGCCTGTGGAGCAGGGGCATTTTTCTTCAATTTTTTCTTTTGATTTCATTCCTTCAATTCCTTTTTACTATAAATTACACTTTAATAGTTTTAAGATATTACATTTAAATTTAAAATTTTATTAATTTATTGTATTTCAAATTCTGTTACTATTTACAAAATAGACTCAATAACTATTATCTATTATATTATTTTATATATAAAAATTAAAAATCTCTTTGTTTCATAAAAAAAAAAAAACTAAAAGAAACGAATGTCTAACACTGTATACTATTTATTATTTCCCATCATGTTTGAAGATTTTTGCAGAAGGCGCTCTAATTCTTTTTTTTAAATATTATTCTAGTCTTTAATATATACACTTGCAAGAAAAAGTATCCGCACACCTAAATTAAGACTGTCATACTAAGAGAAGAAATGAGAAAAAATTAACCAAGCTGAATTACACTGTGGAACCAATTCAGGTTAGCAAAAGTTAGGTCGATTCTGAGAGTGAGGGGTGAAAATAGAGGCTAAATTAGAAGACCCGTATCGCGGCGTTTGTTTATGTTAGTTCGAATTTTTTTTTTTAATCGACCTTCGAACTTTGCAGTCAAATGCCGATTTTTAGCATATTGTTTATATGGTTTTTTGGCTACAACTCGTCGACTAATTGATATTTTTTCAATCTGTAAAAGCCAAATTATTGCTAGAGATCTGTGCAACAATTAAAATTTTCTAAAAAATTGATTTAGAAAATTTTTGTGGTGCTTATGAAGCAAAATGTTGGAAAAATTATTTTTTTTTCATGCTTTTTGAAAATATTTTCCATAAAACTAAGTCTTTTTTGCTTTCTGTTTGATCTATAATATGCTTCTCAGTTTCTTCAATAAAAAAGCATGAAAAAAATGATTTTTCCAACATTTTGCTTCATAAGCACCACAAAAATTTTCAAAATCAATTTTTTTTTTAAATTTTAATTGTTGCACAGGTCTCTAGAAATAATTTGGCTTTTACAGATTGAAAAAATATCAATTAGTCGACGAGTTATAGCCAAAAAACCATATAAACAATATGCTGAAAATCGGCAAAGTTCGAAGGTCGATTAAAAAAAAATTCGAACTAACATAAACAAACGCCGCGATACGGGTCTTCTAATTTAGCCTCTATTTTCACCCCTCTCAGAATCGACCTAACTTTTGCTAACCTGAATTTGTTCCACAGTGTTATGTTTTATTTTTTATTTTTATTTTTAATACATTATTAAACTATTTATTAGTTGTCTTAAATTTATTTTATTCAGGTAAAAACGTCAAAAAATTACAGGAAATAGTAGCGTACATTTAAAATATGAATACAAGAAAAAAAATTAATTTATATTTTTAATGGTACGTGGTAGAGAAGAAGAAAGCATATATTTCTAAAATTCATAACTACACTGTATTCTTAATCGGACCGATTTCCGGCATTTCAGCCTTCATCAGCGAATTATTGAACATTGTGATAATTATGTTATAATTGAATAGGTTGTTTCTATATGAAACTTTGCTACTTAGGGGGCGGCCGTGAGGTTGAACCTGCGTCTATCTCACATACACTCGTACTTGCACTTTTTGGTCGTGCGCTTTAACACACTTACCTTAAGTCAGGCCTACCGAGCAGTGTGGTTAAAAACCAGTTTTCATACCGTATACTTCAAATTTCCACTATTCTGAGTTTCGTAAGAGTTGCTATATGTGATGTATGGTTTGCACATTCCACATATTGTACTTTTTACATATACATATGTATTAGAGATGTTGTTCTGAAGTTGTTCAATAGTTTGCTAGATTCTTATGTCATTTTCGGACATATTGCAATTAATACTGTAATAAATATGCAAATTTTGGTTTTTGTTTACAATGGTACTTCTAAAATTCATATTCTTATTGCTTAAGTTAGAAATTTGTAGGACACCCTCTTTTTTAACATTTCCTTTAAGGTTATTTTATGCTGGAGGATTCCGGGCTCCAGTAAAAAAGATCGAGTGATTGGGGTGGTGATTTCAATTGATTTTTATTATTGTATGGCAACCACAGCTTGTCATTGTGCTCCGTATGTCTTGGATTATGATCCAATTAGAACCAAAAATATTTTCCAAGGCCCAGTTGTTATGCGCTTTGTTTTAAATTTGATTTTAAAATGCTTATGTATCCAATTTGATCCATTATATACTTAATATATACGAGTTTATTAACACCGTTGCCTGTCATACAACCCCAACCCATAATGCCACAGTCCATCCGTCTGTCTGTGTCTGTCCGACCGTTCGTCCTTGCAACCGCACTACAGGTCGCAAATAAGAATATATTTGAATGAAATTTTGTATATATGTATGTTTTTATCGATCATAGGGCGAACGCTATTTAAAATGGTGAAAATCGGTGTATGTTCAGTCCTAGCCCACACACAAACACACAAACCTCTATTAGATCGACTAAAAGGCTCGTAAGATCCAGATTATCATATATATATATATATCGATAAAATTTGGTAAATGTAGTCAGTAGTCCAAAAATATATCCTGTAGAAACGTTTTTAGTCAAATTTGGTTTATACATGTTTTTGCAAAAAGTAAGTGGTCATGATCGGGTAATTTTTTTTACATAGTTTCCATATAACAAGAGTGTTAAATTCGGCTGTGCCGAATCTTTGATACCCTCCACCTCGGTTTGAGTCTTGATAATAAATGTAAATGAAAAAGTAAACAATTTGTTAAACTTAATACCAAATTATTTCAGCAAATTCTTTGGGTTGGTTTTCGTCTTTTCTATTATTTCGGATTTATTTCGGTGTTTGCTTTTTAGTCATCGTGGTTGCTGATCGGCATGCATTTAGGTTATATAACTATATGCAAGCGTTTCCGGTTATATCACATAACTTCTCGTTTAATTTAGTTTTTGCTAATTAAATAGCTCGCCCTAACCTCCATTGCAAAGGTAATGGTTGTGTAGGGTGGCTATATGCATTAAATCGTGCTAATTGGAGATGGCTGTATAGTTTCTTTTAACTGGCCAAATATTTCTTCATTGCGGCCATATAGGTCGAATGGAGTAACAAAATAATAACCAAAAAAAAACTCTCTCAATTTTTTTTTTTTTTTAAATATTTCCATATTTGGAAAACATAGAGAATAAATTTATAATAATAAATATTCAAATTAGGGATGCCAAACGCAAAAAACCAAATGTCCCAAACATTTTAAATAAAATAATTTGTTCTCTTTATTTTCTGAAAAACTTCAAATTTTCATCCAAAAAAATTGTGAAAATTTATATATAAAAAATAACATTCTCATCAAATTGCGTTTATTTATGTAACAGTTTTTATGTTCGCAATTCTTAAATATCATTTGACGTTTTCTAAAATTCGTTGAATTTAAATTAATGTTTTCTGTAGTGCGATTCTGTAAATTTCAACGATCCGACAATCGCAAAATATATCGACAGCTATTGTTGTTTGCACTATGGATTAAGCGATTCACTAAGTACAGGCATCTTAACGACAGTCGACAAATCTATTTTTCTATTTATTTAAATTGTAAATGAGTGGCATCTCTGTCAAAATAAGCGAAAAACACAAAGAAGAATAGAAAAAAACAAATTATTTCGTATTTGACAGGATGATTTTATGTTTATGTTTAATATCTTTATTTTTTTTACTAATATTTCTGTGTATTTATTTGAAAATGAAATAATGAATTGAATATGCTATTTAATTTTTTTATTTATATAAAAAAGTTTTTTAATTAAAGCAAAATATTTTCACTATTTTATGATTTTTATTTATGTATGACGACATTTCAACCTAAAAATTTAAGTTTTTATCGATTGAATAAACAACACAAAAATGGTTGTCGTTTAGATAACAACAACAGTTGACTTTAACAATAGCGAATATCGTTTAAAAATTTTACTGATAATTTTCCAATTTTTTTTTTTAACGATTTGACTATCGTTAAAAGAAGTTACTGAATCGCGGTACTGAAAACCTATTAATTTCTCCTGAATGTCAATATTTTTTTTAAATGTAAAAATTTTTTAAATGTAAACACAGGTATTTGGTGTTTTTTTTTTGGAATTTCAATTTGTGTTTAACGAATAAAATTTATATATTAAAGATGCAATTGATGTCTTCTAAATTTAAAATTATAATTTCCGACGTTTTGATATGATTTTCTGAAATTCAATTAATTCTAATTTATAATTGGAAATTTTTAATTCCAGTTTTTAGAATTGATATTTTCTTAAATTTGAATGGAAAATTTAAAAATGGCAATTTTGTATTTATGTGAATAATAATGCTTTATTAATTATAAACAATTTTTAAAAATTAGATGTAATCGCAATCAGATATTTTGTAGGTAAAGCAGAATAATAGTTCTATATAACTATGTAAAACTGTTTTGAAAGCAAAAAACTCATTGATGAACTCGGTAACTCTATTTTGTAAAGACAACAAAAAGTTAATATGCCAAACTTATGTTCATATTTGTAAAAGAATAATGAAAATACGTATGAAATAAAATACCAGCCCGTGTATACTCTTAACATTGTTCTGTATGATATTCAGTTGAAAATATTAACATTCATGTTAAAATAAAAATAACTATTGCAAAGCTAATTAGAACAAAAATTGTGGCGCCATCTACTGTGGCATAGTCACGCTGAGCAAAATGAAGTGACACTCTGTTAATGCAAAAGAAATGTATTTTCCCTACAACAAAATATTGCAGAATTTTATGTAAATAAAATAATATACCGACTTATTTCTAACATGCAGTTGTTATGGATATACATATATAATATATGTATATTATTTGTATTATTTAATATGTTTATATAAATTTATAAATAAATTTATACATAAATTTTTTTTTTGCTATATTTACATTTTTTTTTTTTTTTTACTAACAACTAGGTATTTTAGCATTATTTGCTTTAGATGTTGGTGAATTTTTACTCCTTTTATATTAACTCGTAGTGTCTTGCTAGTCGAAAAAATTTTGGATCGATTTAACCAATTTCCCGTGAGCCATTCGATCTGAAATTTTGCAGGCAGGCTCGTGGTAATAACAGAAATGATCTAACAAATTTTTAGTGATGCCAAAACAATGGAAACTTTTAAATTTTTCTACCAGAGTTAATAAAAAAATGTACAAAGGGTTAGTTTTTATTATATTATTATCACAACGACCACAAAAACAACAAGTCCAGCTATGACAACAACACAACATTTAGAATAACAACAAGAACAATATAGAAACATCATATTTTTAATTTTTTTTTTTTTTTTACTTTTTCAGAGATTTCCACCGATTTTAATGATTTTTGAAATAGAAATCTTCCCATGAATTTGGTAAATCATTCTCACTAAAAATGATCACTGTAGCTGCACTATTCAGGGCGTGATCGTGACAAGAACAACATAGAAAATTATATTTTTTCAAGACTTTGTTTAGTTCTTCATTCAAATCTCGGGCCCTAATCGACCGATTTGGACGATTTTAAATTGCAAACTTTTCAGGATGTTAATGAATCATTTTTTATGTCAACGAGCACCCTAGCTGCCCGATTGATGCCGTCATCGTGATTCCCACAGACGGACAGACGGACATCGCTATATCAACTCCGGTTGTTATAAGAATCACAAATATATATATATATTATGGGGTCCAAAATTTTTTTTCTAATTATTACAAACGGAATGACAAACTTATATATACCCTCTGCACACTGGAGTGGAGGGTATAAAAATAACATAAGAAAAATCCACTTTTTCATATCTGCACGCCACAAATTAATTACAATATCACGAAAATTTGATTTATGCTTACTTCCTATATCCTCAGCAAAGTTTGATCCAAGACCCTCTCTCGAAACGCATGGTAGGGTATTATAGTCAGTATAGACCGACTATAACTTTCTTATATGTTTTGTTTTGTCATCGGATATCAGTGGCTTTCTACGTGCTACACGACAATGATAATCAGTTTTTTTTTTAATATTTTGCGAATATCTTCGTGAATGTCTTTGCCGGAGAATTTTTTGATTTTAGAACTAATTTGGGAAGATAGTACGCTTTTCACGCTCAGTTAGTTTGGAGAGGCGACCAGAACGAGATTTGGACATAATTGAATTAGTGGATTTGTAGTTTTGAACGATGTACTGCACTGAGGAGTGGGTTCTGCCTATAATCCGACCTATTTCACGAAAAGATTTCTAAGCTTTGGGTAAATTTTCTCTTTCCAATACCGATTTCTTTCATTTAGAGACCCATCTCAAAATATAATTTACCAGAGAAATATAATTAACTCAAATCAACTTTAAACAAATATGATTATCTTCTACTAAAATAAAATCGATGTAACAGTACGTCGTTGCATAATTCGTGAGATTCTCCTAATTGTAAATGTACAAATACCTTTTCTGGGACTTATAGTTGTAAACAAAAAAAAAAAAATAAGTAAGATTTTTTTTTCTGAAAAACATGTCAAATTTCCAATGTATCCATGATAAAAAGTTCGAAACTCAAAATATTTAAAAAAATTTCAAGTGTACGGATACTTTTTCTAGCAAGTATATGTATATAAACCCTGCGCATATCTTATTTATGTGTTATTTATAAATCAAATTTCTGGGCGCTTTTAAATTTGCCACCTTAATTGTTTGAATTTGATTAACAATACTCACCTACAAACTTATTTGATGATTTATTTACACCTGAATTATTTAGTTGTTGCTGCTGTTGGTGATCACCAAAGATACCTGTTTCTAATTCTGGATCAATTTGAAATTTATGTATTGAAGAGTTGGCTTCGAATACTGTAGCAGCTGTACCAGCAGCTGCTGCTGTTCCTGTTTGTGAATTAGTTGTCATCTTAGGTGTATGACATTGCGTATTAGTTGCAGATGAAGAATTCGATGTGGGAGTTAATATTTTTGAATTGTTCATGGCAGCTTTAGATGATAAGGGACTAAGCTGTTGGTGAGAAAAGAAAATAAAAGAGAAAATTAATTGAAATTCAAATTATTTTGTATTAAAGATATTTTATAGCTTTTTATTTTAAATTTTCTTAATGATCATCTGTTATGAAAATCAATGTCATGTTCAAAAAAAGAAAAAAGAAATATGTTTGCATGTTAGCTTTTAGAAAATATATTATATATTTTTCTTCATAATTCATTTTGTGTAAAAGAAAATTATCTTAGGCTTTAGTAGTACATGCAAACAAACTTTTTGTACAAAAAAAAAAAAAAATATTATACACGTTATTGCAATGCAATGCAAAAAATTAAATTGTTTTCAAAAAAATAAGTATGAAATCATGACAGCATTTCTTACAAACTTATTAAATATGTATGTAAACAACAAATGTCTGCTAGTGTAATTAAAGGGCCTGCAACATGCAACGACCGACCATAAAACCGAATGATATTTCACATTTCATTTTAAGAAGAAAAAAATTAAATAAATTGTCACAGAAAAGTAATCATTTTTATATATAAATTTATGGAATTCATTATAAAACGGAATTTAATTCGGTTTTTTTCGTTGACTGATTAAGGATTTTTAACCCATTTTTTCCGGAATTAATTTTTTTTCTCAAATATGAAAATTAATTTTTTTTACTTAAAATGCTCTAAAATATTAGCTTCTGAAAGAATTTTCAAAAAAGCTTAACAAAAAGTGTAATTTTAGGATGATCCAATTTTGAAACAGAAGGCTTACACACACACTTTAAATAATTTACATAATTGTTCCCGTATAGCCGAATCCTAATTCTTGCAAACGATTTACCATTTGTAATTATGAAAAATATCTAATTGCACAAAATTTGAATTCTGAATTTACTGGAACATTGGATAAAAAATCTAAAACCACAGAACAAAAACCTTATAAATCCATATTTTTTTATACAAGTTCATAAGATAGCCTGATCCTTCACAATCCTTCACATAAGCACCACAAAGCACCACATTATATATCGATATCGAATAGGTTTTCATTTTAAAAACTGTTTAGTTGAATGTCTGATAAAATATGGAACCACATTTTCATCTATACAAAGATTATTTATTTATTTAATAATTAAGTAATAATAAATTATTACAAAATTATATTAATTTAAGCACTAGCTGCTAAGGCCATCAGCTCTCTATACAAAGATTTTCTTCTATACTGGCATATTTCATGTACCTTGTATTTAGTAAATCGAATGTAGGGCCATGCTAGGCAAATTTATCGTTATCTTCAAGATTATCATAGTCCGAACAATGGTGTACTTTTTAATTTGTTCAAACCTACTTCGTCTCATTGCACTGGCTACCGTCATATTCTATGTTTCTTTATCATACTCCCATAACATTTTCTACCTCGGTATATTTCAATATCCCGATAATAGTATTGCAAAATATAATTTGAGATCGTGCACATTCATAGCAAAAGTTTGGTCACCTTTATACCTGGCATATTTAAAAAATATGCCTTTTAAATATTCTCTTACTTTTTCATCAAAAAAAAGAAAAAAATCAAAACATCTAACTGGATCTAAAGATATGCCCAAAATCAATTACTTTCTCCCAAGTTCTGTAAATTCTTCTGCGACTGTATATTTGTTGTTGAAACTGAGGAAGAAGAATCTCATCTTCATTGGTTTCATCACATTCTTGATCTTATGTCGCTGTATCTTGGGCC
This sequence comes from Cordilura impudica, assembly GCA_963682025.1. NCBI lineage: Eukaryota > Metazoa > Arthropoda > Insecta > Diptera > Scathophagidae > Cordilura > Cordilura impudica. Next base: position 292,811,532 of record OY821517.1, read on the forward strand.
TCTAACTGTCGTCCACTTAGATGCTTTATATCTACATCGTATTCTTCAACTGCGCTATCTTCCTCACTAGCCATGCCATTTTCAGGAGTTATAAAAGCGTCAACAGTACAGTACATTTATAATTTATAATTTATAATTTATAATTTATAATTTATAATTTATAATTTATAATTTATAATTTATAATTTATAATATATAACTTAAAATACTTTATAATTTATAATTTATAATTTATAATTTATAATATATAATTTATAATTTATAATTTATAATTTATAATTTATAATTTATAATTTATAATTTATATTTATAATTTATAATTTATAATTTATAATTTATAATTTATATTTATAATTTATAATTTATAATTTATAATTTATAATTTATAATTTATAATTTAAAATTTATAATTTATAATTTATAATTTATAATTTAAAATTTATAATTTATAATTTATAATTTATAATTTATAATTTATAATTTATAATTTATAATTTATAATTTATAATTTATAATTTATAATTTATAATTTATAATTTATAATTTATAATTTATAATTTATAATTTATAATTTATAATTTATAATTTATAATTTATAATTTATAATTTATAATTTATAATTTATAATTTATAATTTATAATTTATAATTTATAATTTATAATTTATAATTTATAATTTATAATTTATAATTTATAATTTATAATTTATAATTTATAATTTATAATTTATAATTTATAATTTATAATTTATAATTTATAATTTATAATTTATAATTTATAATTTATAATTTATAATTTATAATTTATAATTTATAATTTATAATTTATAATTTATAATTTATAATTTATAATTTATAATTTATAATTTATAATTTATAATTTATAATTTATAATTTATAATTTATAATTTATAATTTATAATTTATAATTTATAATTTATAATTTATAATTTATAATTTATAATTTATAATTTATAATTTATAATTTATAATTTATAATTTATAATTTATAATTTATAATTTATAATTTATAATTTATAATTTATAATTTATAATTTATAATTTATAATTTATAATTTATAATTTATAATTTATAATTTATAATTTATAATTTATAATTTATAATTTATAATTTATAATTTATAATTTATAATTTATAATTTATAATTTATAATTTATAATTTATAATTTATAATTTATAATTTATAATTTATAATTTATAATTTATAATTTATAATTTATAATTTATAATTTATAATTTATAATTTATAATTTATAATTTATAATTTATAATTTATAATTTATAATTTATAATTTATAATTTATAATTTATAATTTATAATTTATAATTTATAATTTATAATTTATAATTTATAATTTATAATTTATAATTTATAATTTATAATTTATAATTTATAATTTATAATTTATAATTTATAATTTATAATTTATAATTTATAATTTATAATTTATAATTTATAATTTATAATTTATAATTTATAATTTATAATTTATAATTTATAATTTATAATTTATAATTTATAATTTATAATTTATAATTTATAATTTATAATTTATAATTTATAATTTATAATTTATAATTTATAATTTATAATTTATAATTTATAATTTATAATTTATAATTTATAATTTATAATTTATAATTTATAATTTATAATTTATAATTTATAATTTATAATTTATAATTTATAATTTATAATTTATAATTTATAATTTATAATTTATAATTTATAATTTATAATTTATAATTTATAATTTATAATTTATAATTTATAATTTATAATTTATAATTTATAATTTATAATTTATAATTTATAATTTATAATTTATAATTTATAATTTATAATTTATAATTTATAATTTATAATTTATAATTTATAATTTATAATTTATAATTTATAATTTATAATTTATAATTTATAATTTATAATTTATAATTTATAATTTATAATTTATAATTTATAATTTATAATTTATAATTTATAATTTATAATTTATAATTTATAATTTATAATTTATAATTTATAATTTATAATTTATAATTTATAATTTATAATTTATAATTTATAATTTATAATTTATAATTTATAATTTATAATTTATAATTTATAATTTATAATTTATAATTTATAATTTATAATTTATAATTTATAATTTATAATTTATAATTTATAATTTATAATTTATAATTTATAATTTATAATTTATAATTTATAATTTATAATTTATAATTTATAATTTATAATTTATAATTTATAATTTATAATTTATAATTTATAATTTATAATTTATAATTTATAATTTATAATTTATAATTTATAATTTATAATTTATAATTTATAATTTATAATTTATAATTTATAATTTATAATTTATAATTTATAATTTATAATTTATAATTTATAATTTATAATTTATAATTTATAATTTATAATTTATAATTTATAATTTATAATTTATAATTTATAATTTATAATTTATAATTTATAATTTATAATTTATAATTTATAATTTATAATTTATAATTTATAATTTATAATTTATAATTTATAATTTATAATTTATAATTTATAATTTATAATTTATAATTTATAATTTATAATTTATAATTTATAATTTATAATTTATAATTTATAATTTATAATTTATAATTTATAATTTATAATTTATAATTTATAATTTATAATTTATAATTTATAATTTATAATTTATAATTTATAATTTATAATTTATAATTTATAATTTATAATTTATAATTTATAATTTATAATTTATAATTTATAATTTATAATTTATAATTTATAATTTATAATTTATAATTTATAATTTATAATTTATAATTTATAATTTATAATTTATAATTTATAATTTATAATTTATAATTTATAATTTATAATTTATAATTTATAATTTATAATTTATAATTTATAATTTATAATTTATAATTTATAATTTATAATTTATAATTTATAATTTATAATTTATAATTTATAATTTATAATTTATAATTTATAATTTATAATTTATAATTTATAATTTATAATTTATAATTTATAATTTATAATTTATAATTTATAATTTATAATTTATAATTTATAATTTATAATTTATAATTTATAATTTATAATTTATAATTTATAATTTATAATTTATAATTTATAATTTATAATTTATAATTTATAATTTATAATTTATAATTTATAATTTATAATTTATAATTTATAATTTATAATTTATAATTTATAATTTATAATTTATAATTTATAATTTATAATTTATAATTTATAATTTATAATTTATAATTTATAATTTATAATTTATAATTTATAATTTATAATTTATAATTTATAATTTATAATTTATAATTTATAATTTATAATTTATAATTTATAATTTATAATTTATAATTTATAATTTATAATTTATAATTTATAATTTATAATTTATAATTTATAATTTATAATTTATAATTTATAATTTATAATTTATAATTTATAATTTATAATTTATAATTTATAATTTATAATTTATAATTTATAATTTATAATTTATAATTTATAATTTATAATTTATAATTTATAATTTATAATTTATAATTTATAATTTATAATTTATAATTTATAATTTATAATTTATAATTTATAATTTATAATTTATAATTTATAATTTATAATTTATAATTTATAATTTATAATTTATAATTTATAATTTATAATTTATAATTTATAATTTATAATTTATAATTTATAATTTATAATTTATAATTTATAATTTATAATTTATAATTTATAATTTATAATTTATAATTTATAATTTATAATTTATAATTTATAATTTATAATTTATAATTTATAATTTATAATTTATAATTTATAATTTATAATTTATAATTTATAATTTATAATTTATAATTTATAATTTATAATTTATAATTTATAATTTATAATTTATAATTTATAATTTATAATTTATAATTTATAATTTATAATTTATAATTTATAATTTATAATTTATAATTTATAATTTATAATTTATAATTTATAATTTATAATTTATAATTTATAATTTATAATTTATAATTTATAATTTATAATTTATAATTTATAATTTATAATTTATAATTTATAATTTATAATTTATAATTTATAATTTATAATTTATAATTTATAATTTATAATTTATAATTTATAATTTATAATTTATAATTTATAATTTATAATTTATAATTTATAATTTATAATTTATAATTTATAATTTATAATTTATAATTTATAATTTATAATTTATAATTTATAATTTATAATTTATAATTTATAATTTATAATTTATAATTTATAATTTATAATTTATAATTTATAATTTATAATTTATAATTTATAATTTATAATTTATAATTTATAATTTATAATTTATAATTTATAATTTATAATTTATAATTTATAATTTATAATTTATAATTTATAATTTATAATTTATAATTTATAATTTATAATTTATAATTTAAAATTTATAATTTATAATTTATAATTTATAATTTATAATTTATAATTTATAATTTATAATTTATAATTTATAATTTATAATTTATAATTTATAATTTATAATTTATAATTTATAATTTATAATTTATAATTTATAATTTATAATTTATAATTTATAATTTATAATTTATAATTTATAATTTATAATTTATAATTTATAATTTATAATTTATAATTTATAATTTATAATTTATAATTTATAATTTATAATTTATAATTTATAATTTATAATTTATAATTTATAATTTATAATTTATAATTTATAATTTATAATTTATAATTTATAATTTATAATTTATAATTTATAATTTATAATTTATAATTTATAATTTATAATTTATAATTTATAATTTATAATTTATAATTTATAATTTATAATTTATAATTTATAATTTATAATTTATAATTTATAATTTATAATTTATAATTTATAATTTATAATTTATAATTTATAATTTATAATTTATAATTTATAATTTATAATTTATAATTTATAATTTATAATTTATAATTTATAATTTATAATTTATAATTTATAATTTATAATTTATAATTTATAATTTATAATTTATAATTTATAATTTATAATTTATAATTTATAATTTATAATTTATAATTTATAATTTATAATTTATAATTTATAATTTATAATTTATAATTTATAATTTATAATTTATAATTTATAATTTATAATTTATAATTTATAATTTATAATTTATAATTTATAATTTATAATTTATAATTTATAATTTATAATTTATAATTTATAATTTATAATTTATAATTTATAATTTATAATTTATAATTTATAATTTATAATTTATAATTTATAATTTATAATTTATAATTTATAATTTATAATTTATAATTTATAATTTATAATTTATAATTTATAATTTATAATTTATAATTTATAATTTATAATTTATAATTTATAATTTATAATTTATAATTTATAATTTATAATTTATAATTTATAATTTATAATTTATAATTTATAATTTATAATTTATAATTTATAATTTATAATTTATAATTTATAATTTATAATTTATAATTTATAATTTATAATTTATAATTTATAATTTATAATTTATAATTTATAATTTATAATTTATAATTTATAATTTATAATTTATAATTTATAATTTATAATTTATAATTTATAATTTATAATTTATAATTTATAATTTATAATTTATAATTTATAATTTATAATTTATAATTTATAATTTATAATTTATAATTTATAATTTATAATTTATAATTTATAATTTATAATTTATAATTTATAATTTATAATTTATAATTTATAATTTATAATTTATAATTTATAATTTATAATTTATAATTTATAATTTATAATTTATAATTTATAATTTATAATTTATAATTTATAATTTATAATTTATAATTTATAATTTATAATTTATAATTTATAATTTATAATTTATAATTTATAATTTATAATTTATAATTTATAATTTATAATTTATAATTTATAATTTATAATTTATAATTTATAATTTATAATTTATAATTTATAATTTATAATTTATAATTTATAATTTATAATTTATAATTTATAATTTATAATTTATAATTTATAATTTATAATTTATAATTTATAATTTATAATTTATAATTTATAATTTATAATTTATAATTTATAATTTATAATTTATAATTTATAATTTATAATTTATAATTTATAATTTATAATTTATAATTTATAATTTATAATTTATAATTTATAATTTATAATTTATAATTTATAATTTATAATTTATAATTTATAATTTATAATTTATAATTTATAATTTATAATTTATAATTTATAATTTATAATTTATAATTTATAATTTATAATTTATAATTTATAATTTATAATTTATAATTTATAATTTATAATTTATAATTTATAATTTATAATTTATAATTTATAATTTATAATTTATAATTTATAATTTATAATTTATAATTTATAATTTATAATTTATAATTTATAATTTATAATTTATAATTTATAATTTATAATTTATAATTTATAATTTATAATTTATAATTTATAATTTATAATTTATAATTTATAATTTATAATTTATAATTTATAATTTATAATTTATAATTTATAATTTATAATTTATAATTTATAATTTATAATTTATAATTTATAATTTATAATTTATAATTTATAATTTATAATTTATAATTTATAATTTATAATATATAATTTTTAATTTTTAATTTTTCATTTTTTATTTTCCATTTTACATTTTCCTTTTTTCATTTTTTTTTTTCATTTTTAATTTTTAAATTTCCATTTTTCATTTTTAATATTTCATTTTTCATTTTCCATTGTCCATTGTTCATTTTCCATTTTTCATTTTTCTATTTTCAGTTTTCATTTTTTATTTTCCAGTTTTCATTTCCCATTTTTCATTTTTCATTTTTAAATTTCCATTTTCCATTTTTAATATTTAATTTTTCATTTTCCATTCTTCATTTTCCATTTTTCATTTTCCATCTTTCATTTTCCATTTTTCAATTATCAATTTTCAGTTTCCGTTTTTCATTTTCCAGTTTTCATTTTCCATTTTCCTTTTTTACTTTTTAATTTTCCAATTTTAATTTTCCATTCTCCATTTTTCATTTTCTAGTTTCCATTTTTAATTTCCCATTTTCCGTTTTTCATTTTCCATTTTTCATTTTCTATTTTCCATTTTTGATTTTTAATTTTTCATGATTCTTTTTCCAATTTCCATTTTTCATTTTCCATTCTCCATTTTTCAATTTTCATTTTTCATTTTCAATTTTGCATTTTTCATCTTTCATTTTCCATTTTTCATTATCCATTATTTCATTTTCTACTTTCCATTTTTCATTTTCCATTCTTTGTTTTTCATTTTTCATTTTCCATTGTTCGTTTTCATTTTTTCTTTCATATGGGCGCTTTTTTTTTTATTATGTGAGAACGATAAAAAAATATGTGGCAATACTACTAACATAGCTCATGGCAGTTGTGTTTGTTGTTATGATTGCATCTTTTTTTGATGGCTTTTTTTTAACTGTGAATGTTGTTGTACAACTATTATGTTCAACCACTAAAATATTACAACAAACACACTGGGTTTTATGTTTTTTTTTTTAGAGGTATCTACATATTTTTGCTCGTATCTAAGCACAATGAAGCCCGATTTAGCCCACTTTCAATACCAGCCTGCTGGAAATTATGGCAAATAGTTAAATGGCTTTTTTGCGAATGAGCGTGATTTCAGACAGACGGACATCGCTATATCGACTCAAGCTGTGATAAGGATCAAGAATATAGATACCTTATAGGGGTCGGAAATTAATTTTTCGATGCGTTACAAACGGAATGACAAACCTATATATACCAGAGCTCGCACCAATTGGTCTTTTTTGTGCTTGGTGTCCCAAAAAGACACCTTGTGCACTGACACGATGCGAAAGTGGCTTGAAAAGACACACAAAACAAATTTTTGTTTTGTTTGCTCTCTGTTCAACCAAAGATTGTTTTTGTTCGCTCTCTGAGCTGATGTGTTCAACTTGAGACACCTTACTTCTTAAAAACTAAGCAAAGTGTCTTTTGTGAATGTATGTGTGTAGCAATGTGAAAAGTAAACAATTTCATCTAGTATGCATGTGCGAAAAGCAAAATAACAGTTTTAATCCAAGTTGTTTGTGAAAGATTATCAAAATGGGACGTGAAATAGATATATTTTTTAAATTTGATAATAATTCTCGAAAATCTATATGTAACGTATGTGGTGTAAAACTTTCTGGAAGTCATATAACTAATTTAAGAAGACATTTAAATGCAAGACATAAAGAAAGTATTGAAACCATAAAAAATCTGAATTTTAATATAGAAAATGAAAACAAAGTGAAAAAACGCAAAATATATTTCGAGACCAATGTGGAATCGATTATTGCATCCTTAATAAAAATAGTTACTACTGATGGTAGACCATTTTTATTATTGGATGGCAAAGGGTTTCGCGAAATATTGAACCCAATATACAATGCGCTTGAAATAGTTCCAATAACATCCCGAAATATCATGGACCATGTTAGAATAAAGGAGATCGGTATAAGTGACGATATAAAGGCTTCTGTTCAAAGGAAGCTTATATCGCTCAAAATAGATGTTGCTACCAGGATGGAAAAATCTATACTGGGTATTAACCTGCAAATTATGAAGACCACATATACAAATACCGAAATTGTGGTTAAAACTATACGAAATAACAACAACAACAGAAGCAAACGCAAGAAAAAAATAAAGACACTTTTTCAAAAATTTGTATTTGCTTTGCTCACTTACTGAGCGATGAAGTGTTCTTTTCGCATGAAGCGCTCAGTGAGAGACCGATTTATCTATTTTGTTCAACACACAACCAGAGAGCAAGAACACAAGCAAGAAGAAAATAAGTGTTTTTGTCGAACACTGAGCGACTGTGTTGTGTTTTTTTCGGTCTTGTGAGTGACAAGACACCATAGAACAATTTGGTTGAGCATATTTTGGGAGCTCTGATATATACCCTCTGCCACAGAGGTGTGGAGGATATAGAAAAATGTGTGAAATTGTGTCGTTTCATTTTAATGATATTACACAAGATCGGGTGAGTGTTATTTCAGCGCTCGAAATGTCGCAAAAAAACTCAAGGTACGTTACTTTTTACTCTTGTTTTAGGTGAAGTAAAAAGAGATAAACTTTACTACGTGAGTAACATTTGTGTCCTACATTTTGTTGTTGGGGCGTTCTAAATATTTACTGTTTGAGTAAAATTCCTTCGTTTCCTACATCAACTTACAGACATCGGGAAACCCCTTATTAATTTTTTTTTGTGGAAATAAATTAGTTTAAAAATAAACTTGTTTAACAATAATCAGATACTAATTAAGGATTAAGGATTTAAATCGCAAAAGTGACAACAAAAATAATAAGTGAACATTTTTTAAGTACCAAAATTGGGCAAAAAAACTACTTAAAAAAATTAATTTGAATTAAAAATAGTAAACTAGATTTAAAAATGATTTAGAAAAAAAAATAATTTAAAAAACTAACCCATAAAAATTAAAATTTAAAAATTAAGTTTACCATATCGTTTCAGTGTTACTCAACAATTGTAAATTCTAATCAAAAAAATTTTTTTTTCTATATTTATTTTTTTCATCGTCGCCACGAGGGTTAAAAATCGATTCAAAGTTATATCGACAGACAAGCAGACACTACGAGTTACAACTTCGTGACTTTTTGAACTTGCCTCGTAGTTCATTATAAATTTACACTGCTCCTGTCAACTAACATCTGTTTATACACTTTTGTAAAATGGACTGCTTTGGTTGAATAGTCCTTGGTGGACGGTGACTTAATGTATCGAAAAATATCTTTTATTCAAGAAGTCCCTGAGTTATCAAACTGCCCTTGTAAATAAAAACAAATTTTGAAGAAAAAATTATCAAATCAGGATTAAAATGTGTGGCCATTTACTTTTACATAGATGAAAGTTTTGAAGCTCTAGCTAGTCGGGAAGTTGGTGAAAATTTAATTATAAGAATCCGCCTCAAGCACACCTACAAAGACGATCAAATATAGAAATATTGTATTTGAATTAAAAAAAAAATTAGATGCAAAATTTTGGTTGCAAGAAAACATTAAATCGGTAAAAAAAACCACACAATTTCGTGTCTTACGTAATAAAAACAAGATAGAATTAAGTCTGTAGAAAGACCCAGTTGAAGTGGTCGCCCAAACTGAAAGGAACATATCGGCTGCATTTATTTCGATTGAACTTAAAAGAATTGGAATAATTGATGTTACTCTACAACATCCACCAACTTCCCGACTAGCTAGAGCTCTGAAATTTTTCTGCCTTCACGTAAAGCGAATTAAAAAACACATTTATTAATTTTTTTACACTATTAGATCATTATTTCTCGTGGTTGACCTGAAAGTGTAAGCATGTTTTAAATTTTCTTTCTTGTTATTATCAATATTTATTCCGAATATTTTTGTTTAAAGTATTCCAAGTTTTTTAATACATATTATGTATTTAATTTTAATTTCTAAATACTGTACAGCTCATAACCTTGAACTTGATGTGGAATTAATCTGCGTTAATTTCAAATTTTTTAAGCTGTAGCTTGTTTTCTTATATTTATTTTAAACTTGTCTCCTGGTTTCGGCTAAAAGAGGCTTTAGGGCCAATTTTCTGTTTTTTTTTTTTAAATTTCATTTGCGGTATATGTTGGCTAACATCATTCAACGTCGAGTGTCGTCTGCATTATTTTTATATATTATTTTTTCTATTTTTTCTATATTATAATTTTGTTCATGTATAAAGGTTTGTTTGTATTTTTCTTTGTTGTATATGATTTTGTATAATTTAATTAAACGTAATATTGCGGCAGTGGTCCTTTTAGAATTTAATTCAATTTATTTAAAGAATTTCAGATCACAAAGTTTGTAAAGAAATGTATATTTAACACAGATTCTAATAGAGTTTCATAACTACTGAATTTTTTAGTTAGCAATATACAAAAAACAAACAAAAAATGCAAAAAAATATATATATTTTTATGTTTTGTTTTTTATAATTTAATAACCAAATTTGTTCTTAAATTTTCACACAAATGTTTTATCAAACTTATGTCGTATTTATCAATATTTATTCCGAATAACAAACAAAATTAAACAACGCAAATATTACCAACAAAGTGAGATATACAAATTTGCATATTTTTAGTTTAATTGAATGTGACAAATGTTTGTGAATATCAGCGACAAATAGAATACGAAAAACTGCTTATGACGACATAAAATAAGTCATGGCTGAATGGGCTGAAGACAACAATATTAATTAGTATTTTATTTGGCTTTTTCGAATATGTTTTAACCCTTCATAATGTTTTTATAAGTTTTCTTGGAAGAAAAAGAAAAAAATAAGAAATAACAGTGAAACCATTATTTTCAGCGTAGGAAGTTAAATGAAAAGTTTAAAAAAAAAAAAAAAAACTAAAATTCATGTGTTTCAAATAAGCAGCAAATTCAGAAAAAGGTCGGCAAAGCGCTGGCAAAGAAACTGATTTCGTGTTTTAAAGTACTTGGCCAGTTGTTTTTAAAGCTATTAAAAGTGAGAAAATAAAAAAAAAGCTTCGGCATAGCCCAAATATACGATCGGATCAGTTGTTTTAAAGAGATGGCAAAACAAAAAGTAGAGTAATATCTAGTTCAAAACGTTATGAAGACGAAAGAAATATGATAGTAAAATGTTGGAATTTAACTGTATTTTGACAACACTTCCTAATGAAAGAATTTCTATTCCTCTTTCTACACAATTATAACAATAATAATAATAGAATTGGAAATAACGTAAAATTAGCACTGGCAAAGCACTTTTTACTAACGTTGGGAAAGCGCACCAAATAATGAGTTTGCAAGTGCTGTAGTTTTTGAACCATTTGCAAAGTGTTTTGCTTGTGCTTCGTTTTATAAACTATCGACAACTTCCGCGTGGGAATGGTCTGGTTTCTATTATTCTGGGTGATGCCATTAACTGACATACTATTAAAATTTTAAAAATTTTTTAATCTATTTATTCTTGCAATATATATGTATGATGAAATGTTTTCCATATATTATCAATATTTAATAATTACTTTAGTTTAAAATGGATCGTCTTTTAAAACAATCATAAAAGTTTCGCGGCAAATGGTTTCCCGGCCCATTAAAATTTATAACGAATGTCTTTCTATTAAGTGAAGACCAGGAAGTGTCTGAAATAGGGGCTATTCTGACCGACAATAAAAATTTAGAAAAATATTGCAATTTTTTAAGAAAAATCCGATTGATTTCATAAATTCAATTGCTCAGAGTCTTTCGTAAGAAAAGTGAAGAAAGCGGCTGGAATCAAATCGTATAAAGTACAGAAAGTGTCGCAGCGAAACTAAGAATAACGGAGCAAAGGAACTTTCTAAAAACTTACAACGTAATTTTATCAACAAGTATGAATGCTCTATTATACTTGCTTGGCGACTATTCACAGCTACCAGGGGTGGATTTTTAAATAATTTTTAGTTCGGCTGTGTTAAAGAAAGCAGTTCGTATGTGACAACGGCTACGATTAATACCGATTTGTTTATTAAACAATGCTTGCAAAAGCGACTACTTCTATTCCGAAAGCAGCATGAGGTTTCTTTGTTTTTTCTGATCTTGCCTCATGTCATTACAGTAAAAAATAATGCCAATTTTGTACCAAGAGCTGCGAATATTAGGCTATTGTGAAGAGAGTGATGAAGAGCATAAAGTCGTCACCAATACTACACTTTTTGCTACAAATAGTCTGTGTCCAGTAAAAGGATCACTGAGAGTACTATAAAAGTGCTTATGGGTGGGTGGTATTCCAGAAGAACTTACAATTTTCATACAAAATATTTAATTTTGCAATATAATATATATGTTAATTTAAATAAAATTTCCATCAATAAGTTGTAAATTTTATTAAAATCGGTTATTGTGTTAATTGGGATTTATTTACGTTACAATTTTTATGAGTTCAAGCCTTAGAAAGTTGAGTAAGATTGTCAATTATGTGTTGTCTGTAGTTATGTTGTAAGTTCTAATATCTGTGGTTTTCTGGAATAACCGCGTATGTCAATTTTTGTCAGTTTTGAGTTAACGATGACAAATATATTAATTTTTAATTTAATTAACGCTGTTAATTAAAAAAAAATATTGACCATTTCTGAGTTTTTTTCTTTAAATAACGACGTAACTTAAATCTGTGGTTTTCTGGAATAACCGCGTATGTCCATTTTTGTCAGTTTTGAGTTAACGATGCCAAATATATTAATTTTTAACGCTCTTTACATGTGTTAAATTATTTTTTTTTAAATAACGTTTTTTCTTTAAATAACGACTTAAATTAAATGTTTATTAAATTAATTTGCAGCACTAACGACGTATGTCAACCTACGTTTGAGCGCTGACAAATTATTTTCTCAGAAAACGACACATAGCGACATACGTTGTTGTTAATGAAAAAAAAATGCAAAATAAGTTTGGATTATTTTTCAGTTTATAACCACTTATAAAAACTTGTGTGTTTATTTCTGTTATTTTTTGTCACTATTATTATTGATACGTTGTTATATTCTCATCCTAAGTCCCATTAACTTTTTGTTGACGAACAAAAAAATCCATTTTTCAAGCAACAAGAACTTATGTCTACATGGATGGTTGCATTGGTAGTTTTCTTTTTCAAAGAAAACGACGTTTGTCGACATAAGTTGTTTTATCTGCACACACTTTAAGTGTTATTTACATATTTTTTTTTTCATACTTCTCTAGGATCTATTCCTTTGAAGATTTTTGATTCAAAATTTTATATAAAGTATTTATTGCCCATATCTACATGACTGTTAAATAAAAAGCTCTAAAAGCTTTATATCGAGCCCATAATTTCAATTATAACGTTTTTTTGGCTCCCCTGAACATTTTGATTTTATGACATACGCGGTTATTCTAGAAAACCACAGAAATGTTTATTAGATTAATTTGCAGCACTATCGACGTATGTCAACCTACGTTTGATCGCTGACAAATTATTTTCTCAGAAAACGACACATAGCGAAATACGTTGTTATTAATGAAAAAAAAAAAAAAAAAATTCAAAATAATTTTGGATTATTTTTCAGTTTATAACCATTATTTCTGTTATTTTTTGTCACTATTATTCTGGATACATTGTTATATTCTCATCCTGTCCCGTTAACTTTTTGTTAACGAACAAAAAAATCATTTTTCAAGCAACAACAACTTATGTCTATATGGGTGGATGCATTGGTAGTTTTCTTTTTTAAAGAAAACGACGTTTGTCGACATAAGTTGTTTTAAGTGTTATTTACATATTGTTATTTTCGTCCTTCTCTAAGATCTATTCCTCTGAAGATTTTTGACTCAAAATTTTATATAAAGTATTTATTGCCCATATCTACATGACTGATAAAAAAAAGCTCTCAAAACTTTATATCGAGCCCATAATTTCAAATATAACGTTTTTTGGCTCCCCTGAACATTTTGATTTTATGACATGCGCGGTTATTCTAGAAAACCACAGATATAAGCTCGATATTTTATGTAAAATAGAAGTGTTAGTAATATATATAATTTTGTTTGTCTTTGGATAGATTTATGTGAGTATCGAGGGGCTGCTTTGTATGTGGCATATGACCAAAAGTATACTACACTGTTTTCTTGTAATAATGATTAAGTATATAATAAACACATATTATGTATAAACCAAATTTGTCCAAAATGTTTATAATAAAATTCTGAATCTTGTGACAATTTAAGACAAATTCACATGAGTTTTGGAGAGTGGTAAAACATTAGATCTTTTCGACATTAATTTAGAATGTGCTAACGATACAATAGATGAAAATACAACGAAAATTGCGATTCAAATTCTTTTAAAATGTTTAAATTTTTGATCAATTTTCCAAACGTATTTTTTAATAGTTTACGCCCTCACTGATTTAAGCACTAATTTGCCTATCGTTCAAACCATTGATATCGGGTAAAAACTATATTTTTTGGTGGGAAAAATACAAGACGGGAAATCGTCATCACCAAATTAAATTTTAATAAAATTACAATCTGCTTCAAATAACAATAACCCATAATTGAGTAAAATTGTTCTTAATCATTTATGAAAATGCGACGTGGAAACACCGTTTGTAGTGGTACATGTTCTCCGACTTTAGTAATATGAGAGATTAATGTGTGGTTTACGGTAGCCCATAATCGTATGAACAATATTGTATGAAAAATTGGTCGTTAAAAACATTTGTACGAGTATACTCTTGTGGATCGATTAGGGTACGTCTGAGGCCGAAAGAAAAAATAAGTCGATCCTATGGTTGTTTCAAGTTGAACAAAATACGAAGGCAACATTTTGAAGCAAATGGTCGCCGTCCATTACTTCGGGGTAAAACCGGGCACGGTGCAACGGTGAACACAATTCAGTGGTTTATGAACTCGATACTATCGGACTCATTAGGCTACTAGTTATATATACTATTGTTGAACATTTTTGAGATAATTGTCTGGGGGGTTAGAAACTCTAAGTCTGGGTGAAAGTAATAGGCCAGTATAATAAAACATCTAAAGGGGTTGGCGTTCTCAGGCTAAACTTTTTTTGTTTCCTTATGTTGATGTTTGTTTAGTTTTTCAGCTATAATTTAAGAACCATTGATGATTTCTCCTTTCATTCTATAGCAAAATTCTAGCTGAGGATTAAAAAAATAATTTTTATTAATATGAAAATGTAAAACAAATTATAGTCGGTCCAGACCGACTATGCGATACCCTATACGATGCGTTTAGAGAATTGGTTTTAGGTCCACCTAATTGGGTATAGAAAATAAGCATAAACCACATCTGAGTGGAATTTTTGTAAATTTTTTTTCGGCATATCCGAAGAAGTTCATATCGGATGCTATATGTATATAGGGACTAGGTCGAAAAATGGACTCATTCTGACCATATTTGGTAAAGTGATTTATTTTTTGCAAAAACATATACATACAAATGAAATTTGAGAAAAATCTGTGCAATACTTTTGTTTTTTGTGGTAGATATAAGAATTGTTCTGTAGAGATTATTTTTGGACTACTGATTATTGGATGTAATAAGCTCATATAAACCTAAAATGATTCTGAGTCGATTGGTTTAATAATAGTTACAAGCATCAGCACAGAGTCATTATACCCTGACCACATAGTGGTATAGGTAAAAAATACTGAAGTGTGAATTTATATTCGTACATATATATATCTCTACACTACCAATAAATAATAAGACGAACTGAACGTAACATATTATTTGAAAAATTTAATAAAGAAAAGAAAAAAATAATTTTTTTTTGAAGATTTCATTAGATAAAATTAGTCCAACTTGATTTGCTAAAGCTATTTGCTGAAGATTGAAATGAGAAATCAGAAATGGTTCTAGAAAACTAAGCAAACAAACATCAAGTTAAGGAAAAAATATAGAAGGTAATTAGAAGAGTTTGGCTTGAGAATGTCAAAACCTTCGGGGGGTTTTACTCTACTTACCTAGTACTTTCTCCCTAACTTGGAATTTCTCGCTCCCCTGACAATGTCGCCGAAAATGTTCCACAGTGCAATTAGCTCCAATTTGCTATAACTTTATTCTAGGAACCTAGAAACATTTTAATGAATTCGGTCGCACAATAGAGAAGACTTTTAAAAAATAAATTATTTTTCTATGAAATTAAAATTCTCCAAATCAGAGTTTTATTTTATAGAAAAATATTGGACTTGATTCTCAAAAACAAATATTTTTCTTTAAAAAAAAAATCGTATTTAAGCTGGCCACCCCACCCTTTTAATAACAAACAAAAATTAACTAATTACTATGTCAAGGCTTACTATTTTTTAAAGTTTGATATTTGATATTTTAGAAAGTTTAAAACAATTTTTTGTTTCATAAATTCTTCCCTCTCAAAAAAATAAAATGTAGTTTGAAGCATAAGTTTTTATAATTTAATATTTAATTTGGCAATTTTTTTTTCAGTTTTTATGAAAAAAAACCTTAAAAAACACAGAAGTACTAAAAAATTTATAGCCGATAGTTATAACACAAAAATGTATAAAAAAATGTATAAATGTATAAATAAATATGAAGCTGGAAGATACCAGAGAAACGTTGGATAAAAAATGAAATAAATTATTACATTTAAGGAAATACATGACCAAATACAAATCCCAAAAATATTATTATTGTTTGTTTGATTTTTTCTCACATATTGCTGTTAACATTGAAATATTAAGTAAATCATAAAACCTAAGGGCAAAATAAACAAAACTGTCAACATAACAAAGCTAATTATTTTCAATTTTTCACGGCACCAAAGAATATGACTGAGACTCGAATATTTAAGTAAAGAGCTGTACGCAGCTTGTTAAGGAATCTTAACAGAAAATTTTCATATATTTCTTAAAGAAAAAAAAAGCACAAAAGTACCTTTCAGTGCAACGCTAGCAATCAGCTGTTTTCTGTCAATTATTAAGAATTGTGAAATTGAAAACAAATCAATTCTTCGTTCTGCTTTATTTGGCCTGCTAAACGCTTTTTAAGCTCAGTATCAAAATTACCCATCCGCTTCTTATTTTTCTTAGCAGAATTTTGTTCGTTTTTTCCATGTTTGCAACTGAAAAATAACTTTTATTTATTTTTAGCATATTACATTTTGTTTATGCTTACCTCTCCTGTCAAAATTCCGTTCAGAAAGAACGAAAAATTTGATATTCCTGCTCAAAGCCTGGGTTGCCTAACTTAATTTACGTCAAAAAAAAGTAGTAAAAACAATACTACTTTTTTAAAAAGCTGCAGACTATCAACAGAAATTTTTTGACAGAAAAATTCCTTAAGCATTTCTGAAGCGTTTTTTTATATGAAGTTTTTGATTCCTTAGCAAGCTGCATACAGGCCTTAAGCAAGGAAGCTTTAAATAATTTTGTTTCTAGATATCATATTTTTTAAAGTTTTTTATCTTTTAAAATCTTTACCACAATTTTAGCTGGTTTTTGAATTATTAAGTGTCAAATTGTTGGATACTTCTTTAACATATTGAACATCTTAAATCTTTCTCTAATAGTGTGTTTACATCTGAGGAAAATCTAGTAGATTTTAGTTGAAATCTATTTCAAAATCTATACCGTTTACATCTAACTTTTTTGACATTTTGTGAGATTTCGTTTCCACAACAATAAACAGCTGATTAAAATAAAACATATAAACTAGAAATACCAATATAAACAAAACAATAGGAAAATGGAAATATGGAAAATTTTAAAAAGGAACAGATTTTATAATATTATGCATCAAAAATGAAAAAAGCACAAAATGGAATTGAAATTTTGCGGAAAAAAATCAGCATTTGTTAAATGTATTGTTTGAACAGAAAAAACAAATTCATTTTCCACAATTATTATTTAGCAGATTGGAATGGGCACATGTTAGTATAAAAAGTTACAACTTTTCAATTACTAAATATTTGTTTATTATAGATTCGTCATTTTTTTTGTTAATAATTAATATTTTATTTCCTTTTTATTCAACTCGTTTGCTTTTGTTTTTAAATGTCAATTTACTACAATATTAAAAAAACACAGTAGTATCATTTGGTAGTGCACAAGTTTGACAAGATTGTGTGAGATTTTGCACAAATTAAGTAACGAGCTAGATTTTGTTTTGTATGAGAAATCTAGTAAAAATGAGCTAGATTTCGCTCGAAATCTCGTATATACTAGATTTTGCTCAGATGTAAACCCATTATAAGAAACTTAAACAAACAAGAGTGTTAAATGCCGGTGTGCCGAATGTTTGATACCCACTACCCGTGTTCTAAATACAATATTATAACCAAGGTTGTCAACAAAAGGACAAACAAGGCTAGGTTTTTAACATTGTGTTTAAAGTTAATAAGATAATTAACAAATATTTTAGTTATTTTCATGCTTTTTTATTTAAAGCAATAATTAGATGCAATAAGCATATATGTAAATCCATACAATTAGATTCTTGTTTGTTTAAAGGGAGTCAGAGCATAACAATCTTATAAGGTAAGAGCATAACCATCTTGTTATGCTCTCATCGATAAACCATTCATGTAAAAATTAAAAAAAAAAAAAAAAAAAACAACAAGCAAAAAAAGCATACCATATGCATACCAATGCATATATCAATGATGCATACACACACATTTTTATTTGCTTGTTTGTTTTTGTTTTGTTTATTTTCGTATACAAATGTTTTATCGATGAGAGCATAACAACATAAATATTATCTCTATTCTGTTAGGCATAAACATTTTTCACTATTTTTAGTTTTTTATATGAAATTTTATCTTCATCTTTACATTTTCCTACGTCATTCCTCACCTATTTGGTCTAGAGGATCCAAATTCAATACCAAACTGTTGAAGATTATGACGAATATTTTAAGCCTAAGTAGTGTGACCCACTCGATCGTTTATAAGGATATATATGTATATAGGAATATATATATTTTTTGGAGTCTCTGGAATTTATTTCGATGACTTAACAAATGGATTGACAAACTGACATTAATATACGTTATTGGTTTGGAAGGTATAACAAAAAAGTAAAATCATACATATTGTGTTTTCCTTCCCAATTCAGAAAAAGTTAAGTTCTTAAAATTTAATTTATTTTATACCATACTTACAAAGAAACATCATTCAATAATGCTCATGATTTAAGTTGTGTTTTTGCTACGACGAAAATACTTTTTAAACAAATTTTCAGAAGTTCGAGATTGAAATTGATGAAAGTCACATTTGCTGTAAAATAACCTATAGCAATTTAAATTTAATCAAATAGAATTCTAAAAGCCAATGAGACGCTACATTTTGCTGGTACAAACTCTTAAAAATTTTTCCGTTATTCTATAAGGTGAAATTTTAGAGTATAATATTAAAGGGAACAAAATTCACCTTTTGCCGATATTCTTGCTGGCTTAAATTTTGTATGAGTTTCTGAATATCTCCGTGACTGTGCGTGACTGTGTGTGACTATCTTAAAATTAATCTTTGGTCACAACAAGTCTATGGACAAAGTTTCAGATCGATCGGATAAGGGGAAAGGATTTTAAATCACTCCGTGACTGTGCGTGATTGTGTCGAAGTTGATCTTTCTTTACAGCAAGTATATCGACCAAGTTTCAGATCGATCGGATGAGGGTAAAGGCCCATTTACATGATACCACTCAGTCGTATGATTTTTCGAAATAAAAATCCGATGAAATTCATCAGACTGTCATAAAGCCGTACCGACATTATTTCTGCATACTTAGGCCATTTAGACTTGAGGGTGCTCAAGTCTTATGAAAACAGCTATTTAGAACAACACTTTCTTTGTTTTTGTTTTCCTTTTTTTTAATATTACCAAAAAAAAAAAACAACTCTGGTACGATGAAAATGGCAAGTTTTTAGAAATGTTTCTAAAACCATCGGACATCGAAACTAAAATCCTACAGACTGTCAATTTCATAACATAAGTTCTTTACATGATACGAATTTTTCATAACACTCGACTTTTGACAGGTCGTATTACAAAGTGTGATAGTGTAAACTGGCCTTAAATGACATTTAGATCACTCCGTGACTGTGTGTGACTAAGTCAAAGTTAATCTTTTTTCACATGGACCAAGTTTCAGATCGATCGGATCAGGGGAAATGACATTAAGATCACTCTGTGACAGTGCGTGACAACGCGTGGCTGTGCGTGACTACCCCAAAATAAATCTGTAGTCACAACAAGACTAAGGGCCATGTTTCAGATCAATTGGATAAGGGGGAATGGGGTTGCCTCACGACAGACAGAGAGATTGAGTTAAAAGAAAGAGTTTAAAAAAAGTTTTTTTTTTTTTTTTTTTTAGCGAGTGATATTTTTATTAAGTAGACATATTTCAACAACCTTGCTCTTTTTTTCAAATTTGGATAAAATTTTGACAAAGATGTGGCTCGATCTAACAGATGACGCGTTGATGACGGTCTTGAGCTCAGAAATTGCTTGTGGTTTATTCACATAGACTTCAGATTTAAAAAAAAAATCTCAAAGAAATAAATCGCACTGCGTTAAATCTCACGATCTTGGCGGCCAGTTGACATCGGAATTTCGGGATATGGTTCGGTTTGGAAATCGTTGATTCATTAAATTGATTGTTTAGTGTGGAGGTTGAGACCACAAGAACTCTGTTACACTGTTCGTGTAAGGAATGGCATTTAAAAGCACTGCATTTCCGGCCTCATTTTCAAGGAAGTAAGAATCACGCGTGGATTTTCTAAGTCCCATATTCGACAATTTTATTTATTGACGAACGTAGTGAGAAAACTCGGCAATTACTTAATTGTGATCCGTCACCCATCGCCTGCGCTGTGCATGGTCTGCTGGAGTGAGCTGAATCTTGCATGGGTGCTAAATTCGAAAACCGCTATTTAGACTATATCTAGAGTTGAAAATAACCAATCTGATAAATGAAGATGTGAATATATAGATAAAGTACCATAAATCACGCAAAACTTTTCTCAAAACAAATCGGTAATTTAATTACAATGCGGGAATTGACAAAATGTGAGTATAGGGTATTATATCACCGCTTTCAAAAAAAAAAAAGCGCTAAGGCAATTTTCGAGAAGTGGCGATTTGATTGATCTTTCCCGAAAACTTAAGAAAATATATTGGCGATTTTTTGTGGTTTGTTTGTTTGTGCCATTTTCGAGTAACGGCCATTTTTTATTTTTTTTATTTTATTTCTTTCAGAAAATAAGTCCAGAATATTATTTTTTAGAATTAAATATCAACAATTTTTATCGAAATCTTTCCACAAATATATAATATCTCGATATTTTGTTTAAAAAAAAAATTCAATATCCTTAAATTTGACCTTTGACCTTAAAGGGGGACAATTTATAGTGTTTCAATTTAAACTTAATTTACAGGATTGAGAACTTATATCAAGTAGTACAATATTTCGACTAAAGATATTTGAAATATGAAAATACCAAAAAGATGGTAGCCTAACAGTTGAAAAAGTATGAAAAATCACATTTTTCTTCAAATCCGCTGAAATAAAAACAATGTCCTCGCCAAATTAAGAACAGGATACCTACAATGTTTGGCATTTTTAATCACATATATTTTTTAATAAAACCTTAAAGTCCAATTGTTGATTGCGGAAATTTTCTTGAACAAAATTTTTGAAAAAGTAAAATTGAAGATTTTGAAATAGTGCTAAAAAATATGTACCGTTTTGACATTAATTTAGAACGGCATAACAATAGACGAGATGCAAAATAGTTTACATAAGATCATTTTGGGATCAGGAGAATGCAAAAATATTGTTGTTGTAAATTACTTCAATGTCTTTAAAAATGTGAGCTCGATTTTCTTAATCAAGTGGTCTGCGGCGTATTTATTGCCTGGGGAACTTGATATAACTTGGCTGTTTTTTCAACCGATAATAGATTTTGTTGTTTTATTAGAAAGATAATTTACTCCAGATTATGGTTTATTAATTTACTTAATTGAAACGCAATTATTATTATCAAAAACAATAATGAAAAACGATTTTTTTTTGATAATTTTTACATATAAATTCATGTTTGAACTTTGAACTTAATGCGCGTCCAGAAAGCATTGTCCGATTTGGCTCAAATTTTGCGCACTAAAGTTTTAGATCCAGTGTTACAATAATCCGACCCGCACGTCTTGAAATTCAAAACAAAAAAATGGCTGTCACCCTAATGTATATGTTGCAATTCTTCTTATTGTTGTAGTCATTGTAGTTGTGCGTCCCATTAGCCTAGCAAGTATTGCCACATATGTTTTATAGTTGTCACGATATAGTAAAGAAAATCGCCAATATGAACGAAAAAATTTAATTTCCAAAAAAAAAAAAAAGTAAAACAAACAAGTAAGAAAATTATAGTCGGTCTAGACCGACTATACGATACCCTATACCATGCGTTTAGAAACCCTATCTCTTAGGCCCAACTAACTGGACATAGAAAATAAGCAAAAACCAAATTTGAGTGGGATTTTTATTTATTTTTTTTGGCTGCAGATATGAAAAAGTTCATATCGGATGCTATATCTATATGGGGACTAGGTCCAAAAAT
Organism: Cordilura impudica; assembly: GCA_963682025.1. NCBI lineage: Eukaryota > Metazoa > Arthropoda > Insecta > Diptera > Scathophagidae > Cordilura > Cordilura impudica. The sequence goes on from OY821517.1 coordinate 292,834,848, forward strand.
GGACTGATCCTGATCATGTTTGGAAAAGTCTCTTGTATTTTGCAAAAATATATACAAACCAAATCTGAGAAGAATCAGTGCAATATTTTTGTTTTTTAATAGATTTAAGTGAAGATCGGGAAGCAGCCCTATATGGGGCCAAAGGGATCATTTTTGGACTACTCATTAATGGATGTAATGAACGCATATAAACCCAATTTGAGTAAGATCTATATGACAATTTGGACCTTATGCCAATTTATGTCGATTTCATAGGGGTAATTTGTATGGGGGCTAGGTCTGAACATGGACCGATTCTCACCAATTTCAATAGCGTTCATCCCATGGCCGAGAAAAGCTTATATACCAAATTTCATCAAAATATATTCATATTTGCGACCTGCAGTTTGATTACAAGCTTTACATGGACACACAGACGGACGGACGGACGGACGGACATTGTTAAATCAACTCAAAAAATGATTCTGATTCGATCGGTATAATTAAAGATGGGTCTAGGTCAAATATTTTTGGTTGTTACAAACAGCAGCACAAAGTCATTATACCCAAACCACATAGTGGTATAGGGTATAAAAATTACCCTTTTTTATATAATAAACCTTTGGTGTAACCGCCAATTTATTATTTGTTAATGCACAAAGTTTAAGGTCATTTTTTTTTCTTAAAGAGCTCTATATACATTCGTATCCAAACAAAACAAGATCTTACAACAAGGTTGAAGTTTCGGAAAACTTCAGAGAAAAGTAAATATTTGAGAAGAAGATAACCAACATATTTCAAAATATTTCTCGAGAGAAATAACCATTAAAAGTTCCTCTGTGCATAACTACCTTTTGGTCGTTGCAAGACTTAAGCGATTTCGAAAAAAAAAACAAAATATACAAAAAAAAGTCGTTATTCGATAACTGCTCCAACGATTTTATATATATATATACACAATATTAATAGGCAAGGTGATTTCTTGTGACCGCTTCTACGCTTTTAGTTATCAACCAATTTTGGCAAAAAAAATATACCATTTGAAAGGTATTCCTTTGCATTTAAATTTGCTACTAACAAATACATAAAACACGTGTGGGTTTATTATTGTTTATTGAATTGTGAATTGGCTAAAATTGGTTAGCATACCTTTAGGCTCTTATAAAATTATTTATTAACAAACCCATTTATGTATCTTCTGTGTTTTCAAGAAATATTTATAATGAAATTTAATGAATTTTATTAAAAAATTCACAATTTAATGAATTTATTTAAACATTCATACATTTTTTATATATATAGATTAAAAACATTGAAAGAAAAAAAAATTCATTTTACTCTGCCACAGCTAACGAGTTAAAGTCCAATAAAAGTAAAACGAGATCTGACGATTGTCCGTCTTCTTTAAATAATAAGCCAAAATATGAAATTTCGATTGATTTTACTCGATATCGAATGCGACGATTTGCCCCCTGGGCTCTGCTATTAAAAATAAAAAAAATTGAGCCATATCTCGAAAATTCCCTTAGCGATTTTTTTCATTTTGAAGGCGATGATATAGTGCTATCAAACCCTAAACTCATTTTTTCCGGAGTATTTTTATAGAGTTTCGTCAATTCCGCCCAGGTGTGAACAGAAATATAAAAAAATATTGCTTTTTTGAACAAAATTCACATTTGAAAAATGCGAAAAAATCTTGAAAAATATGAATCGAGAAAAGCTAAGAATTTTTTTATTTCCTACGCAAGGAAATCAAGATATTACAAAAGAATATCTATTATGCATACATTTCAAAGCGTTTATTATATCCATTTTATCTGATACCCCGATATTTAAATTGCACAAACTGGAATGCTGATTTTAAATCTTTTGAACATTTTTTAAACGAATTATGTCCTTCGAACTTTTGCATTCTCGGTGATTTGAATGCCCGCATTTGCAACGAACAAGAAGAATTAGACCCAAATGTATCTGATTTACCACTCATTAACAATATAAGATATGCTAATGATGAAGTAATAAATGGGCAAGGTAAAAGACTAATGGAGTTAATTGAAAACATAGGAGGTGTGGTGTTGAATAGCAGAATTGGTGGTGATTCATATGGTGAATTAAGTTTTTATGGCGGAAGAGGTAATTCATTAATTGATTACTGTATATGTTCCCATAGTTTTCTTATGTTTGTTGATGCGTTTAAAATTCCGAGTAAACCCTATTCTGACCATATGCAACTTGATTTAAAAATTAGCGCCCCTGCAAACAATACAAATTTTATACCTGAGTTACGGCCACAAAGATTACATTGGAACCCAAATACTGTTACCAAATATGTTGAAAATCTAAATCAATTGTTGTGCTGTTCCTATATCTATGAAAATACACCAGTTGATGCCGCCATGGTTCTAAATATCAAAAACAAAATTCTAAAAGCTAACGTTAAAACAAAGTCTAAATTTTACTTTGAGCCCAAGCAAAAATGGTTTAATTGGAATTGTGCCCGCTTTCGTAAAACAATGTTAAAAAACCTTAAAAAATACCGTCGTAATCATACTAACGCCAACAAAGTGAAGTATAAGTCATCTAAAAATAGATATTTGAACGTGTGCCATACCAGTAAACTGCAACATTATAATTCAAACTTACAGCAGCTAAACAAAATAAATTGCAGCAAAGAGTGGTGGAAACTTTCTAACAATTTAAAATCTCGTCCACATTCTACGCGTGGTAATTTAGTTGCTGATGATTTCCTAAAACATTTTAGCAATATTTTGCAAGACTCAAATCCATCAAATGTGTTTAACTGGTGCTTACCTTTTAATATAGATCCGTTCTTAGATTCACCATTTGAATTATGTGAACTTATTTCTGTACTTAAGTGTCTAAAGGACAACAAGTCACCTGGTCAGGATGGTATCACTTACGAGTTTTTTAAAAATGCTCCCGTTAATTTTGTTTATGAAATGCTTTCTGTATTAAATGTGATTTTTCTTAAGGAAAATATACCAGCTAGTTTTAAAACTGCAATCCTTATTCCACTTCTAAAAAAGGAAGATCCAAACTGCCCTTCTAATTATCGTGGATTGTCTCTAATTGATACATTTTGCAAAATTTTTAATAATATCCTTCTGAATCGTATTACTGATTGGACTAACAAATATAACATCATAAATAAATACCAAGCTGGATTCAGAAAAAACTATTCAACTGTCGATAATGTCTTTAATCTTCTAAATCTGGTTCACTTAAACAAATTGAACGGCAGAAATACGTATGCATTTTTCATCGACTTTTCATGCGCTTTTGATATGATTCCTAGGAACTCTTTATTCTACAAACTGTCGCGTATGGGGTTGTCAACAAAAATAATACGATTACTTCAACTCTCTTATGAAAACACTTCATGCCAAATATTTTTCGGAAATTCCTTTTCTGACTCCTTTGATGTAAATCTTGGTGTTAAACAAGGGTGTATATTAAACCTAATGCTATTTGCCTTATACCTGAACGACTTAGCCGATGAACTTCCTGGCGGGATAACAGTTGAAAACATCACAGTAAAAATCCTACTCTATGCCGATGACTTTGTCATATTATCTGACTCCCAAAGTGGTCTACAAACCATGATTGATACTCTGTACGCGTATAATAACTTGTGGCAATTAAAAGTCAACCTAACTAAATCCAAGGTATTAGTTTTTCGTAGTGGGACGAGAATACCCAATAACTTAAAATGGACTTATGGAGAATATAAAATTGAAATTATGAACTCTTACAAGTACCTTGGCATAGATCTGTCTTTTAATTTATCTTTTAACAAACATCTAGAAAACAAACTCAAAACATCAAAAATGGCGATTTCTTCTACTTGGTCCAAATATATAAACCATCCCAAAATAAACATTAAAAATAAACTTAAAATTTTCAGTGTTGCTTCTCGTTCTATAATGCTATATGGAGCCCAGGTATGGGGTTATAAAAAATACGATGTAGTTGAAAAATTGTTAAGATTTTTTACCAAAAAGATGTTATTATTGCCCAACCAAACACACCAAACTACATGCTACTTGCAGAAACTGGTTTAAAATCATTATATCTCGATACATTAATGTTGCATTTCGATTATATAAATAAAATCCTAAATATGCCTCAGAATAGATTACCTCGCAAACTTGCGAAAATAATTATAGCTAAACATACTTTTTGGGCGGAGGAATGGTCAAACTTATGTGCAAAAATCAATTTCGTACCAGAAGATAATACAGTTCCACTCTGCAATTACTACAAATCAATTCTGTTCCTCGTTAATTCTTATGAAAATGAAAACGTTATTTCTGATGCAAGAAGCTCGCAATTTCATGATTTATATCCGCAACTGCAATATTTTTTATTGAAAATTACTACCTCTAATCTCTCTTCACGTGCAATAAGTCTACTAATTCGCGCAATTGGATATTAACTCTAAACCATTCAGAGCTACATCTATCGGGTTGTGCACACTCTGCAACCTGGATGAAACAGAAAACACATTTCATTTTATTGGTATCTGCCCTATCTATAATGGATTTAGACTTCAATACTTTAGAAAAAGTATCCTGAACTTAACTGAAGTTCTAAACATCCTCAATGGACAAACTTATCCCTTTAGTACGCTTGTAAAATATTTGGAAATTTGTTTAAAATACAGAAAATTAATAATTAATCAATTTACATAATTTGCAATTAAACTTGTTTAAAGTTTTTTTAAAAAATATAAATATTTACATATGAATATACACTACTTTTGTAAATATGTTAAGATAAATATTCTATGAACTAAAATCAATTTGTTTTATCTAAAAACAGCTTTTATTTGCCAATCTGGCTCACAACTTTAAAGTTATGCCAGTTATAGATATAAATTTATATTATCTCAAAACCTTTGTAAATATGTTTGTAAATATATCCTCTATATCTATTAAATAAATAAAAAAAATATCCATAAACCATAACTCAAAAATATGATTATTTTAGCTTATCATAGTCCCCATGTAAAGTAGCCTCCCGATATTCAATTAAATCTATGACTTGAATATCTAACATATTTATTAAAATTTGGTTTGTATATGTTTTTGGGGGACATAAGTGACCTAATCATATATATTGGTCAGACCATATAAATAAACTCTTACTGGATGTGATTACAATGAATATTATTTAATTTTTACATGTCATTTTCGCGAAACTATGGGCAGACAACTACGACAAAGTATCGTCTCACATTGCAATTTCGTACGAATTTTGACTCATACCGTTCCACAATAAACCTTAAAAAACCACTCCCGGGATTAAGAAGATAAAAGCCGAATCGTTGCACGCTTTGAAAGCCACTCCGGAAATAGACTTAAGTAATTCTTTTAAGGATTAAAAAAAAATACGTTTGCAGTGTATATTATTAGAGGGCGATTACATTGAGGGCGATAAAATTGATTTGGAACAATAAAATTATTTTTATTTGATAATAAAAGTTTCTATTTTTGCAAAAAGTAAAACTAATAATGACGGTTCTTCTAGAACTTAAAAACTCGTTTAAAACATCCTCGTATAGAAAAAAATATATAAAACAAATGTCTACAGATTCTAGGAATATTTCTCTAGTAAAAATCTCTTTGGATACTAATAAAATATTCTACAAACCAGCAGCCAATCTTTCAAAGTCAATCAAAGAAAATTTCTTACAATCTTAAGTGTCTGCGTTCGATATTTCACTGTGTTTTTAAGAAGCAATAAAAGTTTACCTCTGCATTTGGTGGCGAAGCTATAGGAAGGACATCGTCATGAAGGCCAGCTTGTTGCAGATTATGATTAATTTCGAGCAATAATTCATCAATAGTTAGAGAAGCTTTCATTGAAGACGTTAAAGGCGGAGGAGGAGGTGGCGTCAGCGATAGTGAACGATTATCCGACATATTGTTGATAGGTGACTGAGTTAAAGGTGGTGGAGGAGGTAAAAATTCTTCCAATTCTGCTAAGAATTCATCAGGAACACCAATAAAATCCGTTATATTGTCACCATTAAACGAAGACGACATAGATAAAGGTCGATTGTTATTGTGAAGCCGTTGATTATGTTTTTCGTTGACAGAATCAGGTTGAATCGTATCCAAAGCACTTGGTGAATTGGGTAAAGAAGCAGATACAGCAAACTTATCCGTTGTTGGCGAAGTTTCATTTAAGACTAAACTTATGGGCCTTTTTATTAAATTCGATATAAAATCCATTTTGCAAATTTTTTTCTTTTCTAATTTTATATATTAAATAATACCCTATTAGGTGGTATTGTGTTTTTTATAAATTTTTAATTTGTTACGCTTTATTGATTTGAATTTGATATTTACTTTTTAAGAAAAATCACGTAATTATTTTACGGTTCACACGTTTTATTTCGTTTGATTAATTTCTGTTTTTGTCTTTAATGGCACTGATCGCCAATGATCTTTAAAAGCGCACAAAAAAAAAAAATATATATAAAACAAACGCCTCTATTTTCTATATTGCTACGAATTTTTATTTTGTTTTATTTTATTTTTTGTTTTTTAGGTTTCTTTGTCAAAAATTTTTATAAATTATTGGTTGTTTAATTAAATAAATTTTATTTCATTATTTATTTTTTTTAAATATCATTTTTCTTATCGTTCAATCCGCGCCGCGCTTCTTTGATATCACGTTATTCAAGTCGAACTGGCGTTTGATTTTTCTATTTTTCCTTTATTTTTTTTTTTTTTTTTGTTGAAAATTGTTAAAATTTGTATTTGATTTTGTTTTTCTTTCAGTTTGAAGTGTTTTTGAAAATTTTCTCACACGAGATGTTTTTTTTTTTTTTTTTTTTTCTATTTTGAAAAATAAAACAAATCTCTATCGTTTTCTGTATGGTTGGCTAAATTTTTATTGTACATATTGTGGAGGAATTAGTCAGTTAATATGCTTTCGTTTGTGTTTGCTCTTGATCTCGTTGTGTCTGCTGCTGTCTGTTGATAATGAGTTTTGTTGTATTTGCGCCTGCCTCTGCATCAAAGTTTAAATATGCAATTCGTTTAGTTTAGTTGTTTTTTTTTTTTGTTTTTTTGGGAGAATGAAATGAACAAAATGTTTTTTTTTTGTGTCAAAAAATTGTGTTTGTGTTCGCTTTTTAGAAATTCTAATATTTGTGTATGAATGCTAAAAAAAAAAAAATAATCGGAATAGAGATCAAAATCTATTCATCAAATATCGAATAATCAATCCATCGTGAAAAGTACTTATTTAGGAAGGGATCGTAGGATCACCGCTCTGATTACGCTGAAGTTTGTATTCAGTCAAGAATGATAAAACTAAACACCTAGTTAGCTACACGTAACCGTCACCTAACGTGTCACCTGTTTTTTTTTTTTTTTTTTTTTTTTTTTTTTTTTTTTTTTGTTACATGAAAAGCATTTAGAACGTCCCAAACGTCTGTTTTGAAAATAGATTATTGCTGCGTTTGTACGTGATATTTGTGAACAACTGATAAAGTTTGGTTAATTTTATACAGCAACATACTGGTTCGTTTTTTACGTTCTATAATTGCACTAAATGCCAACGTTACACTTACGGTGCGGTTAAATTTTAACAACGTGTGGTTAATTCGGCGTTAAAGATTTCGCCATCACGCAGACAGTATTACAATTTTCTGACGTCACGCAAACTGTGTTCCTATTGGCTAATAATTTCCACCATAAACATAACAGTGGGACAATTTATTATTTTTCTCCTCAAATTATTTGTTAACAAAAAAAAATTTATATCTATAATTTGTTAATTTAATTAAAAAAGATTGTTTAACTTCTTCATTTGTTTCAATGTCCTTTGCTTCTAACAAATGTTTTTTGAAAATATCCGCTATTTTGAAAAATGAATGAATTTGATGACTTACTTAGCCCACCTTCACTTAGGTGGTTAAACCCATGAGTAGATCGAGTTCTCTAGACTTGTTTTTTTTTTTACAAGGTTCCCAACTATTACATAAAACATAAATTTTTCGCAAGAATTTATAATTTTCACACATGAAACAGTCTTGGTAGCCCTTACGAGGAAACTATTATGTCATATAACAGGAAATTATGCGCATGGCGTAATCTTTAGTTTTATCATTCTTGATATACAGTCACTTCAAGCCAAACCCGAACACCGTGGTAAAATATTTTTGTTCCTCAATACATTTGACCTATATCAAATTTTTGTAATTCAAGTAAGAAAATCTGGACAGATTATACTATACCCCATACCATGCGTTCAGGTCTAACTATTTGGATATAGAAAATAACCATAAACCAAATCTGAGTGCCATTGTTATTAATTTTTTTTGTCCGCAAATATGAAAAAGTTCATATCGGCTGTTATATTTAGTTAAAAACAGCATTACAAACTCAATATACCCTGACCACATAGTAGTGAAGGATATAAATACTACAGAAAAACTATATAAAAGTGCTGCACAAGCCAAATTCAGACAGACTGCAACCACGACTTAAATAATTGCAACCCTCCATTATTTTTGTAGCCAACTTTTCTGAGTAAATTTAAAATAATCGTATCTAGGGGAATCCGAAATTTTAATTTTTTTGTTCTTTGTACAGGCAAAATTATACACAAGGAAGACAAACTAGCATTGAAGTTAGAGAACTAATTGTTCAACAATCCAAAAAGGGAAAAAGTGTGCGTGAAATCTCGAAAATAATTGACAGGAGCCATTCAACTGTAAGCTATCCCTTTTTAAGTGCACCAACCTGAAACCGACAGTAAAGCATGTGGGTGATCAGTGATAGCGATCTTGGTTGTTGTATAGCGTCCCCCACGTCATGAAAACATCACACCAGGGCCCTGAAATAAATCCTATAGAAAATTTGTGGGATTATCTCAACAAAATGGTTGTCGAACACATGGAACATGGAAAAAATACCGACTGACTATTGCCAAATATTAGTCGAATCAATCTCCAAGAAACTCAAAAGGGTTATAAAGAACAAGGGATTGCATAAAAAATATTAATTTATTGCAGATAACTACAATTAAACATCTTTGAAGACGTCCCAGTTTGGCTTGCGCTCTTTTTTCTTTATTAGTTGAAATATTTTTTTCGTTTATTTAAATTATGCTGAATGAATTTTAATTTTGTTTTGTGTTTTTGGTAGCTTATATCTGTGGTTTTCTAGAATAACCGCGTATGTCATAATATCAAAATGTTCAGGGGAGCCAAAAAACGTTATATTTGAAATTATGGGCTCGATATATAGTTTTTAGAACATTTTATTTAACAGTCCTGCAGATATAGGCAATAAATACTTTATATAAAATTTTGAGTCAAAAATATTCAGAGGAATAGATCCTAGAGAAGGACGAAAAAAAAAACAATATGTAAATAACACTTTAAGTGAAAAAGAAAACTACCAATATGCAACCACCCATGTAGACATAAGTGGTTGTTGCTTGAAAAATGATTTTTTTTGTTCGTCAACAAAAATTTACCGGGACTAAGGATGAGAATATAACAACGTATCAAAAATAATAGTGACAAAAAATAACAGAAATAAAGACAAAAGTTTTTATAAGTGGTTATAAACTGAAAAATAATCCAAAATAATTTTGCATTTTTTTTTTTTTCATTAATAACAACGTATGCCGCTATGTGTCGTTTTCTGAGAAAATAATTTGTCAGCGATCAAACGTAGGTTGACATACGTCGATAGTGCTGCAAATTAATTTAATAAACATTAAGTTACGTCGTTATTTAAATATAAAACTCAGAAATGGTCAATATTTTTTAAACAAAAATTGAACACATGTAAAGAGCGTTAAAAATTAATATATTTGGCATCGTTAACTCAAAACTGACAAAATTGGACATACGCGGTTATTCCAGAAAACCACAGATATATCCAATCAAAAACCAAATGACATTATTTTTAATTTTTTTATTATTTCATTTTTGTTGCTATTGCGAATAAAATTAGTTTATAATAGTGTCAGAATTTGGGTTGGAGTAACTATCTGTCTTTCATCCACTTGGGGATGGCGAGAAGGCGATTCCTCTATTCTGAATTTCCCAAGCAGCTCATCACTTCCGGTTTTACACCAAGTATCCTCTGGTAATGCGGCTCAGACGCCCGTCTGACTGCAGCTAGAGTGAGAAGGCGCGCAGTTGAGTAACCTGAATGCCAGGCTAACCCCAATCAATGCGTCTCAGGTAATTAGGTGACATGCAGCTGAAAACAGTCTCTGAAACTCAATTGTTCTTTTGGCGTCTTACGGCCAACCTGCCTAGAGGTTGTTTGCAGCCCCAACACTAGGATCGGACAAGGTGGCCTAATCAGTCGTTTTGTTTTAAACACAGATTTTTACTGAAACCACAACGTATAACAATTTTGTGGCCCTTTGCTCCTTTTAGGAACCACAGGACAAAATATATATATATAACTGTATGTAATTACGATGACAAAACTATCGGAATTGAATGAAAAGTATGACGATATTAAACGGGCATCGATTGAAAGCCATTTTGAAGAGATATCTAATGGTTTATAAAATATATGAGGAATATCTTTAAAACACACTTTAAGAAAAGGTAGGATTTTATTCCTATTGGAAATTATCATATATCAAATTTCAGCACAATCGGAATTTTGGCCTGATAAGACCGCTCCGTTTTTGAGAACTTTTTCCGTTTATTTTAGATGTTTAGATTCTGTAGTCAGACATCGAAAACTTTCAGATTTTGAGAATTTTTTTTAAGTAGAATCCGCAAGGTTTATACGGACTTTTTTCTATAACAAATGGCCCTAGATTACGTGGACCTTTTTCGTTAAATAGAACAATCAGGGGCCTAATCGCCGCACTCGATATCGAGTAAAATCAAGCAAAACTCCATATTTTGGTTTCATATTTATAGAAGACGGACAAACTTCAACCTTGTTTCACTTTTACCTTTAAATAGGGTCCATTATTTGTTAACTGTGACAGAGTAAAATTATTCTTAGTATTTGATTTTGAAAAATAAAAATATAATTTCGATCGACAAATTTCGATAACGAATGCGATGATTAGACGCCAGATTCTAACTACTTTTATTTATAAGGTTCAGATTCTTGGTAATTTTTCGTTAAGCAAAAACTATCAGATTTTGAAAGTTTTTTCCTATGCCAAAAACTGTTCAAGGAGTTTTTGGGATGCCAGTTAATCTTAGTTTGATTAAACTCAAGTTTTTAATTTTTAACTCAAATAGTTAAATGTTCTAAGACCGAGATGTTAAACTCACGATTTTTAATGATTCAGTCAAATATTCAATAGCTTGTTTATAATTGCAAGTTTAACTTAACTAATTTTAACTGAATTCAAGACGAATACTTCTTCATATAGAGAACCCTCATTTGTACTTTTGCAAAATCTATAGTTTTTGAGTAATGTTTTCTTATAGAAAAATCTCAGACCTCAGCTCTTTTACCAGTAGAAAAAACTTTACATTCTGAGGCATTATTCCTATAGAAAAAACTCATATTCTGAGGACTTTCTCCTACAGAAAAACCTAAGATTTTTAGGATTTTTTCTTAAATAAAAACCTCAGATTTAAATAATAAAATAAAAAATAAAAATAAAATAAAAAATCTATTCTGAAAACTTTTTCCTAAAGAAAAAACTTCAGATTCTGAAGACTTTTAGCCAAAGAAAAAACCTCAGATACAAAGGACTTTTTCCATTAAAAAAACCTCCGATTCTGAGTAGTTTTCTGATGCCTTTTTCCTAAAGAAAAAACCTAAGATTCTAAGGACTTCCCGTAGATTCTGAGAACTTTTTCCAGTAAAAAAAATCCTATAGAAAATTCCTCATAATCTGTCGATTTTTTCCCATAGAAAAACCTCAGATTCGAAGGTCTTTTTCCTAATGATTTTCCGATTTTGTGTAGTTTTTTCTAAAGAAAGACCTTAGATTCTGAGTAGTTTTTCCTATAGAAAAACTCCCAGACTCCAAGGACTTTTTCCTATAGAAAAACAATCAGAAATTCTATAGAAAAACCTTCGGAAATTCTGAAGGATTTTTTTCGTATAGACAAACCCTGAGCTTCTTAGAACTTTTTCCTATAAAAAAAGCCTTCAGATTCTGTGGACTTTTTCTTGTAAAAAAACACTCAGACAATTTTTTTAATTCTAAGATTCGCTTATCTAATCTGTTATAGTCACAATAAATTTCAATACGAAAATTAACCAACCAATTTAAGAAGAATGCCTATTAATTTGTTAATACAATTAAAAATAATTAAAATTCCATTTAAACTTTTATCTTTTTAATTACACAAAAACAAAAACGAAACGTTTTAAAATTATAAATAAACAAATAAACAACACACAACCGGTAAATGTAACCGGCTAACTAAAACTGACTAATAGAAACTAATGCCAAAGAACAACAGCACCTCTGGTAGGCAGCAACAGCTGCTGGCTATGCAGCAACAGCAGCAGCCACACAAAAATTAAAAAACAGCACAAGACCTAGATCCATTTCAAGACAACAATCGAACATACAGCAAAACATTTAATAGAGAATAAACCAACAACAAACCTATTCAAATAATTAGAATTTCAAACTAGAGCAACTCAAATCCATATCATAAAAGGGGGAAGAGACTCAAAAGGAAATTGTAAGACAAAAACCACGAAGAACTTAAAACAAGAAAATAAAAATTGACTAACTGCCAAGAATGGTACGGAAGAAAAAACTAAACACAAGCTGAGGAAATACAAACAGGCGGAGGAAATACAAACAGAATAGCTGAAAGTAATTGGAATAACGAGAACTAAAAAAGGTATAAACATGGAAATTACATCGACTTTATAAACGATCAACACTGTGCTTGTGCTTTTGAGTACTCCTCGTATCTTTGTCTCCATGTCTTGTTGAGGTTGACTACATGCAATATTTTTGCATAATATTTGTTTTTTAATATTTTCTTTGATTTTTTTTATATCGCCATCAAGTTCTTTGTTCACCATAAATAAAGTTGTGAAATTTACCACATTTGAATGAACATATGAAAACGATACAACTAGACTGGTAACGGTATTGAATTGGTGACGGTAATAATAAACATTTTATAGTACGCGTATCATAACCGACTAAAATTATCTCACTTCTTATTATATTATTATACGCTTCATATATTATGCAGAACACCTCTGTTTATAAGTTATTTAGTTGGGTGGAATAACTGGTTTATTCTTATCCAGAGCAGCTTGGTATTGAAAATGATCTTAGTCGGTGGTCCATTGGATATGATATGAGTGAATTTCTTGTTATATAGAAAGATTATTCAGTTATCTTCAAAATCAAAAATTACAAAAGAAAGGGTAAATTTTGATAAAATTTAAAATAAATTTCTTAAAAAAAGTAGTTTTTAAAATAGGGTACCTTTTAAAGAAAGGTAATTCTTTAAAAAAGGTACTTTATTAGGAAAAAGTACTTTTTTTAATTAAAGGTTATTTTTTTTTAAAAAAGAGGTACTTTTTTAAGAAAGGTAATATTTTAAAAGAGATAAATTTTTAAGAAAGGAAATTTTTTAAGAATAGTAATTTTTTAAGAAAAGTATTTTTTTTTTAAATTTATTTTTTTAATCAGAGGGAGCTTAATCTGGCGAACTTTAATTCATGGATTTAAGCCATTGCAATAGTGGATGTCTTTATGAAACAATACTTTATTTTTCAGCAAATGCGGCCTTTTATCCTTAATTTCGGCACTTAAACACTGCATTGTTTTTCCACTCGTCGTTGATTGTTTTTCCTTTTTGATAATCAATAAAAATTATCCCAGACGTCATAATCTTGTCTGCAGACGACACTGTCTTCGCCTTCTTTAGACAAGATTCTCCAATTTCAGTCCACCGTTCCTTTGCCTCAGGTATGAAGTGGTGGACCCACGTCTCATCCATGGTCAAACATTCTACTGAAACATCTTCAGACTCTGGTTTTGTTTTATTGTGAGCAAATGCGACACCCATCCTGCGAACTGATTTCTCATCTCCAAATTTTCGGTCAATAGGTGATTTATAGAACTTTTTGAAATTCCTATCATTTCATATAGCACACGCACCTTCAGCCGACGATCATCCAATACCATTTTTGAGATTTTCTTAACCGCTTCCGGCATTACCAACGAAATTGGTCGACACTTCGGTGTTTGTCATGACAGCTCGTATGGTCTCGTTTAAACTCTGCCACCCAATATGTTATAGTCGTAAACGAAATAGCAGACAACCTCAGACTAAAATCTAGCTCGGTTTTAATATAGGTTGGTGAGACCTTCCAAATGAAAGTATTGAATTACATAACAGTGACTAACTTTTCCATTTTTACAAATTCACTGAGATTGTTTACTTTTTAATGGCTCAAAAAAGAATATAAATAAATAAATACTAAACAACGTGGGTGCCACTTTTCACCAAAGTAATTTTTTTCAAACTACTGCCGCCATTTATACGTCAGATCAGGTATTTCTAGGACGGCCCTATTATGTCTATTTTGTGCTTTTTTTATAATTAGCAATTTATAACTGGTTGCTTTTAAAACAAGTGCTCGTTAAGAGCAGAAAATTCACACAGAAAACCGAATAATGAAGTTATTAACCGAATTTCAGGTTGATAATAATTATGAATCTGTTGTCCAAGCAGAAACATTTTTGTAACTAAGGTTTGACTGAAAGGTTAAGGCCATGAACTAAGAAACATGAAGTCTTTGAATCGTACACTGATCAGGACATGAGAAAGTAAAAAAATATTCGATCTCACAATTTAAACCGAATATAATTGAAATAAAACAGAATTGAAGATAAGAGAGAAAGAAAATTAAATAAGAAATGACTTAACACTTTCATGCCCGAATTAATTGGGGCGTGGTTAAACATTCTTCAAGTTTATGTAGTTGCTAGTTTAGACCTAAATATGAATCGATATCAAGTTCAAAGTCCTATGTATCCTGGTTTAGCCGTTATGTAATGTTGCCTATAGGCAACATTGTTTGAAAAATTACTGACCACCGTCTAAAAGTATTTTAAAATCTTTATTTTCTAATTTTCTTACCTTTAAACAATATTTTTGAGCATATTAATAGGCTAGGCGATTTCTTGTGACCGATGTTTTCTTCTACCGTTTTATCTCGATTTTGACCCAACCTATATTATATGAAAGGTATTTCATTTTGGCTGATTTGCAGATTTACAAATTTTTAAATTATTTCCTTTTTTTGAGTAAATTGCATTTAAAGTTGCTACTAACACATACATTAAATTATACAATGCTATGTGTGTGTTTATTAAATTTTTTAATGTGTTTGTAATAAAAATGAATTTGTTTTTTTGTATTGATTTGTAAATTGGCTATAATTGATTAGCATACCTTTAGGATCTTTATTTAATGACAAAATAAAATTTGCTAGAATTTGCACTCGAATTTCGAGGGTTGGAATCTGCTAGTTTAAATTTAAACTTTTAAATATCTCTATACTTTTTTTTTGATTATTTGTAAACTCACTTTTTACAGAAAAAAAAATTTACATGTGGAATCAAATAAAATTAGCTCTCAGATGATCTCTATCAAAGAAAATATTTGCAATTAGACTTGCACAAGCTACTCTGAGAAAAAAAACCCGTCGGGCATTAAAGGGTTAATGTATGAACAATTTCATCATCCGAATGAAAAAGTATTTGTTTAAGAGGGTAAGTTCATTTTCATAATATGCATGAACAATTTGAATGAAATTTTTTTTGAAATATATTGTCTCATGCTCAATTTATATAGTTTTTGTAAAAATTCATTCCCTGCATGCATTTTTTTCTTTGTCTGATTATTTTCTATGCTCATTAATAACCTCTTGCATTATGCTCGTACTAGGATTGAAGACCTCTTCTTGAAACTCATGGAATAAGGTATCGTACCTACATTATTTATACCCTATATCACTATGTGGTTAAGCTATAATGACTTAATGTTGATGTTTGTAACTACCAAAAATATTTAAACTAGATCCGTCCGTCTTTTATTATACCGATCGAAATTGCACGGAAATTTCTCAAATTTTGATTGTATATGTTTTGCAAAAAATAAGTGACCAAATATGGTTAGGATCGGTCCATTTTCCGACCTAGTCCCTACATAAATAAGTATTCATATCCGAATGCAACAAAATTAATAACAATGTCACTCAAATTTGATTTATGCTTATTTTCTATATGTAATTAGTTGGACCTATCAGACAATTTTCTTACTTGTTTTCTTGATTGTTTTGTTTCTTAGTTTAGTTATATAAAATTATATAAAATTATAATTATTTTATTTTTTTTTTTTCAAATAAAGAACTCTGAACATCTTTATTTTGTTCCTATCATCGGGAAAAAGTTTTCCCGGGATTCGAGAAATTGCATTTCTTACTCATAGCCCATTTACGTATATGGCATAGTTATAACTAGCTTTTGAGGATAAGCTAGTTATAAGTAGCTTTTATTTATAAGCTAGTTTATTTTCTGGTTTATAACCAGATTTCCAATATTAAACAGAAGCTAGTGTCATAACTACCTTGAGATAATCTAGTTACAACCTGGTAATTTTTCAAAATGCAATTCTGGTTTTTCTGCATTCAGTTTGTAGGACGGTTCATTTGGCATTTAATTATTTTTTATTTTCATTTGAAAATCATAATAATGGTTAAAAAACATCCAGGTTATTCCAAAAGCAGCAGCGACAAAATGATTTAACTATAGTTCACTGGCATGATTCCATTATTTTAATCGTAAGTTCAACTTTTAGTTTAAGAGTTTGTCAGTATGTTGTTGGAACGCGACGCTCTCTTTCGTTGGAAATATTGTTCGCCATTATCTGCAAAATTAATAATCCGACAAAAAAGTATATGGTAAGTCAATTAAAAATCAACCCATTTCGGACATTTTCTTTTTTTTTTTAAATTTTTAAACACGATTTTTTTTTATAAAGCTTATTATCCCGAAACTTGATTGTATATAAGTTGTAAATATACTAACCAATATACATATATACCCAAAACTTCAAGCTATCCGATAATATACATTTTGGTGTTAGTTTTTCGGTTGCATCTGCCGACTAAATTCAGTTGTGTTAACCAAACCTTCATGTGACTATAGCTAAAAAAAAAAAATCTATTGCATGCCTTATTTAAGTGCTGGGCCAATGTTTTACTGATCGTATCTTTCTGACTTGGTAACCAATAAAATTAAAAAATATATATTTTTCATTACAATCAATAAGAAAAAATCGCGTAAAAATTGTAATTATCGTAATAAATGTTCTACCCTAGACAAGCCGATTTAAAATTTGTTAGGTATTGCCTTCTTTGTAAAGGGTCCGCCAAATAACTTTCTTTTTTTTTTTGAAAATGCTATAAAAAAAACTACTAAATATTATCTCAATTTTTTTTTTTTTATTTGAAAGTATAATCCTTCCGGTTAATAATGGAAAATAATTTCATTCAAATGGCTGCCTCGGCTGGCCATGCAGTAGCCTACACGATCAGTCCAATTTTTAAGCACATTATCGATTGTGTGTAGCTGTATTTCACCAGTATTTCACGAATATTGTCCTTTAAAGCGTCAATTGTCTCTGGCTTGTTGGCGTGTCACTTATCTTTGAGGGCACCCCACAAATAATAGTCCAACGGTGTCAAATCGCAGCTCCGAGGTGGCCAAACGACATCAGCTCTGCGGCTGATAATGCGATCTTCAAAAACAGGGCGCAAAACATCGAGTGTAGCTTCGGCTGTGTGGCACGTAGCGCCGTCCTGTTGAAACCAAATGTGTCCAATATCCTCCTCTTCAATTTTTGTGAACAAAAATACGTTCAACATGGCCCGATAACGATCGCCATTGACTTTAACGGCCACTCCTAGCTCATTTTCGAAGAAAAATGGCCCAATTATGCCTCTGGACCAAAATCCGCACCAAACAGTGACTCGTTTTGGCTGTATCGGCTTTTCAATGTATGCGTGCGGGTTTTCTGTGCCCCAAATGCGACAATTTTGCTTGTTTACATACCCGCCAATATCAAAATGAGCTTCATCTGAAAAGGTGATTTTTTTTTTTTGGCAAAATCGGTATCATGATTTTCAAAGTAATGTCGCAATATTTCCCAGCGTTGTTCAAGCGTATACACAACCATATTCGTTCAGCGGAAGGATAAGACTAATTATCTGTCAAATCAGACATGAGCTAAGTGTTACCATTCACGAAATAAGCGCTAGTTGAAAAAAAAAAAACGTTAGATGGCGGACCCTTTAGAATGATTTAGTAATAAAATACACAAACTTAAAAAATTTTAATCCCCAAAAATTTCCCCAAAAATTTAGAACTTTAAAAATTATCTTTTATTTGATTTAATTAATGAGCATTTATAAAACATTTACAAAATTATTATTCCTCTTCGCAACATGATAATGATAAACATTTCAATTATTGAGGGAGGTTCAAAAGCCAACATACACACACGTACGCATCCAAACTCACATGCCAACTAACAAAATTGAATGAAAAATTTTCCAAAAAGTCAGTGTATAAGAGAAATCATTTGTCAGCTTGTTATTTAGAATGTTGTTGAAACCGTAGGAAATGCAAGACAAAAACTATAGTTTGTTGTTCATGGGGTCATAGAATGCAAAGCATTGCAATGATTTTAGAAAACACATGTCTAGTGAATAATATAAAACAAACAAAAAAATGAAACTAAAGCCTAAAAATAGTTTTTATTTATTTACGAAAATGCATTCGATAGCCTCTTAACGTGTTTTCAGCTGCATCGTTTTTTTTTCCAGTTTATGTATATGATATTGGAGAAATTCTGTTCCGTTTTTGCTCTTTTGAAAATGTGAATATGAACTCATGACTTTGTATGGGAAGTAAAAAGTATTCCCCCATATGTATGTACCAACACACCACGCCATGCCATGCCATGTCACTCTGCCAAATCAAAACCAGACAAAGAAAAAGACACGATACTCGTATTTATTATTTTGTAGAAACTCATCATGTGTACTATATATAGTGTAGCGGAGGTTCCCAATCGGTATTCAGCATGATGTTTATTTTCCAAATATGTTTAGTAATGCAGCTTTAAAAACGAACCCATATAAACCTTTCTTTGTAAATTAAGTTTAACATCATATAATTAAATAATTGATTGACTGAAAATGCAACATGTTTGTCAATTGAAAAAAACCGTTAAAATTTCGAAAAATCCAAAATTATACTATAATTAAATTTTTTTCAACGAAAATTTGTTGGATCATTTTTATCGTCGCTACGAGTCTGCTTGGAAAGCTTCAGGTCGATTGGATTATGGGAAAAGGGTTGAAAATCGATCCAAAGTTTTTTCGGCAGACAAACAGACACTACGAGTTAAAAGAAAGGGAGTGAAAATCGGTAGCTTCCCTTGGAAAGTCATCAGCATTAATGCTAAATAGAAAAAATTTGTGCACGTGGTGAGCAATGGCAACCCAAAATTATAACACAATTGTGCACAATTTACTAGAAAATGTGACATCGTCGAGTCTGTGACTCTGACAGCTGCCAATTGAGATCAGATGTGTTCATTTCGCATTCTTCAAAACGTAACTGTTCCATTATTTTTCTTTGGTGAGATTATTAAGCTTTATACAGTATTTTCCCTTATCTATTACAATAATAACCGTTTTTAAAATAGGAAATGCCGAAAAGGAAGTCCAAGTTCTTGAGTACGTCTTCCAAGGAATGGTCTTTTATAAAAAAGGGAAGGTGTGAAAACGAAGCATTTTGTTCGATGTGCGCAGTTCACATTATCAATTGGCAATGGTGGCAGGGCAAGCATTATGGATCACATAAAAAGTTCCAAAGGATAACTGCAACAGCGACATCTCAAGATATTTCAACTTTATTTATAAAAAATGACCCGAAACAGGAAAATTTGATATGCGCAACTGAATTAACAACTGCTTAAAAAATTGTAAATCACCATCAGTCGTTTAGCTCCTTGGATTGCACTACCAAATTAAGTGCGCTTTTGTATCCGCATTCTGAAATCGCAGCAAAACAATCAACTGCCAGAACAAAGGCGACTGCGCTCGTTAAACATGTATTGGCGCCGCATTCAGTAGCCGTTATGGCTGAAAATCTGAGAAATGTTCCATTTTATGGAATCGCAACCGATTCTAGTAATCACAAAGCTGAAAAAATATTCCACTGTTGGTACATTTTTTTTTACAGAAACAGGAGGCCTACTGATTAAATTATTGAAATTGGCAACTTTGCCCAAAGAAACTTCTGACACTATTACATATATGGTAAAGAATCTTTAAAAAACTTAAACATACCATTAGAAAATCTTGTGGCCTTCAGAGCAGACAATTCAAACACGAACTTTGGTGGAAGGGAAAGACGTGGTGTAAATAATGTTTTTTCAAAAATTGGAAAAATATTTGTCGAAAGATATAGAAGGGATCGGTTGCCCCGCCTACATACTTCATAATGCAGTTTCTACTGCGGCTGACGTTATGTCTATAGATATAGAATCAATAGTGTTAAAGATTTACAAGTATTTTTCGATATTCACTGTTCGAACTGAGCGATTAAAATCGTTTTGTGTTGATGCAGATGTTACTTATAACGTAATACTGTCCCACTCACGAAGTCGGTGGCTATCACTAGTTCCCGCTTTAGAACGGATTTTGCTACTTTAGGAGCCTCTAAAAAATTTTTTTTTAAATAGAAGAAAAAGCACCGAGGTCTATCGATGAATTTTTCAGTAACCCTTTATCTGAAGTATATGCATCATTTATTTTTTGTCAGGCAAATCTTGTTGAAAAACAAATAAAAAAAACAGTTGAAAAATGAAACTTGCAGTAGTTCAAGTAGCAAATCTTTTAAATGAAACAAGAGCCTTTTTTATAGACAGGTTCAAAAACAATTTTATTGGTAACCAAACAAAGACTACCTTTGACGCAATAGAACGCAGTATAGATTCGAAGCGAAAATTACAGTTTCATAAGGATACTAACGATTTTTTTACAACACTAATATCCTATTTAGAACAATGGACACATCCACTAAGGAAATATGAAGTTTTTGATTGGATGACATTGGAAAGTATTCCTAGTTGGGTAGAAGTAGAAAAAACAATTTTGTATTTAATTGAAAAGTAAATATCTATTTCTGATGGATGCTTTGAAGAAGTGACATTTTTAAAATCATTCATAGAAAAATATGAAGAAATTTGGAAAGCGAAAGATACTCTTGAGAAATCGGTTTTCTTTTTCGAAAACGTCGAAGAAATAGAAAAAAAAAGGAATTTGCTAAAAATGGTACAGTATTTGTCCGCGATACCTAGCCACAATGCAAACGTTGAACGAGTTTTTTCGTTAATTTGCTCACAACGGACAAGGAAAGAAATTCTCTCAGCACAAGCACTCTTGAAAGTATCATTCAGTGCAAATTTAATTTCGGAATGACCTGTACAGAATTTTATCATTATCATGTTAGGAAGATGGCTGAAAGTATTTAATAAGTTAAAATTTTTTTTCTAAAAAGGATGGAAAAGGCCGTTTATTTTTATTTATTTGTAAAAAGTAAAATGTCGCTGTAAGCTAAATATGATAGAAGTATGAATATGTACGTAAGAATTGTTTGTTAAAAAGTCTGAAAAAGGCTCTGTTTTTTTTTTTTTTTTTTAATTTTGAAGATGTTACAGTTACTTGTATTTTTTTTTTTATATATATGTACATATTATACTGTTAATATGTTAATATTAAATGTAAATATACAAGAAAGTGAATGCTTTTTTTTTATGTGTAAGCATCTATACGCGCAGGGGGGTAAATTTCTATTTCACAATACAATCACAAAAATAGCGTACATGTGAGAGTCACATCTTACGCGAAACGTCGTAAGATGTGACCATTAAGACAAATCGGTATGACTTATGATTGTTTGGTGAAAAAATTATTATATGAAATAACCTTTTTGTCGCTGTTTTCTGCATATTATTTATTACCAGATGTTTACACATCTCCCCTGTGATGGGACTCACATGATTTTTAGCTTGACGAACGTGAAATGTCCTGGTAAGGGTAAGGCAATTTCTGGCAGCCCTACTTTAACATCAATTTTTTGTCAAAGAAACTTGATAATTTTAGAAAGAGAACGCTTCCGAGCTTCAGAAATAAAATGTCAATTGAAGTCAAAAAGCATTTGGATAGTTTACTGGACTGAAACTTGAAGAATAAAACTAAATAAAAGCAAATCAATTCACGTTGGATTCACAAACCAGCTTACAGCTTTATAGTTCCACATGAAAACTGTGCAAAGTATGTCGGCATGACATTGGATACTACAGAAATAAATCTAAAATATTGGAAGATACTTAAAAGTTTCAATGGAATGAGCAACTAAAACACACACTGAAAGCATTCAACGAATTCAAAACAACAACTTAGAGACGTTTATGATATTCATCAAGACCTTGCACCAATCGAAGCAATTACAAATTGTTGCAACAAGCCATGCGAATATATTACAACACTGTAACAACCCAGAAGCTTCCATCCTATATAGTAAAGAAATCTAATCAAGAAGACTGAAGAGAACCAAGCCACTGATATTGTTTGTATAAATTTTAATTACATAGTTATAGATATGAAATACTTGTTAGCGCAAACAAGGTGTAATTTAATGAAATGTACACTTTTTTTTCGCATATAGAGCGAAAAGTTCAATAATTGTTGTGGCACTCGAAAATAAAAGTTTGTGAACGCCCCCATTGTATATTGATTATTATTGTTTATGTTCCAAATTTTTATTTTCAACTTTGTTTGAGTCGATTGTTTTTACTTCGTCGTAGTCATATTTTACTAGTTTAATGCGTGATGTAAACAAATTGCCAAAATTTTTTGTGGACTATGATTTGTTGGCTACAAAATGTTTATTATATTTGTATTACTTTGTAATTTCTATCTACATACTCGTATAAATATAATTTTTTTTTTGTCCCAAAAATGATCTAATTTCTATGGAAATGAATTACATCACATGGAGTGCAAAGCATTATCAGAAATTATTAAGGAAGGCGTGGTGACTACAACTGAGCGATTTTTTCGAGGATAATGCTGTAATATTATAAAGCATCGACTAAAAGATTTGATTTTAAAAAATATATTTTATGTCAAACATTAATTTGTTTTTTAATATTTGTATATTTCATTTCTGACCTAAAAACAAAGTTTGAGATTCAGAATGGAAGAATATTCTTTGCTTTTAAATAAAATTATTTTAAGAGTAAGTTGAAACCTGTTTTATACAAATCTGGGTTTCTATAAACGTTTCATGTCAAAATATATTAAGAAGTGTGATTATTAAGAAGTCTAATCCTTACAAACAGTATAAGTAATTATATAACTAGCAGATTCCAGCGCTCAAAATTCGAGTGCAATATCGAGGCAGCTTTATTTTTAAACTTAGCCAATTCACAAACCAACATTTTTATAGTTTATTACTATTGCGAATGAAGTTAACAAACTCATTAACAAATTTAATAAAACACATATCCCTGCAGGAAGCCTGGGGTCAAGTGTTCCCAAGTCACCACTTTTGTCTACTATTCTGTTGACATTGTCAACTAAGCGTCTACACTATTTACTTTGCTTTTTTTGTCAAAAAATTTTTTCATAGAGAGGTTGAGAGTTCTTCTTGATTTCTATAGTTTTATGTGAAAAACCGTGGTTGGATGAAAAACTAAAGTTTTAAAACAAGATGTGTTTATTGACATTTCCTGCAGGGCATATGTATAATTTTATGTATGTGTTAGTAGCAACTTTATATGCAATTTACTCAAAATAAAGGAAAAAAATTTAAAAATCTGTAAATCTGGCGAACAGCAAAAAGAAATACCTTTCAAAATACCTTGGTCAAAATCGGTATAAAACGGTAGAACAAAACATCGGTCAAAAGAAATCACCTAACCTATTAATTTTATAGATTAGATTTACAAAGAAAAATTTTAATTAAGTGTTCAAAAATAAAATAATATTACGTTTAATAACATTAATATTTACAGATAAATCAATAAAGACATACAATTCATTAATTCGCACGAAAAACTTAAAAAGATAATGGGATGAAAGAGCGTGTTGATCGTTGTGGAACATTAAATTTAATACTGTTGAGCAGGAAATCGGAGCAGACATCACCATTTATCAGATTTGTTAGGAAGGCAGCATTCAGCATAGTCCTACGAATTTTTAATGTAGGCAAGACGAGTTGTATAAGATGGAAAATCATCAACAGGGTTCAAATATAAACTTCGCAAGCAGAAGAGAAGAAATTGTTTTTGAACAGACTCGATACGGTGACTATGAACGTTTTAATAAGGATCCCAGATTAATGAACCGTATTCTAGAATAGATCTTACAAGAGAAACATATAACTGTTTCGTAATAAAAGGATCTGTGATCTCCTTGGCCCTCGCTTAATAAAAGCACACCACGAGCTTTATTGATTGTCATCGTAATATGTTATAAAAAATTTAATTTTATGTCTAACAAGATTCCAAGATCCAGAAATTCCTTTACCAACTCCAGTTGGCAGCCACCTAAAGAGTAGTTTCCCAAGGCATTCCAGTTTCTAAAAAAACGCAAATGTTTACATTTTTTTATATTTAAATCCATCAGGTTGAATTTACTCCACATGTAAAAACTTTTTAAATCTGACTGATGTATATTTGATCAGCATACATAAGAACGTTGCAAAATTTAATAACATGCGACAGATTATTAAAGAGTGAGTATAGTATTGGTCCAAAGTGGATACCTTGCGGCACACCAGAATTTACAATAATATTTTTAGAGTTTATATCATTAAATCTAACACATTGTTTTTTGCTCAAAAGGTAAGACTTTAGCCAATTTGGAGTATTGGTAGTAAGTCCAATTAGATATAATTTTTCTAGGAGAAGATTGTGATTAACTTTATGAAAGGCTTTACTGAAATCAGTGTAAATAATATCAGTTTATTGGCCGTTGTTAAACCCGCGATTTACTAAAGTTGTTAATTGCAACAGATTTGCTTTTTGAAATCCATGCTGAGAAGGTGACAACACGGAGAAGATTGATAGCATAAAAATTCAGCTATACTCTTCTCGAAGAGCTTAGGAATTGAAATGAGCTTGGCGATACCTCTTCTATGGTTCGTAGTATTTGACCTATTTTCACATTTAAATAGTGGAATGATGAAGGAATCTTTCCATCGTTTAGGAAAGTACACATATTTCATTGATATGTTGATTGATATTGATAGTATCAACACAATTAGCTAAAATGCAACTGGGAACACCATTCGGAGCACTATAGAATGGTGTTTTCAAACTTTTTAAACAGGTAACGATTTGGGAAGAATTACGATGGGGAGTTCTATGACCAAGAATGATAGAACAAAAGATTACGCCATCCGAATGTTTTGCAGTTATATGATGTAGTATGCCCCTCGCAAGGATTACCAAGTCTGTTTCATGTGTGAAAATTATAAAATCTTGCGAAAAATTTATGTTTTATGTGATAGTTTGCAACCCTCGCATATAAATCATTTTGACAGTTCTCACAATATTAAATCAGTTCTTCTTATAACCTACAAATTCCACTTTATATTTTATTAAAAACAATATTAAAATAATTAAAATTAATAAAAACAAGTAAGAAAATTATAGTCGGTCTAGACCGACTATGGGATACCCTATACCATGCGTTTAGAGACCATACTCCATAGGCCCAACTAACTGGACATGGAAAATAAGCATAAACCAAATTTGAGTGCGATTTTTATAAATTTTTTTGTCTGCAGATATGAAAAAGTTCATATCGGATGCTATATCTATATGGGGACTAGGCCCAAAAATGGGCCGATCCTGACCATGTTTGGTAAGGTCTCTTGTATTTTGCAAAAATATATACAAACAAAATTTGAGAAGAATCAGTGCAATATTTTTGTTTTTTGATAGATTTTAGTGAAGATCGGGAAGCAGCTCTATATGGGGCCTATGACTAAGAGTTGTCCCATAGGGATCATTTTTGGACTACTGATTAATGGATGTAATAAACACATACAAACTCAATTTGACTAAGATTTATATGATAATTTGGATCTTATGGCAATTTAAGTCGATTTCATAGGGACATTTGTATGGGGGCTAGGTCTGAACATGGACCGATCCTCACCAATTTCAATAGCGTTCATCCTATGGCCGATTAAAGCTTATATATCAAATTTCATCAAAATATATTCATATTTGCGACCTGCAGTTTGATTACAAGCTTTACATGGACACACAGACGGACGGACATCGTTAAATCGAATCAGATAGTGATTCTGATTCGATCGGTATAATTAAAGATGGGTCTAGGTCAAATATTTTTGGTAGTTACAAACAGCAGCACAAAGTCATTATACCCAAACCACATAGTGGTATAGGGTATAAAAACCATTCAGTGAAGTGTGTTAAAAAGTTGAAGCACAAAGAAAAACTAAAAACCAAAAAAACCAGAAAACCCGTAAACATGAGGTGTGCACTGGGCCAATAATGATAAAAAGCACGCAAAGCAATAGTAAAAAACAAGTGAGAAACTGTAGAAAAACGAAAAATTTGAATATTTCTATTCAAATGATTATATTTCTTTACTATAGCTGTACCTTTTTTAAATTTAAATATAGACTTCTGTTATATATTCTGGGGTACAACGAACGCATTTTAAGTACAAACGCAAACTACCGATTTAGATGCATATAATTTTTTACCAGGTAAATCTCAACATACAATTAGAAAAAATGCAGTGTTTAATGAAGAAGTAAAAACTTTTTTTATATGTACAACGTACTTTAGAATAAGGTTACTAAATTCCGAAATTGCTCAAAATATCAATAGAAGAAGAAATTTAATAAAATAATGTAATATAAAACATTTAGCAACCTTATTGTAAAGTACAGAACAATGGCCTTTAAAAATTTGTTCAAATATTTTTTTTATTGTTTCAGTGAATATAAAATAAATAAAATAACATATTTATAAAAATAAAATTTGTTTACTAATAAATAATCTGATGAGAAAAATTAGAACTGTCCCAATGTGACAATGTTATTGTTTATGTCTAAACATACACGTTAACATAAGGATCTGAAAGGTTGTAGAACAGGGCGGTAAGTTCTTAGGAACCTAAAGATTAAACCTTTGAGAGATCTGTCTTATCAATTTATAATTTCTCGCGAAGTGGAGGAATTATAAACGATTTGTTGCAAGTGGTAAAAAAAGAAAGAAGAGAAGTATTAGAGATTAATATTTCCTTTATTCAAAATAAAGGGTCCGCCAAATAACTTTTTTTTTTTGAAAATGGTATAAAAAAAAACTACTGAATATTATCTCAAATTTCTTTTTTTATTTGAAATCCTTCCGGTTAATAATGGAAAATAATTTCATTCAAATGGCTGCCTCGGCTGGCCATGCCTACACGATCGGTCCAATTTTTAAGCACATTATCGATTGTGTGCAGCTGTATTTCACCAATGGCTTCACGAATATTGTCCTTTAAAGCGTCAATTGTCTCTGGCTTGTTGGCGTAAAACTTATCTTTGAGGGCACCCCACAAATAATAGTCCAACGGTGTCAAATCGCAGCTCCGAGGTGGCCAAACGACATCAGTTCTGCGGCTGATAATGCGATCTTCAAAAACAGGGCGCAAAACATCGAATGTAGCTTCGGCTGTGTGGCACGTAGCGCCGTCCTATTGAAACCAAATGTTGCCAATATCCTCCTCTTCAGATTATCTGCAGCAAAATTAAAAGAAGGTAACATACGGATTTAAGAAATAATTTATTTCATTCAATGTAAATTACCTTTTCTAGGAATGCTCGTTGGACCCGATATAAGAAAATTATTACAAGATGAAGAATTTTATGGTCATCTGTCGGATATGCAAAAGACAGCATTTGACTTTATGCAGCTGGTTATATCGGAATTCCTTGGAAACTCAAAAGCACAAAACTATGCAGAAAATATTGAAAGCATGCTAATCGGTTTTAACAATATTGGCGTTAAGATGTCACTAAGGCTGCATTTTCTGCACTCTCATCTCAATTTTTTTAAAGAAAACCTTGGAGCGGTTTCAGATGAACACGGTGAAAGGTTTCATCAGGATATAAAGGTATTGGAAGAAAGATTCAAAGGGAAATCCCAAAGTGTAATGCTTGCTGAATACGTATGGGGCTTGTACAGAAACCTTGACCCATCGGAACATTCACGTCAAGCTAAATACAGGAAAGCGTATTAAGTTTAATCTTTAATCCATTGTCATACTACTGCTATTTCCCAATTCCCTTTTACTCGAAAATTTGAAGCAAAAAAATAAATATGTACATACTATAATAAACCAGTATTAAAACAAAATTATAATTTTTTTATAGAAGTTGGCGTGTAATTTTGCCAATTAATCGTAAAGAGCTTTATTTACAACAATGGTGTCTTTGGTGACCCCCACTGAAATTTTTCGGCAAACATTTTCGTAGAATATTTTAATCCTTAAATGTCCTTTTTTTAAAGGATATTTTTTGATTTTCTCGAAAAAAAGGGTCAAATTGACCCATAAAGAGACCAGTTAGAGGGTTAAGATCTTCCACAAAAATAATCCTCATACAATTCCACAATACAACTCTGACCATAAGAATTCTCTCAGACATTACAGCATTTTTTTCATAAAGTATAATGCTCCCTTCGACCAAAAAATGAAAACTTTGACCCACTGTAAAAAAATACTCAGACGTGCTGGACCATAAGTTTGTTCTACAAAAATGATCTACTCAACATACCCTTTCAGAATTCAAAAAGTCTTAATTTGTTGGACAGTGTTATTTGTTTGATGGAGGTGGATTTTTGTAATTGAAATTTCACCAAGTTCCTGACTAGCTAAAGCTCTAAAACTTTTAGTATTTACGTAAACTAGATGAGAACACATTACTTAATCAATTTCTACATGATACTGGGGTGATGATATTTACAAATCATATAAGGAGCAATAAGAATTAAAAACAAAGCAGGTTTCTGAAAAATATCAAGTTTTAAAACACGACTGGCAAATTCATTATTTAGTGATTCTTTAAACAAACGAGACTTTTTTTTATGAAAACAGAAAATGAATTTTATTCTGCCATCAAACACTTCTACTTGAAAGGCAAAGCACTTAAAAAAATCAAAGATGACTCAGACGAATTCCATGGCACATCTGCACCAACGTTTTGGAATATCTACTATTGGGTAAAAAAAATAAACGTGGCCGTACATCCACAAATGATGAAGCTCGATCTGGAAGACCAGCTGAAAGTTACTTCGGAAATCAGTGATAGAATTCAAGTTAACTTGTTGAAGACACGAGCGTATCAATCACAAGTTTCATCGATTTCAATTTAGCTAGACAAATCTATCGCCGAAATGGGTGCCGCGTTTGCTCACTCACAATCAATAATAAACCTAATAATGTAACTGTATGGAATTATGTACATTGATTACTTGAAAGTAGGAAAATAATAAATGGAGAATATTATTCGCCATTACTAGGCCAATTTTGCCAATTAATCAAGTTAAAAATTCCAGCTTTTAGTCGATGGCAAAAATATACGAATTAAGGTTAGAATTGTTGCCGTATCCACCTTAGCCTCCAGATTTGGTTCCCAGTGACATATTCCCGTTTCCACATTTAAAGAAATGAGCCGGCGCACAGTGGACCATTTGACGAGAAGGCGGTCAAAAATCTATAACTTTGATTGGATTGGAATTTTGATATGCGGTTTTGGTAGGTGAGACTTTAGCCTTTAAGTTTTGCTATAAAACGTAATTCTCGACCGAAAGTAAAAAAAGTTACGGAGGGTTTAAAATACATTTTCATTTGTAGTTGAATTTTAGTACAAAAGTGAAGTTTAATATAATGTCTTATTTTTTCAGTTAATTTTACAACTAATACTTTTTAACAATTTTTTAAGTTAATTTTTTCAGAAAACGCCAAACTTTGGCCCCCGTAAACTTTTTAGCCCTAACGTGCACAAGGGCCAAAGGTTGTTTTTTTTTTTGAAAGATCCCGAGTTAAAATATAATTTATTAAGCAGCGAAAGTAAAAGTTACCTTATATTGGTTCAAGATAGAGAAGTTTCAATGAAAAACTCGTATGTTTTTGCTTTAGTTAAATTTTTTTTTATTGTCTTTTTAAATATTTCTATATCTATTTTTATGGTAAATTTATGAAATATAACAATTTTTATTGTAAATTTACAAAATATATAAATTTTTAAATCAAGAAAATTTTTTAACTATATAAAAAAAGTGTAATTATTGTTAGTGTAATGAAAAAGTACTTTAAATCAACCAATTTTAGTAAAAATTTCTTCTAAATAGCCTTGATTTTCATCTTCTAGAAGCTTCTTCGTCTAATTCAATAGAGGTAGTTTTCCATTTTTGACGAATGTTGGACATATATGGATCTGAAGTGCACAACAAAATAGTGATAAGGTCTTCATTAGTACAACATCTGGGCATTTTCCTTGTGTTGTGCTCGCGAAAGAATCTGTAGTCTTTGTTCCTTTTTTCTTGCGCTTCTTCAGATAGATCTCCTATTGGTAGCATATTGTTTAGAATTATTTGTTCCCCATGGTACAAAATTTTATGAACTGTGGATGGCATATATCTCCAAGAGTATTTTTCATTATAAAGTATAGCTGTTTTATTGGCGTACTCTCCAAATTTTTTTACATTTATCTTTCTGCTGCATGCTAGAACTTGTAATATGATTTTGAATCGTCTTATTAATTCAATATCTACACCTGTGATAGATGCTGCACTTTCCGGATCGGAAAAAAATCTCCTTGCAGTATTTCCATCATTTGTGTTTCCTTCCCCTTGCTTTGGTTGGTCGATTACGAGGCCTAGCTGTAGATATTTTTTTTGCTTTCTTTTTTCTTCATTTTCTTTGTTTTTTCGCCTAACGGACCAAATCCCAAATCATAACCCAATTTAAGAATATGCTCCATGAAACGTATTCTAGCATGAAGAGGGGACATTCCAAATTCGTAGGCTTCCTTATAACTATTATCTTCTGGTGGGGGTTGACTTAATTGACTTGATGACTTTTGGTATATATAATGCAGCTTGACGTTGACTTTGTTCCAGTTAAAGATTGTGCAACTTTTCCATCAATCATTGTGAGACACATTTTAAAATGTACTTCAATGTCTTGGTCATCAAATTTAAATATTACTGGTTGAAGTTCCTTAATTTGATCTTTTATTTTTTGGACTTCTTCAGTTATGACATCTTTGGTTTCCTTTTTAAATGCAAATTTTATTGGTCTGCAATACTTTGTTGAAGAAGGAATTTAATTTTTCCATATATCAATTTCTGTTTCTCTACTAGTTGACGGCTTTAAGACGCTATACCTTTTTGTTAAGCGCAATGAAACGAAAGATACCATTAATAAATTAGCATCTGATGAATTTTCGGCATTAAATTGTTTGTATTGTTTCTGACCAGAGAATCCATCACATCGCCATTTAGAAATTAAAGTAACAATTTTTTTTTTAAATGATCAGTATCAAGCGTATTTAGCAATCGTTCTGCAGTATGTTCAAGGAGATCTTGCAATTTTATTTCTGCTGATGTTGAAGTGACACTTATAGCAGATTGTGAAGGTAAGCATTCTTTTTTGGCAGAAACTAAATCTCGATACTCTGGAAAAATCCCACAATTCTTTTCATTGGTTCGCTTCCGCAATTCCTTATATTGATTTTTGGTCAATTTCAAATCCAAAAATAGGGCGAACGCTTCTTCCGGCGTAAATTTCTTATCTTCAATTGGTGTAGGAATGCTTTTAAAATCCTCTTTGTGCGCCTTGGGCTCGCTTCTACTATTTTTTCAATTATTTCAATTTTATTTTTTTTATTTTGGGTTGGTTGAATTTGGTGCAAAAATGAATTCTTAATAATTCTTTGAGAAATTTCTTCATTGATATTCTCCAGCTTGCGCCTTCCAGATCTTTCACTACATCCGTCAATTGGTTTTGCTGGTCGACCCTTTTTTCCACTTTCGTTGGCAGTTGTAGATGCACACTCAAAAATAAGTTCCTTTATTAACCAGTCTTGGTAACGTTTGTACATCTTTGCCTTGCTATGAGAGCATTCAATGTACCGTCTTTTCAAATTTGATGCAAAATTAGTAATTTTTCCTTTGTGCATTTCAATGTCTTCTAGGTTATAATTCTTAAAGAAGTCGTTGCTCACTATGTGCAAAATTACATCGTCTACATCATTTCGTTGAAAATAAATATCTGCCAGATCTCTGTAACATTACTTAGCCATTGCACAAATTGTAATGAATAAAAATTGTGGAAACATTATAAATACTCTTTCTTCCAATTATGTAAAATAAAAATTTTTATCTTTTATTACCACTTTTAGAAGCATAAAAAACCCACTCCCTAACCCCTTTTAAAACGTGAAGCATACCTGTTCATATCTTAAAGGGCTATGTCGCAATAGTTTTTTTTACCATTTACAAATTTTTATCTTTTATTACCACTTTTAGAAGCATAAAAAACCCACACGCTAACCCCTTTTAAAAGGTGAAGCATACCTGCTCATATCTTAAAGGGCTATGTCGCAATAGTTGTTTTTACCATTTACCTGTTATTTAAATTGTTTCCCATTTTGTCAGGTATTTAAACTATATAACTCTAATTCAGACTATTAATGTTTTTGAAAGATACCTATGTAAATGTACCTGTAACAATTAAGCGCATTATATCTCAACCCTTTTTTATAAGTATATAACAACTCCTGACAACTCTACCGACACGCAAAAAAATACACCGCGGTGCACCGGTACGACCAACTTTTGTATTCATAAAGGTACGGTCACATTAGGCAAATATTTGACGCAAACTTGTTTTCTCGTATTTGCCAAAAATTTTGTGAAACAAATACAGAGTTGATTTTGTGGTCACACTAGACACATTTATTTGCCTCTTTTTGTTTGATCAAACAGCTGCCAAATAGTGGCAAATAAAAACAAGGAAAACATATTTGCCGTGCGGTCACACTTGTACAAATATTTGACTAAAAAAATTGTTTGATCAAACTGTCGAAAATTAAAAATATATTTGATCAGAAATTTCCAAATGTTGCATGAGGAGGAAAGTTTTCTTATTTTGTGCTGTGGAGCGCATTGGTGTTAGTTTTGGAAGTTTACTGTTATATTATATTTCAATATTATTTTTAACTATAATTATTTTTTTCTTTGTTTACAAAATAAACAGCTGTTTATTTTAAGTAATGTAACAGTGTGGCAAATTCTGTGTTTTTAAAATGATAAATACGCTAAAGTTAAAAATAAATTTGGCTAAGTGGTGTTTAGAGGCAATGCCCCGATCGGTATCAAATTGTCACCACTTATAAAGCATTTTATTGCGGTTCTAGGAAAATATTTTTTTTTTCGACTATCGAGCCTATTTTCCGAGTTATGGACTTCGAAACTTTTGCCATATACTTGGATATAATTTTGTTATTTAGTATCGTATTTCAGCACAATATATATATTTTAAAAACTTACTTGAGTGTCTTTTACTCGATATTTTTAAATTTGAAATCCATTAACCCATTATGAACCTATTTAAGATTTTGTATCATTGTAATAGATATTTTTCTTTAATATGGAATTTTATCGTAAGTAGACATACATATGTATATCATGAATAAACTGAATAAAAACTAGCTTTATTTATTTCTATGTATACTTTGACCTCTTAACCCTTTCAGGACAGGATGTATATAGTCATTTGTAAGTTAGTACAATAGAAAATCAAGTATCTTTTTTTTTTAGGGAAATTAACCCATTCATAACCATATTTGAAATTATACCATTATTTATTATGCTATAGAAATAGAAATAACAACATATTTAAAAAAAAACCTTAAAGTTGAATGTAAAATTTCTAATATATCCGATCCTTAAGTGGTTAAGAGGTCAAAATATACATTGAAATGAAGCTAGTGGATCCAGCATACATTCAGTTGTAAAATCAAACACTATATAGGTCATTTTATGAGATAATGCCACGTTTTCCCAAAATAACTTTAAAAAATCCAAATAGGTTCATAACGGGTTAATTGATTTTTTTGTGATAACAGTTTCCTTTAAAGTCAATTTTTAATGAATATTACAAGGTTCAGAAAATACACACACGAAACACACAATGTTCTGTTCAAAAGCAGCCAACACATATCTTTATTTTCATATCAATTATGTGCGTTTCAAAATTTTCTACGGTACCCAACACAACCATGACTGTGTTCGTTTTAATATTTCGTTATTTACACGAACATTTTTGTATCACATACTTTTTGCTTCAATCACACATAAAGCACACATTTTTGAGTGTTGCTTTATTTGAAGTTGATGTTCTGGTACGTGTAGTGAAAAAAAACACAGAACATGTAAAATAAACAGGTTCGAGTTCAGTTATATTTTAAGTCGTGTTGTGGCTCGTGTAGTAAGAAACAACAGAACATGTACAGTAAACAGGTTCGAGTTCAGTTATATTTTAAGTCGTGTTTAAAATATAACTGAACTCGAACCTGTTTATTGTACATGTTGTGTTTTTTCTTACTACACGAGCCACAACACGACTTAAAATATAACTGAACTCGAACCTGTTTATTTTACATGTTCTGTGTTTTTTTTCACTACACGTACCAGAACATCAACTTCAAATAAAGCAACACTCAAAAATGTGTGCTTTATGTGTGATTGAAAAAAAAAGTACGTGATAGAAAAATGTTCGTGTAAATAACGAAATATTAAAACGAACACAGTCGTGGTTGTGTTGGGCACCGAAGAAAATTTAAAAACAAACATAATTGACATGAAAATAAAAATATGTGTGTGTTGGTCTAAGTTATGTTTGTTTACATATATGTACGAGTTTTTTATTCAGTGTGTGTTTTTTCTGAACTCTGGAATATTAACAAGTTGCACAACAAATGCTTTTGAAAACAAAAAGCTTTTTTTTAAGATATGACTGAATTAAATTTTAAAAGTTGACATCACTGCTGAAACAACTGTTGTTTGCCACTGTTTGCTCTTACAAATGTTTTGTAAGGTCAAATAATTATTTGTCCAAAATTGAGGAAAATATTTGGTCGTGAGTGGTCACATTAGGCAAATATTTGTTTGCAGGCAAATAATTTTGTTTGCCTAAAATCAGCTGTTTTGTTGTTTGACGGCAAATAATATTTTGTGGTCAGACTGAGGCAAACAAATATTTGGCGTTTTTTGTCAAATATTTGCCTAATGTGACCGTACCTTAACACTCAGACGGACGGACGGACATCGTTTAATCGACTCAGAAAGTGTTTTTGAGTCGATCCGTATAATAAAAGATGGATAAAGGTCCAATATTTTTTGGCAGTTACAAACATCACCTCAAACTTAATATATCCTAACCACATAGTGGACAACTTTTGTATTCATAAATTTTGCAGAAAATATCTAACCTTGGGTCAGAAAAATTGTTCTGGTGCACACGGGCGGAAACTGGCGGGTTTATAATGGGGTATAGGAGTATAGACGAGGGTTCGGACTATAGAAAAGTGCAAGATTTTTTCTGACTGCTTTTGACTGGCAGGAGTTATGCTCTATTAAGTAGGAGATTTTCGGAAAATTTTGACCTTTTTTAAAAAATTTCTTTTTTTTTAAATTTCGGAATGACTCAGTGATTTTACATATTTAACATTAATAGTATGGAAGCCACAAAATTATAAAAATTTATTTTACTTCAAAATCCTTTAAATCAAAAAAGTTACAGTCATTCAAAAATAAAAATTTACAAAGAAATTTTTAATTTTAGCAAAATACTGAGAAAGCCCATTTTCGAAGACCCTGTTCGCTGTGATATAGTTGAGATAGAGTCGCAATTTTTTGGCTCCCGAGGTTTACTAGTATTTACTTTCAAATGAATAACATAACTTTAAAATCGGTAACAAAAAAAAAAAATGATTTTTGGCCGCCTTCTCAAAATATGGTCCATTGTGCGGCGTAAAAACAATCAAAATCGAAATCTAATTTTGAGGAGGGTTTAAACAGTTGCAGAATCGCTGGATGAAGTGTATCAAGCAAAAAGGAGACTATGTTGAAATATATAAAAAGAATCAACCCAAAAAATGTTTTCTAAGTTTTTGTAAAGACTTCAGGACTCAGCCTCGCATAAAAGTATGAATACATTTTTCATTAAAAATTAACGAATTGAAAGCTGATACCACATACACTTCGGTTACTTCTTCACTGGAAGACCAATATAAAGTTTTGACTGTTATTCGTTGTATTCAACGGATAAAGTAAAACTATTCAACCATCACACATTTAAAATTTGGGAAAGTTGACGCAACCCGCATTTGGTCACTGTTTATATTGTTCTCTACTAAGACAGTTGTCTTATAAATGAAAACAATTTGAAATCAAATACATATCTTTAAAATTACGAATAATTTCACTTGTAATTGTGGACGAATTTTCTTCATTCTCAAATTCAAGCGGTAATTTGAATTGACAATGGATTCTTAATAATGCTTTTTTTCCACATTTTTTAAAATATATAGTGCTGCAACATTTAACAATATCATTGGACGAAGTCCATTAAAAATTATACCACACGAATAATGAAAACTTATTAAAACAAAGTAGAACGAAAGTGTTAAAAACAACTCATGCAAAAAACTTATATCAATCCTCGCTTAAAATAAAGAGTCTGAAGAAAAATTCTCAGGTATCGAAGAAATTTATACATCAAATTCATCACTCATTCTGTGACAATATGTAACACTAACAATGATTTTTTTGAATCTCATTTGTGAACAAACAAAAAACTTTTGTTGTTATGTCGAATAACAATTTCATACATTTCTGTTTACATACTGATTGCATTCTGCGGAAACAACTGTGACACACAACTGTTCCGAAATTATTCGACGAACGTCATGCTACCTCAAACATGTTTAGAAAGCGGATGTGATTTTTTGAAGTGAACATTTTCTATGCTACATATGTACTGTGAAACAACTGTCGATAAAAGAAAATTGAGGGAACAGAACAACAAATTTAATTAAACAAATTTTTGTTTATTAAAAAAAAAAAAAAAGTAAGAAAAGTCTGTCTAGACGGACAATATGATACCCTCCCTCTATTTAACATGAGTATCGAGAAAGAATCTTACGGTCGACTCTTCTGAGTCGATTTAGCGATATCCCTCCGTCCGTCCGTTTGTCTGTGGCCATGTAAAACGTACTATCAAATTACAGGTCGCAAAAATGTTGATAAAATTTTGTACATACATACTCCAAAAATAAATCCTATGGGACCGTTTTTACCCGCAGCCCCCATATAAAGCTGATTTCCGATCTTTACTTAAATATATCAAATCTGATGTTATTCATATGAGTGGACTAGGTAAGAAAGTGAACCGATTATGACCAAATTTAGTAAAGTCACTTACTTTTCTCAAAAACATATATAAACCAAATTTTGAAAAGATGCATGCAATATTTTTGTTTTTTTTTTAATAAATTTAAGTGAAGACCGGGAAGCAGTTTTATAAGGGAACTATGACTAAAAATGTTCCTACAGGTTTTATTTGTGCACTACTGATTAATGAAGACTATGCTATAAAAAAGTTTACAGCTGGGACCTGTATTTTTAATACAAGATTTACATGGACACATGCAGACAGATGGACGCATTCTGTGTCGATCGCCATAATATAGGTCAAGTACTTTAGGTACAAACATCTGCACAAACTCATACCGTTACCACAGACCGGTATAGGGTGTATTAACATCCCAAAAATGGTATTTGTGTTAGAAAAATACATGTTCAATCAAATTAAAAAGTGGTACGTTTATTTATTTTTGAAATATGTGATATATATATGGTAATTTCCAATTGTGTTTATTTATAGATTCAGTTAACACTTGACGCAGTAGTACATTCAGAAGAGAGCGCTCAGTTAATGAGCAGTTGTGTCGCTATTATCTCTGCTGTGGGCAGACACAGGTTACATTGGTAGTTTCTTTAATTAATCAATGAATATTACTATATTTCATCATCGTTTTCTTAAAGATTGCTAAATTGAAAAATATTTCTGCAAGTCGGTCTAGACGAACTATGCAGTGCTCTTTACCGTGAGTTCCGAGTTAGGGTTTTAGGTTTAAGGTCTGAAGTCATAAATGGACATAGACAATAAACACAAAATTGATGTCTACAGATATGAAAAGGTTCATATTGGAGGTTATTTTTATATTATATTTCTCAAAAACATACACAAACAATTTTTGTCTTTTGATAGATTGGGGTGTAACATAGATCGCCTCCGTGAACTCATTGTTTGCAGGTGCACCCTGGGTAACGCTAACTGATCTATAACTTCTGGCTGCCAAACTATCAGAATATTATCTTGGTCTCCTGGTAAATTCAAAAACAAGTGAATAAATATAAATATATATCAAAAATCAAATTACAACACAGAACAAATATATAATACAGCCTGAAATGAATCGAACCACCACCGATTATTACAGCTTAATATTGAAGGTATGAGCAAATCAAAATGCGAGTACCTTGCCCGTCTTCTTAATAACGAAGGTATTGATGTCGTAGTTATTCAGGAAACACATATTCTTTCTGAGGAGGATTTTAATAACCGTGGGATGATTGATGGCTATGACGCTATTGGCGTTATATGTATATCACCGGCACTATGGCTCCGCTACGTACGTTAGAAGTGGTATAGAAAATGATACGAGTGCTGAAAAAGATGTATATATCATAACAATTGAGGTCTCTGGTATACATATTGTAAACGTTTACAAACCTCCAAATATTGTATGGCCTGACTCAGTTCTTCCCACATTCCCATCGCCATCATTGTATACTGGGGATTTCAACAGCCAACATACCTCATAGAGGTACACAACCGATGACAAGAGTGGCAATATGTTAGTGGAATGGGCATAGGTTAATAACAAATATCTTGTCTATGATGCAAAAGATGATGCTACTTTTCACTCCGGCCGTTGGCGAAGAGGATATAACCCCGATCTGACCTTTGTAAGTCTTAAAGAGGACCACACTCCCATTCCAATTTACCGTAAAGTACTTGACGGCCAACATCGTCCAGTATTCCTAGAAACTGGCATCCAAATCCCTCTAGTCGAATCAGTTCCTAAACCACGATGGAACTTTTGCAAAGCTTCTTGGAAATCATTTGCTCGTGATCTCGACGCAATCATAAGGTGGATAAACCCAAACCCAAAAAATTATCTCAGAATGGTCAAAAAGGTAATTGCTACTGCGAAGAAACATATTCCCAGAGGGTACCGTAAACAATATGTCCCAGGTTGGTCCGAGGAAACCGAAGCTCTCCACGAAGAATATCTAGGTACGCAAGATGAGACAATTGCAGATGAACTTCTGAAATCACTAGATAACGCTCGCATGGCAAAATGGCACAAAACGGTTGAAAGTTACCCACTCAAGTCGGCAAGCTTGGAGCCTTCTCCGTAAACTAGGAGATAGCACACCTATAGCAAATTCCAAGTCGACTATACATCCAGACAGCATTGCCCTAAACATCAAACGAACCTCAAAAATCGTATCAGATAAGAAACACACTATTGATATAAAGAATAAACTTAAACAACTAAAACGTCAATCGCAAGTTATACCACATTTTTTAGGACCTTT
This sequence comes from Cordilura impudica, assembly GCA_963682025.1. Lineage (NCBI taxonomy): Eukaryota > Metazoa > Arthropoda > Insecta > Diptera > Scathophagidae > Cordilura > Cordilura impudica. Next base: position 292,874,710 of record OY821517.1, read on the forward strand.
TGAAGAAAAGGAAATCTATTGTGCAATATCACAACTTAAACCTGGTAAAGCAGCAGGAGCTGATAGTTTATTTCCTGAATTTTTCTTGCATAGTGGGAAGAACTTCCGAAAGTGGCTGACACTTTTCTATTCCAACATCATGCTCACTGCCTACATCCCTATGGACCTAAAAAGATCCAAAATACTCGCTCTTTTAAAACAAGGCAAGCCAAAAGAACAACCTGAAAGTTACCGCCCAATAGCACTACTGAGTATAGTATATAAATTACTTGAGAGGCTAATTTATAATTGAATCGAACCCAATATAAACGATATAATCCCTGTAGAACAAGCCGGTTTCCGATCGGGCCGCAACTGCACGGACCAGGTCCTATCCCTAACAACATACATTGAGTCAGGCTTTCAACAGAAACTCAAGACTGCAGTCGCGTTTATAGATCTTAATGCTGCATACGATACGGTGTGGAAAGTTGGAATGATCTATAAGTTTTTAAAAGCTATACCTTGCACTCGAACGGCTACCCTATAAAGAACATGCTGAGCGATCGTCCTTTCATAGTGTATCTCGGAAGCAAATAAAGCAGAAAATGTAAACTTAATGATGGACTCCCTCAAGGATCAGTACTGGCTCCTCTCCTATTTAACCTATACACACATGATCTCCCACCAACATTTTCGAGAAATTTTACATATGCCGATGACTCAACTCAACGCTCTCTAGCCGAAGATGTAGAATATGTTCTTACAAATGACCTTACGTCACTTGCTACCTATTTTAAAAAATGGAGACTTTGTCCCAGTTTAAATAAAACTGAAGTTTCATGATTCCACCTAAACAACAACCAATCTAATCTAGAGCCAAATGTACGTTTTGGTAACACTACATTACCCCATAATCCGACCCCAAAATACCTAGGCGTTACCCTTGATAGAACCCTCTAATTTAGGAAACACATCGAAAACACTGCCAACAAAGTGAAACCGCGAAACAATATCATCCAAAAACTTGCCTCTACTTGGGGAGCTTCCGCAAAGACACTGCGCTCGGCATCGATTGGATTAGTATACTCCACTGCAGAATACTGTGCACCGGTCTGGCTCAACAGTCCACATGTCAACAAACTAGATGCCCAACTCAACGCATCAATCCGATTGATAACAGGTACAATGTGTTCTACTCCAATAAGATTTCTACCTGTTCTTAGTAATATAAAACCACCAAATATAAGACGCCAAAATGCTCTAGTCCGTGAACACCGTAAGATAAAGCTAATCCCAGCCTTAAAATACATCAATATATCGAAACCGCCCATGACGATCGCCTCCAATCTCGAAACCCACCAGTAAAGCTTGCCAAAACGCTCACAGATAACAACTTCGATACACAAAACATTTGGACCGACAATTGGAATCTAGCCTCGTGCGATGACCCCATTAAAATCCAAGATCTGACCTGCATGCCGCCAGGCTCAGACCTACCAAGGCTTTTGTGGGTCAGGATAAACCGTATTAGAGCGAACACTGGAAGATGCGCAGCTACCATTTACAAATGGGGCTCAGCGGACTCCCCGCTGTATGACTGTAGTGACACTGTGCAAACCATTCACCACACTGTCCGAACTGAACAGCGCTGGCCCTGCCGCTGCCGAGTGGCTGAGAAATGTTGACATCAATATCTGATTCCTATCTTTATATTCTTTTATTTCTTTTTTTCTTCTCTGTTTTTTATTTTTAATAATATGTTTAAATACTTATGTAGTTTGTTTTGAACAAGAGCCATACGATAAATAAATAAATTTATTGAATCTCTGGCAAACAGTGCTTTGCCAATGTCCTCTGTTTTTTTGTACAATCAACAATTTTTGCAATAAATTTCCTACATTCAAACTTAGAAGCCATTATTCACCAAAACAAAATAATAACACTCAAATCCATTGTTATTACAAATAACTTATTAGATTAACACATCATGGCCTACAGAAATCATAAATTTTAATATGCCAAACCAAGTGTTTTTTCAAATAATTAACATTAAAATGGGTTCAGTTTTGGTGTGTTCGACGTTTAAATAAACTGAGTCAAATTTTTTCTTTGATATTTTTCTTTTCGAATTAAATTAACTAACTAATTTATTGGCTTTTAGGGGTTCGAGAAACTCAATACATCCAAGAGGAGTAGGTAGCGTGCTCGCCTATCAAGCGGGGGTTGTGGGTTCGATTCCCACCAGAGGCTTTGGTCTGTCGCTGCAAAAAAAAAAAAAAAAACCAAAAAAAAAAACAAGTAAGAGTGTTAAATTCGGCTGTGCCGAATTTTTTGATACCCTCCACCTGAGTCTTTAATTTTTAATTTTTTATTTTTAATTTTTAATTTTAAATTTTTATTTTTAATTTTTAATTTTTAATTTTTAATTTTTAATTTTTAATTTTTAATTTTTAATTTTAATTTTTAATTTTTAATTTTTAATTTTTAATTTTTAATTTTTAATTTTTAATTTTTAATTTTTAATTTTTAATTTTTAATTTTTAATTTTTAATTTTTAATTTTTAATTTTTAATTTTTAATTTTTAATTTTTAATTTTTAATTTTTAATTTTTAATTTTTAATTTTTAATTTTTAATTTTTAATTTTTAATTTTTAATTTTTAATTTTTAATTTTTAATTTTTAATTTTTAATTTTTAATTTTTAATTTTTAATTTTTAATTTTTAATTTTTAATTTTTAATTTTTAATTTTTAATTTTTAATTTTTAATTTTTAATTTTTAATTTTTAATTTTTAATTTTTAATTTTTAATTTTTAATTTTTAATTTTTAATTTTTGATTTTTAATTATTAATTTTTAATTTTTAATTTTTAATTTTTAGTTTTTAGTTTTTAGTTTTTAATTTTTAATTTTTAATTTTTAAATTTTAATTTTTAAGTTTTAATTTTTAATTTTTTATTTTTAATTTTTAATTGTTAATTTTTAATATTTAATTTTTAATTTTTGTGTTTTTTAATTTTTAATTTTAAATTTTTAATTTTTAATTTTTAATTTTTAATTTTTAATTTTTAATTTTTAATTTTTAATTTTTAATTTTTAATTTTTAATTTTTAATTTTTAATTTTTAATTTTTAATTTTTAATTTTTAATTTTTAATTTTTAATTTTTAATTTTTAATTTTTAATTTTTAATTTTTAATTTTTAATTTTTAATTTTTAATTTTTAATTTTTAATTTTTAATTTTTAATTTTTAATTTTTAATTTTTAATTTTTAGTTTTTAATTTTAAATTTTTAATTTTTAATTTTTAATTTTTAATTTTTAATTTTTAATTTTTAATTTTTAATTTTTAATTTTTAATTTTTAATTTTTAATTTTTGATTTTTAATTATTAATTTTTAATTTTTAGTTTTTAGTTTTTAGTTTTTAGTTTTTAATTTTTAATTTTTAATTTTTAATTTTAAATTTTAATTTTTAAGTTTTAATTTTTAATTTTTAATTTTTAATTGTTAATTTTTAATATTTAATTTTTAATTTTTGTGTTTTCAATTTTCCATTTTTCAATTTTCATTTTCCAATTTCCATTTTTAATTTTTCAATTTTCATTTTCCATTTTCATTTTTTTTTCAATTTTCAATATTCAATTTTCATTTTCCATTTTTCAATTTTCACTTTCAATTTTCCATTTTGCATTTTCCATTTTTCAATTTTCATTTTCCATTTTCAGTTTTTAATTTTTCAATTTTCATTTTCAATTTTTCATTTTCCATTTTTCAATTTTCATTTTCCATTTTGCGTATTCCATTTTTAATTTTTCATTTTTCAATTTTCATGTTCCATTTTCCAATTTCCATTTTTAATTTTTCAGTTTTCATTTTCCATTTTTCAATTTTCATTTTTCATTTTTCAGTTTTCATTTTCCATTTTTCATTTTTTATTTTTCTTTTTCCATTTTTCATTTTCCATTTTCCGTTTTTCATTTTTCAATTTTCATTTTTCGTTTTTCATTTTTCATTTTCCCTTTTCCATTTTTCAATTTTCATTTTCCATTCTTCATTTTTCAATTTTCCATTTTCCATTTTTCGACTCTCATTTTCCATTTTCCATGTTTTAATTTTCATTTTCCATTTTCCATTTTTCAATTTTCATTTTACAATTTACATTTTTCATATTTCATTTTCAATTTTCCATTTTTCATTTTCCATTTTTAATTTTTCAATTTTCATTTTCCATTTTTCAATTTTCAATTTTCATTTTTCATTTTCCATTTTCCATTTTTCACTTTTAATTTTTCAATTTTCAATTTCCATTTTCCATTTGTCATTTTTCAATTTTCATTTTTCATTTTTCAATTTCATTCTCCATTTTCCGTTTTGCATTTTCCATTTTTCATTTTTCAATTTTCTTTTTCCATTTTCCATTTTTCATTTTGCAATTTTCATTTTCCATTTTCCATTTTTCATATTTCAGTTCTCGTTTTCCATTTTCCACTTACCATTTTCCATTTTTCAATTTTCATTTTCAATTTTTCATTTTTCAATTTTCATTTTTAATTTTTAATTTTTAGTTTCTAGTTTTTAGTTTTTAATTTTTAATTGTTAATTTTTAATATTTAATTTTTAATTTTTGTGTTTTTTAATTTTTAATTTTAAATTTTTAATTTTTAATTTTTAATTTTTAATTTTTAATTTTTAATTTTTAATTTTTAATTTTTAATTTTTAATTTTTAATTTTTAATTTTTAATTTTTAATTTTTAATTTTTAATTTTTAATTTTTAGTTTTTAATTTTTAATTTTTAATTTTTAATTTTTAATTTTTAATTTTTAATTTTTAATTTTTAATTTTTAATTTTTAATTTTTAATTTTTAATTTTTAATTTTTGATTTTTAATTATTAATTTTTAATTTTTAATTTTTAGTTTTTAGTTTTTAATTTTTAATTTTTAATTTTTAATTTTTAATTTTTAATTTTTAATTTTTAATTTTTAATTTTTAAATTTTAATTTTTAAGTTTTAATTTTTAATTTTTTATTTTTAATTTTTAATTGTTAATTTTTAATATTTAATTTTTAATTTTTGTGTTTTCAATTTTCCATTTTTCAATTTTCATTTTCCAATTTCCATTTTTAATTTTTCAATTTTCATTTTCCATTTTTCATTTTCCATTTTCATTTTTTTTTCAATTTTCAATATTCAATTTTCATTTTCCATTTTTCAATTTTCACTTTCAATTTTCCATTTTGCATTTTCCATTTTTCAATTTTCATTTTCCATTTTCAGTTTTTAATTTTTCAGTTTTCATTTTCAATTTTTCATTTTCCATTTTTCAATTTTCATTTTCCATTTTGCGTATTCCATTTTTAATTTTTCATTTTTCAATTTTCATGTTCCATTTTTCATTTTCCAATTTCCATTTTTAATTTTTCAGTTTTCATTTTCCATTTTTCAATTTTCATTTTTCATTTTTCAGTTTTCATTTTCCATTTTTAATTTTTTATTTTTCTTTTTCCATTTTTCATTTTCCATTTTCCGTTTTTCATTTTTCAATTTTCATTTTTCGTTTTTCATTTTTCATTTTCCCTTTTCCATTTTTCAATTTTCATTTTCCATTCTTCATTTTTCAATTTTCCATTTTCCATTTTTCGACTCTCATTTTCCATTTTCCATGTTTTAATTTTCATTTTCCATTTTCCATTTTTCAATTTTCATTTTACAATTTACATTTTTCATATTTCATTTTCAATTTTCCATTTTTCATTTTCCATTTTTAATTTTTCAATTTTCATTTTCCATTTTTCAATTTTCAATTTTCAATTTTCATTTTTCATTTTCCATTTTTCACTTTTAATTTTTCAATTTTCAATTTCCATTTTCCATTTGTCATTTTTCAATTTTCATTTTTCATTTTTCAATTTCATTCTCCATTTTCCGTTTTGCATTTTCCATTTTTCATTTTTCAATTTTCTTTTTCCATTTTCCATTTTTCATTTTGCAATTTTCATTTTCCATTTTTCATTTTCCATTTTTCATATTTCAGTTCTCGTTTTCCATTTTCCACTTACCATTTTCCATTTTTCAATTTTCATTTTCAATTTTTCATTTTTCAATTTTCATTTTCCATTTTTCATTTTTGATTTTTCATTTTCCATTCTCCATTTTTCATTTTCTATTTTCCATTTTTAATTTTCCATTTTCCGTTTTTCATTTTCCATTTTTCATTTTCTATTCTCCATTTTTCATTTTCTATTTTCCATTTTTAATTTTTTATTTTTCAATTTTCTTTTTTCATTTTCCATTTTTATACCCTCCACATCTCAGTGGCAGAGGGTATATATAGGTTTGTCATTCCGTTTGTAACGCATCGAAAAACTAATTTCCGACCCAATAAAGTATATATATTCTTGATCCTTATCACAGCTCGAGTCGATATAGCGATGTCCGTCTGTCCGTCTGTCCGTCTGTCCGTGTGTCTGTTGAAATCACGCTCATTCAAAAAAAAAAGCATTTACTTAGGTCAGGTTACGAAAAAATTATTTGCCATAATTCCCACCAGGTTGGTATTGAAATCGGAGTAAATCGGGAGCCTCTGCGCTGAGAAATGAACAAAAGTTTATAGATACCTCTAAAAAAAACATGAAACCTAGTGTTTTCTTGTAATAGTTTAGTGGTTGAACATACAACAACATAAAAAAAGCCACAAAAAAAATGTGATTCATACATATTAACAATAACAAGAACACAACTACCATGAGCTATGTTAATAGTATTGCCACAAACCGAGGTGGAGGGTATCAAAGATTCGGCACAGCCGAATTTAACACTCTTACTTGTTCATTTTACATTTTACATTTTACATTTTACATTTTACATTTTACATTTTACATTTTACATTTTACATTTTACATTTTACATTTTACATTTTACATTTTACATTTTACATTTTACATTTTACATTTTACATTTTACATTTTACATTTTACATTTTACATTTTACATTTTACATTTTACATTTTACATTTTACATTTTACATTTTACATTTTACATTTTACATTTTACATTTTACATTTTACATTTTACATTTTACATTTTACATTTTACATTTTACATTTTACATTTTACATTTTACATTTTACATTTTACATTTTACATTTTACATTTTACATTTTACATTTTACATTTTACATTTTACATTTTACATTTTACATTTTACATTTTACATTTTACATTTTACATTTTACATTTTACATTTTACATTTTACATTTTACATTTTACATTTTACATTTTACATTTTACATTTTACATTTTACATTTTACATTTTACATTTTACATTTTACATTTTACATTTTACATTTTACATTTTACATTTTACATTTTACATTTTACATTTTACATTTTACATTTTACATTTTACATTTTACATTTTACATTTTACATTTTACATTTTACATTTTACATTTTACATTTTACATTTTACATTTTACATTTTACATTTTACATTTTACATTTTACATTTTACATTTTACATTTTACATTTTACATTTTACATTTTACATTTTACATTTTACATTTTACATTTTACATTTTACATTTTACATTTTACATTTTACATTTTACATTTTACATTTTACATTTTACATTTTACATTTTACATTTTACATTTTACATTTTACATTTTACATTTTACATTTTACATTTTACATTTTACATTTTACATTTTACATTTTACATTTTACATTTTACATTTTACATTTTACATTTTACATTTTACATTTTACATTTTACATTTTACATTTTACATTTTACATTTTACATTTTACATTTTACATTTTACATTTTACATTTTACATTTTACATTTTACATTTTACATTTTACATTTTACATTTTCCATTTTCTGTTTTTCATTTTCCATCCTCCATTTTCCATTTTTCATTTTCCATATTGGCGATTTTTTTTTTTATTATAAGCTATGTTATTGTGTTCTTGGTATTGTTAATATATATAATATATAATATGCATAATTTTTTGTGGTATTTTTTTATGTTGTACAATTATAATGTTCAACCACTAAACTGTTACAACAAACACACTGGGTTTTATGTTTTTTAGAGGTATCTACATATTTTTGCTCGTATCTAATCACGATGATGCCCGATTTAGCCAATTTTCAATACCAACCTGCTGGGAATTATGGCAAATGATATTATTGTAGCCTTATCCAGTTAAATGGGTTTTTTTGTGAATGAGCCTGATTTCAACAGACAGACGGACAGACGGACATCGCTATATCGACTCGAGCTGTGATAAGGATCAAGAATATATATACTTTATGGGGTCGGAAATTAGTTTTTCGATGCGTTACAAACGGAATGACAAACCTATATATGCCCTCTGCCACTGACGTGTGGAGGGTATAACAAAAAAAAAAAAAAAAACTAGCCAAAATTAGAATCTGCAGACAAGCCACTCGGCTTCGCGGAACTAGGCTTAAAAAAAGTAAAAATTCCGATTAATAGTTGTAACAATCAACATGTAAATTTCAGAAGACATTGTATCGCCAAGAGACCCATTTTTAAGTGCATATTTATTCTCGTCTATTCATTACATTTCTGTGAACCGTTATATCTTTGTCTGAATGTCATAGCATGATTATTGAGTACTCTGTTAATATTTTTGTGCAAGAAATCAGTGAGTGAAAAAGAAGTAATTTTTATGAGGCAAAAAAAAAAACGCACATGTAATCAAAAAATTACATTAAATATGGTGTATATTAGTTTAGTGAAAACACAAAGTGAATTTCAAAAAACTTTTATTTTTTACCTTAAATTTTCGTTTTTCAACTGGCGACTTAAACACTTAGGGTATGGCCAAAACTGTGATACGCAGCATGTTAGAAACATTTTTACTGTCATATTTTTAATTTTTATTTGCAATTATTTTTTAAATTATGTGTTTTATGTCGTGTTATATGTCCTGTGTAAAACCATTATTATTTTTGAAAATTAAGTGCAAAATTTGACGAAAAATTATTTATTTAAGAAAATATAATCCCTGAAGAGGTTGGAAAAAATACCAACGAAACGTTTGATGAAGAAACTTAAATAAATGTTTATTTAAAATTGAAAAGTACATGATCTTAAAAGCCTAATTAGATTAGAGAACTTTAAAACACGGAAACTTAAATTCAGAAAAAGGTCGATATACATATATATACATATATGAAAAATTATTGGAAACAGATTTTTATCTTCGGTCTTCGAATTATTTCTTAAATACCAAATAGCTGGCACTAACATTAAGCTTTTGGCCGTTAGAGGTTTAAAAAAATAGTAGACATCCGCTTTTTTGACACAATAAACAAGACTTTAAATTTGGTTTTCAGTTTCAGTTCACCGGTTTATTTGTTTATTTAAAATAATAAATAAATAAAAAAAATCATAACTTGGTGTTAAAATAAAACAAAAAAGGTTTTAAAAAAAAATCTTCAGTTGATCTCTAAAAACGTATGATTTTTTTAAACAAATAAATCTGTCTTTAACCCTTTGACATATATTTCCTATTGGTTGTCAACGTTCAATATTTGCGAACAATAGCAGTATAGTATTTTCTTTATTTATTTTTCTTTTTTGATTAATGTAGTAAATTACTAAATATAAATTACACAGTATCGATTAATACTCTTTTTTTATTTACTATGATCACAAATCGAAGACCAAATTCTATTGGCGTCTTTTTTTCGATTTATTCGATTTGGGAGTGCTAAATTAGTTTATTGAATACGCAAAAAATATCCACAAGTAATTATGATTCATTTGCTATAAAGCTTATGTAGTTTTGTTCACAAAATGTAATTCTTTTAAAATGTATTTTAATATCTAATTTAATTTTATTTCTCCTGTTAAATTAAATGAAAAAAAAAACTAGTAACATTATAGTCGGTCTAGACCGACTATACGATACCGTATACGATGGTTTAGAGACCCTATCTCTTCGGTCCAACTAATTGGATATAGAAACTAATCATAAAACAATTTTGAGTGGCATTCTTATTAATTTTTTTGGTAATATCGGGTGCTATATTTATATGGGGACTAGGGTCGAAAAATGGACCGATCCTGACCATATTTGGTAAAGTTACTTACATTTTGAAAAAATATATACAAACCAAATTTGAGAAAAATCTGTGCAATATTTTTTTTTTTTTTGCCAGATTTAAGTGAAAATCGGGAAACAGCTTTATATGGGGGCTATGACAAAGAATTTTCATATGGGGTTTATTTTTCGACAACTGATAATTAGATATAATAAACACACACAAACACATTTTGACCGAGATATGCTTGATAATTTGGATCTTATGGCAATTTAAGTCGATTTCATAGGGGTCATTTGTATGGGAACTAGGTCTGAACATGGACCGAATTTCAATAGCGTTCATCCTATGGCCGATAAAAGCTCATATACCAAATGTCAACAAAATATATTCATATTTGCGACCTGTAGTTTGATAATAAGGTTTACATGGACACACAGACGGACGGACGGACAGACGGACATCACTAAATCGACTCAGAAAGTGATAGGGTATAACAAGTTAGAAAATTATAGTCAGTCTAGACAGACTATACGATATCCTATACTTAGAGTTAGAAAGGCTCTAGAACCATTTTACAAATTTTAGTTTAACAGTTTGTTGCTCCACCAAATATAGTTGTCAGGACAAATGAAAGTTCTGTTGTTTACCGAAGAAATATTTCGTTTAAAAAATTACTGTATTTCCTAAATACCTCTAAACTACATGATACGTTTTTATACCCTCCACACCTCAGTTGCAGAGGGTATATAGGTTTGTCATTTAGTTTTTAACGCATAAACAAACTAATTTCCGACCCCATAAAGTATATATATTCTTGATCCTTATCACAGCTCGAGTCGATAATAGCGATGACCGTCTGTCTGTTGAAATCACGCTCATTCACTAAAAAAAAAAAACATTTAACTGTAATGTTAATGTTTAATGTTACGATAATATCATTTGCCATTATTCCTACCAGGTTGGTATTTAAAATGGGATAAATCGGGTATCATTGTGCTTAGATACGAACAAAAATATGTACACACCTCTAAAAAAAAAAAAAAAAAACCAGTGTGTTTGTTGTAATATTTTACGAATATTCTGAACGTTTTTCTGGCCTATTTTTAAAGATGTCCTTGCAGGCCCGTTTTTATTCTGTATTGGTTATCGCTAGGACTGTCCCACTCGCAGAGATTTTTTTTAAATAAAGACAGATTGACAATATAGAAGGGTTTATTTAATTCTGCATTACCGAATATAATTACTATACTTATTAAGTAAATACCAAAAAGTAACTGTAAAATTACAACAAACAAAACACTTTGCATAAGTTGATCAATTTGTTTGTTTAGTTAATTGTGTTTTTTTTTTTATTCATTTTAATGATTTTCATACAATTTAAAAAAGGAAAACCATGTTTTGTTAAAAACTAAATTTTCTTTATACATTGGTATAAATTTTTTTAAGCTTTCATATCAAAATAAGCGATGAAAAGCAACTAAAATCGAAAAAGATGATAGATTTCGCTTTTTTTAAAGATATTCTTAAAAAAACGATACTAATAACTTGCAAATGTATCAAAAAAATGCACGTCATTTTAAAGCTTAATCAGTTTTCTTCCCAAAGCTCTAAAAAAAATTAAAATCGGACAAAAACTGACTGAGGTACAGGTCGATAAGTTGACGGAAATCACTGAAAACGGTTTTTTAGAATAACTTCTGAATTTGAGGGTGTTTCCGAAATGCCAGGTCGTTTTCCAAGTTTATTTTTCACTGTAGCACCGTGTCATTAGTCTTTGTTTTCAAGTCGGTGAAAAATATTGGTCAAAATACAATTACTTTTCTAAGGAATCAAACTAGATTCAATATGAGAAGCTGTTCGAATTTGCGAGTTTCAAGATGCAGATTGGAAACCACGAAGCAAAAAATTGAGTCATTTTCCTCAAAATTTAAAAAACATTCAGAAATTTCAGTTTTTAAGTCAAGTTTGAGAGATTATTTATTACAAAACCTGAAATGCTTTTAACATAAAGATATTGAATAAATAATAATATTCATAAATACACAATTTTACTACATATTTTCTTATTGTTAACTAATTTTATGCTAACTTGCCTCAATAATGTCATTTGACGCTGAGGCAATATAAAAAAATTTGTTAAATAAATTATTAATACAACTACGGAACTACAGTTGCTTCAAAAACTGAGTGCTCACCACTAACTTTAATTTTCAAATTAATATTTTTATCAAAACATTTATATTTTGTCGAAGCTTTTTTTATATTTTTTTATGTACTATATGGTAATGTTTATTATTATGTACTTTAATATTAAAAAAGAACTTCATAATTTCCAATTTTAAAACAAAAACAAAAATTAAACAAAAATTTAAGTTTCAAAAAGTGAGTGCTCACTTGTACTTAATATTTATTTTGCTACTTACTGGAGAAAACTACCGGTACTTTTAAGAAATAAAACACAATAAAATTGAAATATCAACCTTTTTAAATATAATTGATAGCAGTTTTGTGACATACGTTGAATCAGATGGAACTATTTCGGGAGTAATCTTTGACATGTCTCCAAAATGAAGAGACTACCGAATCCGAAAAAATATTACAAAAACCGTACGCGAATCCAAAAAATCAATAAGACAAATTGGAGAAATAGTAAAAGGACCATATTCCACCGTCAAAAAAATTATTAGCAAATATAAAAACACAAGAAATTTCATGTATGAGCCCAGATCTGGGCGACCACATTTACTGTCTGAAGCTCAAAAACGTATATACGTTATATACAAAACATTCTGCTACAAAACTTACGGAAACGATACATATAAAGTTTGGTCTCAAAATTTCTGTAAATACAGTCCGCAATGTACTCTATGCAGCTGTTATCACCGTCAGGTTGCCAGGAAGAAACCATTCATAAGCAAGGCGCACAAGATAAAACACTTTGAGTATGCTAAACCCCAAAAAAATGAGAAGATGGAGGTTCTGGAATCATGTTTTCACAGACGAAAGCAAATTTAACATGTATGGTAATGACGGAATGTGTAAAGTGTGGAGAAAGGCCAATGAAAAATTAATGCCGTTTTCTTTTCTGACAAAAAATGTCGCACTTTATTTGCACTTTTTTCGAAAAGTGTATTTTTTGTATATTCTGAATTAAGAGCAACCTTATCTTATACATTAATCGAAAGGTCTCAAAATGCTGTGTTCGTAAACTACAAAAAAATTGATTATTATCCTCTTTGAAGTCATAGGGTGAAAATATTCAAAAAAGGGAAACAATGGGAAAACATTCTCATACTATGACCTGAAAGAAGTCAATGGCAGCAATTTTGTGCGATTTACTAGGGCTCGACTTTTGGACCTTTCGATTGATGTATAAGATAAGGTTGCTCTTAATTCATAATATACAAAAAATACACTTTTCGAAAATATTGCAAATAAAGTACGACATTTTTTGTCAGAAAAGAAAAGATAGAAACCTATGTTCCACGTTTAAATATGGGGATGGCTCAGTATTGGTATGGAGCTGTACGAGAGCTGGTGGTGTCGAGGATTTACATATAATCGATGGAATATTAGATCACAAAAAATGTAACGACATTTTAAAGACCCATTATTTCAGCCCCAGTGTACAAAAAATTGGTTTGCAGCCAAATTATATCTTGAGCCAGAACAACGACCCAAAACATACGGCCGCCAATACTAAGTTATGGCTTCTCTATAATACTCCAAAATGGATGGAAACACTTCCCCAGTCTTCGGACATTAACCCAATCGAAAATCTCTGGTAGAATTTTGGAAAAAAGGTAAGAGAAAGAGAAATTCACAACAAAAACGATATGGCCAAAGCTCTACAAGAAGAATAGGCGAAAATTCCAGCGAAGGTGACCCAAAATTTGGGAAATTCTGTTCAGAGAATTTTTTTTAAGAACAATCATAAATGAGCACTCACTTTTTGAAGCTAAAATTTTGCTTACTTTTTGTTTTTGTTTTAAAATTGGAAATTATGAAGTTCTTTTTTTAGTAAAAAAGTACATAATAATAAACATTACCGTATAGTACATAAAAAAACTATAAAAAAAGTTTCGACAAAATATAAATTTTTAATAAAAATATTCATTTGAAAATTAAAGTTGGTGGTGAGCACTCAGTTTTCGAAGCAACTGTAAATAAAAACGATTTGTTAAATATTTTTACTATTAAATATTTTTCAGTAGTTTATTTGTTGCTCAAAAATAAAATAAATAAATAACTATAAAAAAAAGTTGACCTAGACCCATCTCTTATTATACCGATCTATTCAGAATCACTTTCTGAGTCAATTAAACGATGTCCATCCGTCCGTCTGTCTGATCGTATGTGTGACCATGTAAACTTTGTAATCAAACTACAGGTCGCATATATAAATATACAACTGACCCCTATGAGATCGACTTAAAGTGCCATAATATCCAAATTATCATATTGATCTCGGTCAAATTGGGTTTGTGTATGTTTATTACAACCATTTATCAGAAGTCCAAAAATAAACCCACCATATAAGGCTGCTGCCCGATCTTCACTTATATCTATCAAATAACAAAAATATTGTATAGATTTTTCCCAAATTTGCTTTGTATATGTTCCTGAGAAAAGTAAGTGTCTTTAAATATAGCATCCGATATGAACTTTTCATATCCGAAGGCAAAAATATTAATAACAATGCCACTCTAATTTAGTTTATGCTTATTTACTATACATATCTAATTAGTTAGACCTAAGAGATAGGATCTCTGAACGCATGGTATAGGGTATCGTACAGTCGGTCTAGACCGACTATAATTTTCTTACTTGTTTTAATGGTTTTTTTTTTCATTTAACTACAAAACATTCAAAATGTTTAGAAAATGAGAAAAAGCTCTACCCAGATATGAAAAAGTTTATATCGGATGCTCTTTTCATATGTGGACTAGTTAAAATAAAATGGAACGATGATGAGCATATTTAGTAGTCACTTATTTTTCTCAAAAACATATACGAAACCAAATTTAAGAAAAATTCAATATTTTTCTTTTTTCAATAGATTCAAGAGAAGATCGGGAAGAAGCTATATTGGGGATTGTGACTAAAAGGGGTTTATTTTTGGACTACTGATTGGTGGGTTTATTTATACATAAACATCAAAATGCATAAATATATATATGGTAAACTGCATCTTACGAGAATTTTAGGCGGTGTGATAGGTGTTATTTGTATGGGGGCTAGGTCTGAACATACACCAATCATCACAAATTTCAATAGTTTCATCCTATGGTCGATAAAAGTTTATAAACTATTTGCGATTTGCATTTTGATTACAAGATTTACAGATACAGACGGACACCGCTAAATGGACTTATAGTGCCTTTACATCTGAGGAAAATCTTGTAGATTTTAGTTGAAATCTGTTTCAAAATCTATACCGTTTACATCTAACTTTTTTGACATTTTGTGATAAACAAAACAATAGGAAAATAGAAATATGGTAAATTCTAAAAAGGAACAGATTTTTTTTATTATATTACGCATCAAGAATGAAAAAAGCGAAAAAAAAACATCAGCATTTGTTAAATGTATTGTTTGAACAACAAAAACAAATGCATTTTGAACAATTATTATATAGCAGATGGGAATGGGCACATATAAGTATAAACAAGTAAGAGTGTTAAATTCGGCTGTGCCGAATTTTTTGATACCCTCCACCGAGTCTTTAATTTTTAATTTCCAATTTTTAATTTTTAATTTTTAAATTTTTAATTTCAATTTTTAATTTTTAAACTTTAATTATTAATTTTTAATTTTTCGTTATTGATTATTCATATTCCATTTTTCATATTTCAGTTTCCATTTTCCATTTAAAATTTTTCATTTTTTAATTTTTCATCTTTCATTTTTTAATTTTCGTTATTCATTTTCCACTTTCTATTTTTAATTTTTCAATTTCCATTTGCCATTTTTCATTTTTCATTTTCCATTTTTCATTTTTAAATTTTCATTTTCCATTTTTAACTTTTCATTTTTCAATTTTCATTTTTCATTTTCCATTTTCCATTTTTCAATTTTCATTTTTAATTTCCCATTTTTCATTTTTCCATTTTGCGTTTTCCATTTTTCATTTTTATTTTTTAATATTCATTTTTCAATTTTCATTTTCCATTTTCATTTCCCATTTTTCATTTTTAATTTTTCAATTTTCAATTTCCATTTTCTAGTAGTCATTTTTCATTCTTCAATTTTCATTTTCCATTTTTCAATTTTCATTTTCATTTTTCATTTTCCATTTCCATTTTCCCTTTTTCAATTTTCATTTTCCATTTTTCATATTTCAGTTTTCGTTTCCATTTTTCATTTTTCAATTTGCATTTTCCATTTATCAATTTTCATTTTTCATTTTTCATTTTCCATTTTTCAATTTCATTTTCCATTTTTCATTTTGCATTTTCCATTTTTCAATTTTCTTTTTTCATTTTCCATTTTTCATTTTCCATTCTCCATTTTTCATATTCTATTTTACATTTTTCATTTTCCATTTTCCGTTTTTCATTTTCCACTTTCCATTCTCAATTTTCTATTTTCCATTTTTCATTTTTCATTTTTCATTTTTCAATTTTCGTTTTTCATTTTCCATTTTTCATTTTCCATTTTTCATTTTCCATTTTCTATTCTCTATTCTCTATTTTTCATTTTCTATTTTACATTTTCCATTTTCCGTTTTTCATTTTCCATTTTTCATTTTTATTTTTCATTCTCCATTTTCCATTTTCATTATCCATTGGAAAATTTCCATTTTTCGTTTTCATTTTTTCTTTCATATTGGCTATGTTCTGTGTTCTTGGTATTGTTAGTATATATGCATATTATTTTTGCGGCATTTTTTTTTATGTTGTTGTACAATTATTATGTTCAACCACTAAACTGTTACAACAAACACACTGGGTTTTATGTTTTTTTTTTTAGAGATATCTACATATTTTTGCTCGTATCTAATTACAATGATGCCCGATGTAGCCCATTTTCAATACCAACCTCCTGGGAATTATGGCATATGATATTTTTGTAACATTATCCAGTGAGATGGCTGTTTTTGTGAATGAGCGTGATTTCAACAGACAGACGGACATCGCTATATCGACTCGAGCTGTGATAAGGATCAAGAATATGGGGTCGGAAATTAGTTTTTCGATGCGTTACAAACGAAATGACAAACCTATCTATACCCTCTGCCACTGACGTGTGGAGGGTATAAAAATTATAACTTCAATTACTACATATTTTTTTATTATATATTCGCCATTTTTATTAATAATTAATATTTTATTTCTTTTTTATTCAAATTGTTTGCTTTTGTTTTTGTTTTTAAACGCAATTTTTCAGTCGCTGCGTTGTAATTTTCTACTACAATATTTAAAAAACATAGTAGTATCATTTGGTAGTGCTAAAATCTAGTAACGAGCTAGATTTTGTTTTGTATGGGAAATCTAGTAAAAATTTGCTCGAAATCTCGTATATACTAGATTTTGCTTAGATGAAAACGCACTATTAGAAAATGATTCTGAGTCGATTTGGTTGGTAAATTACAAACATCAGCACAACAAACAGCAGTACAAACACATTGGACCTTCACCACATAGCGGTATAGTGTATAAAAATGGAACATATTGGTCGTCGTCAAAGGGTTAAATAAATATAAATAAATAAAAAAAACCTATGATGATCTTTTCTTGATGAATGTAAAAATAAAAAATAAAAACATAAATCAAAATACCTTTTTCTTTGATGACGACCGTTTGGAGCCTTTGTTTCCCATAATGGAATTATTTTCTATTTTAATTTGTTTACACTAGAATTTGTTTAAATTTAATTACATTTAATAGATATTGTTATGCACAATTTTTACATATTTTGTATACAATTTCTCCAAATATCTGTCAAGGTTATAGACTAGCAGACGCAAGTGTAAAATTAAAATTTTTAAACTTAATTTTATTATTCTTTCAAAAAATCGTCAAAATTATTAAGATCACCACCGACCGTGTTCAAATGTTTATTTACAATAAATATTTAAGTAACAAACTGGTCAAAATGTTTTGCATTATTCATATAGAAATCGAAAAGCATATCAAATGGCAATGGAAAAGAGAATAAACATTAAGGAAAAATAAAACGAATAAATAACGCACAATTCCTCCATATGCCGCGAACAATTGCATACAGAAAAACAAAACGACTACGAAATGTAAATATTTTTTTTTTATTTTTTTTTTTTTTAATTTTAAATATTATCGAATGTGAGAGACGTCAGTAGTCCATCAATAAATAAGTAAACTGAACTTCTCTGTGAATGGCTAATAATTAAAATGAAACTCTTTAGTACGTTGAGAAGCTTTTTTTTGTAAAGATTAAATACAATGGTTGGTGGTTAGTATTAACCATACTGCTCCTCTCTTCTAGGGCTTATTATGGTAGACCTTATGACTGTCAAAAATTATTTAAACCATTTCAATTTGGTAAAACTAAAAAAAAAATAATTCATTGCTATATTTTTAGTGAGAATTATTATTACAGATTTTTATAAATTTGATTTTTCATATTTATAAGAACGTTTTACATTTTAATTAAATCAAATTTCATTTTTAAACAAGGTAATAAATTCGATTAAGACGAAAAGATTTATTTGAAACAAATTTTAAAATTTAAACAAAAATAATAATAATAACTAGCACATTCCAGCGCTCGAAATTCGAGTACAATTTCTAGGAAGCTTTATTTTTCAACTTAGCCAATGCACAAACCAACACTTTCATGGTTTATTATTATTGTGAATGAAGATAACAAACTCATTAACAAACATATTAACAAATTTAATAAAACACACATAGCATATGTATAATTTTATGTATGTGTTAGTAGCAACTTTAAATGCAATTTACTCAAAATAAAGGAAAAAATTTCAAAATCTGTAAATCTGCAAAACGGCTAAAAAGAAATACCTTTCAAATAATATAGGTTTGGTCAAAATCGGGATAAAACGGTAGAACAAAACATTGGTCACAAGAAATCGCTTAGCCTATTAATATCATAGATAAGAGTGTTAATTTCAGCTGTACCAAATCTTTGATACCTTCCACCTGTGTCTTAAACTCAATAGTATTACATTAAACAATTATTATTATAACCAATGTTGCGTACGGTTACCAATTTTTATACAGTTACTAACCTTTAAGTTCTAATAAAATTTAAATTTATAGTTAACTGTTTTTCTTTTTTGACCAGTTTTTTTTTATAATTTCTTATTGCTTTTTTATAGAGATAATGATGGTATCTTTTTCATAAAAAGAATTAGCTTCTATCTGAAAAATTGCATTATTTTTCTGTTATTAGATTAGGCTAATCATTACTGGATCATGCGTAAACGAGGAAATAAATCGGCGAAACCTTTTTTTATTAGCAGTATATTAAACATTTAACTACATTTCTTTTGGCATCGAACGCGATGAAGGTCCGGCTTTAAGCCGCACGACTTATACCGTTTGACACGTGGAGTATAACCAAACACTAATGAAGCAAATGCTACAAACCAACGACCACAACAACAAGAACAATTACAGCTATCACACACAAGAAAAAACTGTACAGCAACCCATCTGACCTATTAAAGGCGTGATCGTGATTTCCACAGACGGACATCACTATGTTATGGTGTGCAGATTTTTTATAAATATAAATATAAAAATAAATATATTTTTTTTAGGTTAAAAATATAATTTTGTCGACTATGATAATTCAATAAAAAATTTTTTTATCAAAATGTAGCATTTCAGAATATTTTAGAGATCCCTTCACATTTTCCCTTCTAACATTTGGTCTAATTGTTCGTTTGTGGTTATTTTCAATACCAAACTGTTATTATTGACGAATATTATTTAAATAAGTAGAGTCAGAAGTGATCGTTTAACTTGATGTCATCGTCATTTCAACAAACAGACAGATTTCTGTATCGAATATTTGAAGGTCCTCTATCCATATTTCGATGTGTTTAAAACGGAGCATATCGAAATATGTATCCACTTACAGTGAATACAATGACCTAATGAAGGTTGTTGGTCTGAAGGTGTTCAAAAATTTTGCCAAATCATCAAAAATTAATTTATGATCGAAAAAATAAAATATCAGTTCTGTGGTCATATGATATTTTTTAACAGAACAACTTATTATTTTTGTAACCTCCACACCGATATAGCGATGTCCGTCTGTCCGTCTGTCCGTCTGTCTGTTGAAATCACGCTCATTCACAAAAAAAAACCCATTTAACTGAGTAAGGTTACAATAATATAATTTTCCATAATTCCCAGCAGGTTGGTATTGGAAATGGGCTAAATCGGGCATCATTGTACTTAGATACGAGCAAAAATATGTAGATACCTCTAAAAAAAACATAAAACCCAGTGTGTTTGTTGTAATATTTTAGTGGTTGAACATAATAGTTGTACAACAACATTCACAGTTCAAAGAAACACAAAAAAAATTAGGCAATCATATTGCCACATATTATCTTTATCGTTATCACGTTCTAATAAAAAAATCGCCAATATGAAAGAAAAAATGAAAAACGAAAATTAGAAAATTAAAATGGAAAATGAAAAATGGAAAATGAAATTGAAAAATGGAAAATGAAAAATGGAAAATAAATGGAAAATGAAAGATGGAAAATGAAAATTGGAAAATGAAAAATGCCAAATGAAAATGAAAAATGAAATATTAAAAATGAAAAATGGAAAATGGAAATGAAAAATGGAAAATTAAAAATGTAAAATGAAAAATGGAATATGAAAAACGGAAAAAGCAAAATGGAAAATGAAATATGGAAAATGGAAAATGAAAAATGGAAAATGAAAAATGGAAAATAAAAAATGGAAAATGGGAAACTAAAAATGAAAAATGGAAAATGAAAAATGGAAAATAGAAAATGAAAAATTAAAACTGAAAATTGAAAAATGGAAAATGAAAAATGAAAGGTAGAAAATGGAAAATGAAAAATGAAATATTAAAATTGGAAAATTAAAAATGGAAAATGAAACATGGAGAATGGAATGAAAATTGGGAAATGAAAAATGCCAAATGGAAAATGAAAAATGAAATATTAAAAATGAAAAATGGAAAATGGAAAATTAAAAATGGAAAATGAAAAATGAAATATGAGAAACGGAAAAAGCAAAATGGAAAATGAAATATGGAAAATGGAAAATGAAAAATGGAAAATAAAAAATGGTAAATGAAAAATGGGAAACTAAAAATTAAAAATGGAAAATGAAAAATTAAAACTGAAAATTGAAAAATGGAAAATGAAAAGTAGAAAATGGAAAATGAAAAATGAAATATTAAAAACGGAAAATTAAAAATGGAAAATGAAAAATTAAAAATGAAACATGGAGAATGGAAAATGAAAAATGGAAAATTAAAAAAGAAAAATTAAAAATGAAAAATGGAAAATGAAAAAGGAAAAATGAAAAATTGAAAATAGAAAATGGAAAATGATAAATGAAAAATGAGAAATGAAAAATGGAAATTAGAAAATAAAAAATTGAGAATGGAATATGAAAAATTAAAAATGGAAAATGAAAAATGAAAATGTAGAATGGAAAATGAAAAATAAAATATCGAAAATGGAAAAAAAAAATGGAAAATTAAAAATTAATTATTAAAAGTTAAAAGTGGAAAATGAAAAATAAAATATCGAAAATGAAAAATAAAATGGAAAATGAAAAATTAAAAATTGAAAATTAATTATTAATTATTAAATATTAAAAATTAAAAATGGAAAATTAAAAATTAATTATTAAAAATTAAAAATGAAAAATGGAAAATGAAAAATGGAATATGAAAAACGGAAAAGCAAAATGGAAAATGAAATATGGAAAATGAAAAATGGAAAATGAAAAATGGAAAATGAAAAATGGAAATGAAAAATGGAAAATGAAAAATGGAAAATAAAAAATGGAAAATGGGAAACTAAAAATGAAAAATGGAAAATGAAAAATGGAAAATAGAAAATGAAGAATTAAAACTGAAAATTGAAAAATGGAAAATGAAAGGTAGAAAATGGAAAATGGGAAATGAAAAATGAAATATTAAAAATGGAAAATTAAAAATGGAAAATGGAAAATGAAAAATTAAAAATGAAACATTGAGAATGGAATGAAAATTGGAAAATGAAAAATGCCAAATGAAAAATGAAATATTAAAAATGAAAAATGGAAAATGGAAAATTAAAAATGAAAAATGGAAAATGAAAAATGGAATATGAAAAACGGAAAAAGCAAAATGGAAAACGAAATATAGAAAATGAAAAATGGAAAATGGAAAATGAAAAATGGTAAATGAAAAATGGAAAATAAAAAATGGAAAATGAAATATGGAAAATGGGAAACTAAAAATGAAAAATGGAAAATGAAAAATGGAAAATGGAAAATAGAAAATGAAATATTAAAAATGGAAAATTAAAAATGGAAAATGAAAAATGAAATATTAAAAATGGAAAATTAAAAATGGAAAATGAAAAATTAAAAATGAAACATGGAGAATGGAAAATGAAAAATGCAAAATTTAAAAAGAAAAATTAAAAATGGAAAATGAAAAAGGAAAAATGGAAAATGAAAAATTGAAAATGGAAAATGATAAATGAAAAATGAGAAATGAAAAATGGAAATTAGAAAATAAAAAATTGAGAATGGAATATGAAAAATTAAAAATGAAAAATTGAAAATGTAGAATGTAGAATGGAAAATGAAAAATAAAATATCGAAAATGGAAAATTAAAAATTAATTATTAAAAATTAAAAATGGAAAATGGAAAATGAAAAATAAAATATCGAAAATGAAAAATAAAATGGAAAATGAAAAATTAAAAATTGAAAATTAATTATTAAAAATTAAAAATGGAAAATTAAAAATTGAAAATTAAAAATTAATTATTAAAAATTAAAAATGGAAAATGGAAAATGGAAAATGAAAAATGAAAAATGGAAAATGAAAAATAAAATATCGAAAATTGAAAATGAAAAATGGAAAATTAAAAATTGAAAATTGAAAAATTAGAAATTAAAGATTAAAAATTAAAAATTTCAAATTAAATATTAAAAGTTTTAATTTTTATCTTTAATTTCTAATCCGTTTTTATTATTTTTTTTTTATTAAATGTATCCTTTAGTTTACATATTACTAGCTAATTCAGATAAAAATATTTTAAAATTTGCTTATTTTAAATATTAATAATTTTAAGCCAATGATCATTTGAATTTTTTTTTAATTATCGTATAACTTCTAAGGTCTCAAAACATTCTAAGAGGAATCAAACTTTTGGTATTATAACGACGGCTGTGTTAAATAATGAATTTCGTTAGTGCTCTATGAAGGACTAGGATTTACTATCAAATTTATAAAATTTCTACTCTAGTAATCAAATAGCAATTAATTCTTTCTACAGAAGACATGATCATTACTTTTTATAAAAAGAAATTATAATAGAAACTGACCAAAAAGAAAAAACAATTAACTTTAAATTTAATTGGTATTCGGAATTAATGTTTCAGTATCGGCAATAGTTTTAAAGTGGTAGCCGTACTCAACATTGGGCGTAATAGAGTTTAAGGCGTGGAGGATATCAAAAAATTCGGCACAGCCGAATTTAACACTCTTACTTGTTTTTATCTATTATTAATTTATAAAATTTAAATTGAAAAGAAATAACAAAACTTCATTATTAATTATAAAAAAATATACATATATAAAAATGATAAAAGATAAGAAAATTATACTATAAAAAGATCATTGATTTTATTTATTTTACCATGGAAGTCAGCTTCCTTACGAAGATTTAATAAAAATTTTATTGCATTCACTATTGTTTCACGTAGCTTTCGTCTCATGATGAACTTTAAGTAATAACAAATCAACTAATTTTTTTTTTGTTGTGTATGCCTCAAACTGAAATTTATCGAAAATATTTAAACTATTGTAACTCTTTTACAATATAAATATTATTTATTAAAGTTGGAAAACAATAATTTTGTTAACTTGTTACAAGTAGTAGAACTATCATAACAAGTTAAAAAGTTTAAAAGAAAGTTTACATTTTATCCCATAATATGAAACAAAAATACTATTGAAAGCAAATTTTATGAAGCCACTGTATATGCTTTAAATAATTTCTTCTTGCTAAGAGCCGACTTCAAGAACTCTACAAACTCAAGAGTCATTGAAGTCATCCAAACAACTAAAATTTTATGTTTATAAAAAATATCGTTATTTTGCCATTTTTTAAATTTAAAGTAACGAAGGCTCATTATATTCCTAATAAAATGCACTATAAGAATATTATTAAAAAAAAAACTTGTCAAACTAGAAAAAATATAAATTTAATATATTCTACATATATGTATATAGATATCTTAATCCTTTTGCTAAAATTGTTCAGAAATTAACAATCGGTTGAAAATTAACGTAGTCTACATTTTTTAAGTGGGGAATGTAAACTAAAAACGGCTTTTGACAACTTAAAAATTTTTGGGAGTTACACAATTTGTTTAGTATTATTAATTCAAATTCCCACCAATGAAAAACTCGAAAAAAATCAATGACTGACTAAAAAAGTCTAACAATATTTCTCAAATAAATTTATAAATGGTGTAGTGAAAAATAGTAGGTAATTAAAAAAGTTTGCTTATCTTAAACTAAACGAAGTATAAGCATTTCATTATTTTTCTATTTTTGCCAAAAATAATCAATCGTGTTTACTCGTAGTTGTTTTTTGAAAACCAAAAAATAAATAAAAATAAAAAAAAACAAAATCGTTTAAAGAAACAAAAAAAAAAAAAAAAGCAAAATTTAAATATTTGTTGTTTTCTTTTTGTAAGGCTTTTGTATTGTTTTGCCATTTAAAGACATCACAAAAAATAAAAATAAATAAATAAACAATTGCTCATTGAGAACACTTTCCCCAATAATCTAACCCATAATAAACAAAGTTTTTATTAAAACTCTTTCTTTCATTATGTATATGAGTTTTGAATCTCTCCGTGACTGTGCGTGACTACCTTAAAATTAATCTTTGGTCACAACAAGTCTATGGACAAAGTTTCAGATCGATCGGATGAGGGGAAGTGAGGTTTTAATCTCTCCGTGACTGTGCGTGACTATGTCAAAGTTAATCTTTTTTCACAGCAAGTCTATCCACCAAGTTTCAGATCGAGTGGATGAGGGGAAATGACATTTAGATCACTCCGTGACAGTGAGTGACTACCCCAAAATTAATCTGTAGTCACAACAAGACTATGGCCCAAGTTTCA
Source organism: Cordilura impudica (assembly GCA_963682025.1). Classification (NCBI taxonomy): domain Eukaryota; kingdom Metazoa; phylum Arthropoda; class Insecta; order Diptera; family Scathophagidae; genus Cordilura; species Cordilura impudica. Next base: position 292,900,146 of record OY821517.1, read on the forward strand.
GATCAATTGGATAAGGGGGAATGGGGTTGCCCCACGACAGACAGACAGAGAATATGAGTTAAAAGAAAGAGTTTAAAAATAAATACGATCAGAGTAAACTATAATTGCTAACTGTTTTGATATTTTCTTTCAGCTTTTGGGCCACTATCATATAAATTCTTAACAAACTGAAGAATAAACAAATAATATGAATCTTAATCTAAATTAGACCTAAAATAGCCGCCAACCAAATTGAAGGGTAACAGCTGGAGTTCAGTTCGGTTTCGTCCAAAATTTGATATTCGCCACAGTTTATGTTTCGTTTAAAATTTTAATAAACGATTATTGGTTGTTGTATCATGAATTTTTTTTTAACTATTACAATATTTATTCAAATATTCAATTTCAAATACAATTTTCTTAAGCCTAGTTCCGCGAAGTCGAGTGGCTTGTCCGCAGAAAATATTTACTTAATAAGTTGTACTTTTCCTAGTGAGTAGTTTAACAATTGTGGGCAAAAAGGTCTTTGAAGCTTAAGGCAAAATGTGTATAAATCATGGACTAAAGATTGTCAATTTTTTAATCTCATGCAAACATCTCTATATATTATCGACTTAATGTTTGATAAAGACTTTTTACAGAAAAATACGAAAACAATTAAAAAATTATAGTCGACTATATGATACCCCATATCATATGTTAAGAGAAAAGGTTTTAGGTCCAACTAATTGGATATAGAAAATAAGCATAAAACAAATTTGAGGGGCATTGTTATAAATTTTTTTGCCTGCAGATATGCAAAAGTTCATATCGGATGTTATATGGCGACTAGGTCGAAAAATGGACCAATTCTGATCATATTTGGTAAAGCCACTTATTTCTTACAAAAAAATATACAAAACAAATTTGAGAACAATCAGTGCAATATTTTTGTTTATTGATAAATTTAAATGAAGATCGGAAGCAGCTTTATATGGAGGCTAAGAATATTTCTACAGTCTTTAGTTTTTGTAGTACTGATTAATGGGTGTAATCATCACATACAAACCAAATTTCACTGAGATCTAAATTATAATTTGGATCTTATGCCAATTTAAGTCGATCTGATAGGGGTCATTTGTAACGGGTGATTTTTTAAGAGCTTGATAACTTTTTTTTAAAAAAAAACGCATAAAATTTGCAAAATCTCATCGGTTCTTTATTTGAAACGTTAGATTGGTCCATGACATTTAATTTTTGAAGATAATTTCATTTAAATGTTGACCGCGGCTGCGTCTTAGGTGGTCCATTCGGAAAGTCCAATTTTGGGCAACTTTTTCGAGCATTTCGGCCGGAATAGCCCGAATTTCTTCGGAAATGTTGTCTTCCAAAGCTGGAATAGTTGCTGGCTTATTTCTGTAGACTTTAGACTTGACGTAGCCCCACAAAAAATAGTCTAAAGGCGTCAAATCGCATGATCTTGGTGGCCAACTTACCGGTCCATTTCTTGAGATGAATTGTTCTCCGAAGTTTTCCCTCAAAATGGCCATAGAATCGCGAGCTGTGTGGCATGTAGCGCCATCTTGTTGAAACCACATGTCAACCAAGTTCAGTTCTTCCATTTTTGGCAACAAAGAGTTGGTTAGCATCGAACGATAGCGATCGCCATTCACCGTAACGTTGCGTCCAACAGCATCTTTGAAAAAATACGGTCCAATGATTCCACCAGCGTACAAACCACACCAAACAGTGCATTTTTCGGGATGCATGGGCAGTTCTTGAACGGCTTCTGGTTGCTCTTCACTCCAAATACGGCAATTTTGCTTATTTACGAAGCCATTCAACCAGAAATGAGCCTCATCGCTGAACAAAATTTGTCGATAAAAAAGCGGATTTTCTGCCAACTTTTCTAGGGCCCATTCACTGAAAATTAGACGTTGTGGCAGATCGTTCGGCTTCAGTTCTTGCACGAGCTGTATTTTATACGGTTTTACACCAAGATCTTTGCGTAAAATCTTCCATGTGGTCGAATAACACAAACCCAATTGCTGCGAACGGCGACGAATCGACATTTCACGGTCTTCAGTAACACTCTCAGAAACAGACGCAATATTCTCTTCTGTACGCACTGTACGCATTCGTGTGGTTGGTTTAATGCCCAATAAAGTAAACTGAGTGCGAAACTTGGTCACAATCGCATTAATTGTTTGCTCACTTGGTCGATTATGTAGACCATAAATCGGACGTAAAGCGCGAAACACATTTCGAACCGAACACTGATTTTGGTAATAAAATTCAATGATTTGCAAGCGTTGCTCGTTAGTAAGTCTATTCATGATGAAATGTCAAAGCATACTGAGCATCTTTCTCTTTGACACCATGTCTGAAATCCCACGTGATCTGTCAAATACTAATGCATGAAAATCCTAACCTCAAAAAAATCACCCGTTATGTTTCAATAGCGTTCGTCTTATGTCCCAAAGAAGATAATATACGAAATTTTATAAAAATATATTTATATTTGCAAGATTTACATCGACATATAGATGGACAGACGGTCGGACGGACATCGCTAAATCGACTCAAAAAGTGATTTTTATTTCTCTAAAGCATTTGTGTCAATGTCGGTGTTTTGCAAATCCTAATACAGTATAAATAGCAAATAAAACCGACGTTATACATATAATGCTATGCAAACGATCAGAGTAATGAACATTATGACGTGTTTAACTTCTTTAGAATTTACAAACAACCACAACTATCGATGACTAACTCAATGTTTCAGAAAAAACAGAGTACTCAATAAATTATTTTAAAAAGAGCTTTTTTGTTTTATATATAAAACTGTAAGAATAAAAGTAACTATTCTAGGACGATAAATATAGTCTTTAATGTTATGAAGAACTTCAGTACAGACTGTTTGAGTTTTCATAAAACAAAATGCAAAATAATATAAAATGATCCGTTTGAAAAGAAAATAAAAACTTCCGTATATCATTCTGTTTAGACTTAAAGTGTGAATAAAAACAGTTAAAAAAACAACAGCTGCTTTTCAAACCAATACAATTAGGGTATTCATAAGGTGGTCTTCCTAACTGTTGTATGAGTCTTTGGTGCTAAAATTGTACAACAGTTTAATTGTTGTTGATAAGTTTTTGTGTAAAATAATTTTATTCCACATTTAAGTACATATATAAATATATGACAGGTGTTCACATATATACTATTTGACGTCTTGTAATTCTTTAAAACTTACGACTTTAGTACACCTTATGAATTCCCCTAATATACTAGAAATCCAAATCAATAATTGTGTTTATTTATACTCTTTTTGCACATTTTTAATTGCAAAAAAATTAAAGTGTACTTCAAGTAGAATTTATCAACAAATTTTGTATGAAAAACATACAATAAAGTCTACTTTAATCTTTTTGCATACGGCCATAAATGTTTTAATTCATAGATTCCCTTATAGTTGTTTCATTTTTTGATGTGTAAACATCTATACGCGCTGGGGAGTAAATTTCTATTTCACAATACAATCACAAAAACAACGTAACATGTGAGCCGTAAGACAAAATCGGTGTGACTTATGATTGTATTGATGAAAAAATTATGATATGTAATAACCTATTTGAAAATGAAAAATAAAAAATGAAAAATAAAATATGAAAAATGTAAAATGAAAAATAAAAAATTAAAAACAAAAAATAAAAATTAAAAATGAAAAATAAAAAATGAAAAACGAAAAATGAAAAATAAAAAACGAAAAATAAAAATGAAAAATGAAAACTGACAAATAAAAAATGAAAAATAAAAACTGAAAAATAAAAAATGAAAAATAAGAAATGAAAAATAAAAAATGAAAAATAAAAACTGAAAAATGAAAACCGAAAAACGAAAAATGAAAAATAAAAAATGAAGAATAAAAAATGAAAAATGATAAATAAAAAATGAAAAATTAAAAATGAAAAGTAAAAAATAAAAAATTAAAAATGGAAAATAACAAATAAAAAATGAAAAATAAAGAACGAAAGATTAAAAAATGAAAAATATAAAAAATAAAAAATGAAAATCGAAAAATGAAAAAAGAAAAACAAAAAATTAAAAATGAAAAATAAAAATGGAAAAATGAAAAACGAAAGATGAAAAATTAAAAATAAAGGAAAAATAAAAAACGAAAGATTAAAAATAAAAAAAAAAATTAAAAATAAAAAATGCAAAATAAAAAATTAAAAATAAAAAATAATATATGAAAAATAAAAAAAATTAAAAATGGAAAATGAAAAATGAAAAACGAAAAATAAAAACAGAAAAATTAAAAACTAACCGGTTGAAATAATAAATAATAATAAATATTTTTATATTAGCAGAGCCCCTGCAGTTGATTGCTATAAGTGATACGTAGATGACGCTTTCTGTTTGATTTTAAAAAAGTGCCCTAAATAATTATTAATTACTAGCCCCCGAATTTATAATGAAAAGTTAGCTGCTGCTTACATGTCGCGCTCAACGAGGTTCTTACTAGTCAATCGATTAGCCTTAGTTTTAAGTTAGCACATAGTTTATTTATAATAAATTTTTTGTTGTAATCTAATAGCTTTAAAAACAATTCTGAAATTTGTAATGCCATCATATTTTTGCATTAATGCCACTTGATATAGTGAAAATCAACAGTGTTTACATTTCAATTTGTGTGATTTCACTCCTTCATTTTTTTAAATTTATATTTACAAGTGTTAAGTTTACGACAAAATTATTTTAATTTGAAAATTTTGTAAAAAAAATGTTTACAAGATCCGCAAAGTAAAAAATATTTATTTGCACTTAAAAATAATTTATATGTTTTGTTTTGCTTAGTTTGACACACATCAGCTGTTTTAAAACACTTATGCCTGGTTTTCATTATGTCATTTTCAATGCCAATTGTTGTCAATTATTGTCAGTTGTATGAAAACGGGATTTAATGTCTTGTCATTTACAACCCCTATCAACATTTGACATCTAAAATGAAATTGCCAGCATGTTGGCAATTTGTTTCTGTTTGACAGCCAGATTTTTTGGTGTCTGTGAAGTTGGCATCTCAAATTTTAGCATCTCACTAAAAACATGCAAATTTACTTGCATCCAGCACATAGTTCTATAGTTCCTGCAATAGTTCTTCAATAGTTCTATTGATTTGACCTTAAAATCGCGATTTAAAGATTTAAAGGTATGAGATGCCAACTTCGCAAAAAAAATCTCAGCATCTCATCAGATTTTGAATATATGACCTTAGAGAAGTTGCACCCAGCATAGTTCTATAGTCTCCGATGGTTTTAACAATAGTTCTGCTGATTCTGCCTTAAAATCGCGATTTAAAGCTATGTGATGCTAACTTCGCAAAAAAATCTCAGCATCTCATCAAATTTTGAATATATATTATATATATATAATATATATTATATATATACATATGTATATATATATTATTTTTTTTTTTGTTTTTGTTTTATTTTTTTTTTTTGATTTTTAGTTTTATGGATTTTTTTTTCATTTTTGTTTTGTTTTTAATTTTTGTTATATGTATTTTTTTGATTTTTTGTATTATGTATGATATTGAGTTATGGCAAAATCGGATTAATCCTTATTACCTGCGTACGTGTACACCACCAAATGAGGCGAAACTTCTTTACTCGACCTAACCGTACCTCTAGATCTAGCTAGATCGTCAAACTCGTGCCAAAACGTACCCGATTTTACGTAAGCCACATAGTGATTTGTAATAAAGTTTGCGAGACCAGCCAGTCGACAGACTTTATCCCCGATTTCTACGGTTTGCGCAATCGAATCGAGGGTATGGCGAAGGCTTTCATTCCGTGTGTGTGTATTAGAATGCAATTGCTACCCTACCGGCAACTCAACTAACTTTTAATGCACTTATATCTAACTATTACGCAACTAGTGGTGGTTGATACTTGGATTACTTTCAATGAAGCGAACTGACTATTTTAACATTGCGCTGTCCTAGGCAGTAGTCCATTGTCTGACTCTGCATGACTTTAACTAAAGGGGAAAGCTTTTGGAAATCAGATATTAAGGGGGGTAAAAACGGCCCAGGGTACCTGTTTGTATGCAACATCTCTAAGGTCATATATTCAAAATCTGATGAGATGCTGATGCTTCAAATCGCGATTTTAAGGCAGAATCAGCAGAACTATTGTTAAAACCATCGGAGACTATAGAACTATGCTGGATGCAACTTCTTTAAGGTCATATACTCAAAATCTGATGAGATGCTGATATATCTTTTGCGAAGTTAGCATCACATACCTTCAAATCGAGATTTTAAGGCGGAATCGGCAGAACTATTGTTAAAACCATCGGAGACTATAGAACTATGCTGGGTGCAACTTTTCTAAGGTTATATATTCAAAATCTGATGAGATGCTGAGATTTTTTTTGCGAAATTGGCATCTCATACCTTTAAATCTTTAAATCGCGATTTTAAGGTCAAATCAATAGAACTATTGAAGAACTATTGCAGGAACTATAGACCTATGCTGGATGCAAGTAAATTTGCATGTTTTTAGTGAGATGCTAAAATTTGAGATGCCAACTTCACAGACATGTTTTTTGTTCGTTTATAAGGTGTAATGCAAACGTAATTAATAGATAATTACGAGATGTCAGTTGGGGCAATTGATTGTTGTTAGTCAGTGTTTGAAAGGTTGCTGATCTGAGTTTAGCAAACGCAGTAGCAAGTGCTTTATAAATAATACTCATGCTAGGTACTGCATAAGTTTTCATTATAAATACGGCCGTAGATGTTTACACATCTGCCCTGTGATCGGACTCACATGATTTTTGTTTAAATCCCTTAGAGGCAAATACAGTCATGGAAAGAAGCTTGTGAAATTACACATGTTTTCAAAGCAATCGCTTTCATAGTACTCGAATAAAAAAAAAGGAACACACTACTCCCTCTTTCCTCCTTCCCATAACCTATTTTCCTGAGATAAACACAATGAATGCACTGCATCTGTAGGGGCATCACCTGAGTGTTGATTAATAAAAAAAAAAAAAAAAAGAAGACTTGCATATTTATTGACTTTTTATAGCAGGTGTACCCAACCCCTGGTGTGATCCCGCCATTTTTGTCATTTGCTATCATTATCATAGCACGATATTTTACTTTGTAAGGGAGGCGCCACACCCACTTGTTCGATCCCGCCCATTTTTACTTCGACTAATTACAACAATAACTCATGGTTCTCACTATAATTGTATCACAGATATGTAGATATTTACGAACTTTACAACGGTTAGCATGCGTACTATGCGCCATGAGAAACGACTGTAGTGACCGTTGGCCCAAGAAGCCATTGTTGAGTGAATCCTTTAAGAATATTCATTAAAACTTCTGCAACATTGGTTAGAAGCAGATTTAATTTTGGACATTCAGGTCCTTTTGTTTAGGAAAATTGGACATGCCTCTAGATTGCACCAACGCTGAGCATGACTTCGGCCAGGGTGGCTCTTTTACGAACGAAATATTAACTGATGGTTTTTAAATGAATACTGGGGTTGTGGCTGGCATGTATGGTTCAAATACCAAGCTATTTAAGACCAATGAGTAAAAGGCCAACAGCATTTCGAGCCAAAGTCCAGGCAACTATGCTTTATGCTGACTTGAATATCTGAAAAAGTCGTAAAGGGCGCGAATGACTTAATTTTTTTCTGATCAAAACTTTTTACATCCTTCAAAAGCTATTTACGTGGAACAAAGAAATTTTATCGTGGACTAAAGAGAAACGAGATTGCGTACGAACTAGCTAGATTGGCGTCCGCTACTGCTATGATTGGATATGTAACCTTTTGTGCAGTATTTTGGTCTTGAACAACGTCTCTTATTAGGGAGATTGAATACACTGATAGACTAGAAGACTTTGGAATAAATCAAAGGTACTTGAAAGGCAGTCGAGAATATTGATAAGACCTTTTTCATGCAGAGGTATTTTGAATTACAGTAAAAGTGGCATACGGTTACAATGGGGTTACACGTTGAACTACCATTCAAGTGGCGTTAACCTGACTACCTCGGCTGTGTATCGACTGTAAATGGAAGATAAGGGAACAACGACGGACATCTTGTGTGAGTTCATTGCATTTTGTTGAACCATAAGTAAAAAATGTTCAAAGGGAAATTTTAGGTCCTGAGGACATGACTTTCTTCTCCATCTTCTGTGCCTACGTCCATAAGGAGCGTAATACAGATGCTGGAATAGAACAAGATCAAAGGCAGAAAGGTGCTAAATTAAAAAAAAAAAATGTGACAGAGGGAATTGTTTAAAATATATAAAATGTGTTAGGGGTAAAGTGTACAAAAAAAATAAAAAATTATACCATAGAAAGTAAGAAAACTCCCAAATTGGAAGTTTACAATTAAAAATTATGAAATGGTGTATTTAAATGCATTACGATATGTATGTAAAATGACACAGTGTCCAATATTTTACAGCATATTTAATAGAAGTAAAAAAATATTCAAATAAAAACAAGCAAGAAAAATTTATTTATTAGAGTTTTGAGCTGGATAACTATTTACAACTTAATATAACTATTAAGTCAGACCATGAACTTTGCTAGGTTGTTGAAAATTGACAAACTTTATTTATGGAATATTATTTTTTCATTCAATTTTTGTCTTCCAATGTTTTTTTTTATCTATGTATATATTTATAAAAAAAATATGAATATTTAAATGAGCTTGAAGGTATGTTAATCAATTTTAGCAATTCACAATTCAACACAGAGCGTCTGACATATAATTTAAATCATTCGCATTAACAGGGTGTAACGAATTATTATATATATTTTATTTTATTTATTTTAATATATCTTTAAGACAGATTAAATATAAATTCTATCATTCTCAGCTTCTCCTCCATATGAACTATAACTATGTCAATTTTCACACTCCTCCGTGCCCGCATATTGCTTAAAAAGGGAACTAAAAATTTACCTTCACGTATTAATATATAGATTTCTAAATCAATGATCCAAAATGGTAATAAAGTTGTAGTATCAGAAGAATTAATGGAATAAATAAGAAACGAAAGAAGTAGATATCCGAGAGATAAGTTATAAGTTATAAGTTATAAGTTATATTTATTGAGCCTTTTTTAATACAATAATAGAAACTTAAACATAAAAATAACAAGAGAGTAAATAACTTAAGACTGTAAAGTATTATCTTAATTACAATAAATTTGAACAGCACCATGCTTAATTGATGAAATTATTACAATTTTGATGAAAAGTAACTGTGAGTAAAATGCTCTTGCTCCCGGAGCTAACATATCTGGAGAGAGAATCTCTTAAAATAATCTTAAAACTACGACTTAAAAATAAACTAAAAACTAAAAGAAATTAACACGAATCACAACAAAATAATAAATAATAATAAAAATGTACTATCCTCTATGAGTACCTGGTGTACTTTTTATATAAAAATTAGCGGATAAATTTGTATTCAAATCAAAATTTGGAGGAATTTCATTAATATAACCAATAGGTGATAAGTAGTTTGTGTTAGACCAACTAAAATTTCTTTGTTCAACAAAAATTTTTTTAATAAAATTATTTTCATGATTTGATAATCTTGAAATGAATTTTCTTAAAATATCACATAAGTATAAGCCAATTGGAGTAATATTTGATTGATTATAAATAAAAATGTTACAGTATCGCTTAAAAATTGATTCAAAGTTTTTACCAATACAACATCTTATAATTTTCCGTTCAAAAATTTCCATTTCCTTTATGACCGTAGGTGAAATATTGAACCATATAGGAAAACCGTATAAGAAAACTGGTCTAATACTTGTTTTATATAATAAGAGTTTAGTTTTCATTGGTAAACTCTTATTAAACAAAATTTTTGAAAATGCACCCATAATTTTGTAAGATTTCTTTAAAGCTATTCTGGCATGTTTGTTGAATTTTAGAAGATTGTTAATATTGATTCCTAAATATTTGATGTTTTCTTTGAAGGGAATTTCATAACCACAAAGAAAAAGTTTGAGCGTTTTACTTTCTGGCACAACAAAATTTCTACATTTTCCTGAAGCATTGCGTAAACAAATTGCTTCACATTTAGATGTATTAAGTTTAATCCCCCAATTATCATAAAAAATTTTAACTTTTTCAAGGTGACTTGAAACTTGTCTTAAGGCAACAAGCGGAGATTCATGATGTGAATATAAAAGAGAGTCATCCGCATACAATAGTCCAATTGAATTTGAAAAAGTATGAGGAAAATCGTACATAAATATATTATATAAATGTGGAGCTAAAATAGAACCCTGTGGAACGCCACAGGTAACATTTCCAAAATCTGATAAACCATCATTAAATTGTACGCAAAAAGTCCTGTCAGAAAAAAAACTTTTAAATAATTTAATAATAAATGGACTAAACCCTATTTCAATCATTTTATGAAGTATACCATTGTGAAAAGCATGATCAAATGCCTTTTCTACATCTAAAGAAATTGCAACAGTGCAAAATCGTTTACGAAGATTACAAACGACATCATTTTGAAATTTTATTAAAGCGTCAGTTGTTGAATGTCCATTCTTAAAACCAAATTGTAAATCTGGAATGTAATTTCCAATAATTCCTATGTCCATTTTCTCTCGAATAGTTCTCTCAAAAAGTTTTCCCAAATTTGAAAGCAATGAAATAGGTCGTAAATTGTTTATATCGGTTAAGTTTGGTTTCTTTTTTAGTGGTATTATTTTCGAAACTTTCCAAGCATCAGGAAAATATGAATTGTTTAAACAATTATTAAAAATAATGGTTAGAAATTCAAATGCTTTTAATGGAAGTTTCTTTAAAATGAAATTGGAAATTTTGTCTAAGCCGAAAGATTTTTTGTTAATTAAATTTTTTGAATGAACTACTAATTCTTCTAAAGTAACTAGACTTGAGTGATTTTGTGAATTTGTGGCAGAAAAATTTTCGTTAAATATATATTGAAAATTTGGAGTTCTGGAAATAGTATTATTAATATTTATTTCAATTTGTGAGATATCTCTATTAGGAAATGGACTATTATAAATATTTAAAAAATGATTTTTCAATTTTTCCAATATCAAAGTTTCATTTTCTATCAATATGCCATCAACAGATAAATGTTTAAAAGTTTGATTCTTTTTATAACCTATTAAATTATAAATCTTTTTATGAGCTGTTGGGCCAGGTTTTATTTTTTCAAGATGCTCCTTAAAAATTTCTGATTGTTCAAGTTCTACTTGTCTTTTAAGAATAATATTCAGCAGCTGTATTTGTTTTGAAAGCAATAAATAATTTGAATCCAAACGATTTAAAGTTCTGTGGTAAATTTTCTTTAGATTTCTTTGCCAATCATATTTAATTTTAAACAAAGTTTTAATTCTATCAGAAACTATGAATTTTCGATTCCTCAATTCAATTTTTTCCGAATGTTCATTAGCAACCAAGTTTAGAGTTGTTGAAAATTCCTGAATGTACTGATTAATTTCTAAATTTGAAAGATTTCTAATTGAAGTTGGGTAGTTTTGTAATATACTTTGACTTACATCATTTTTAAAAGAATTCCAATTTGTATTTTTAAAAGTAATAAAAGTAGGATGTGTATTTAAAATAAACTCAAGGTTTTGAAATTTGATTTGAAGATGAATAGCAAAATGATCAGAAAATGATGGTAGTGTAGAAATTTTGAAATTTTGATTTGAAGAGTTTATAGATGTAGTACTTACTAAGAAATGGTCAAGAAATGAAGACCCATTTGGATATGACGGACTATAACTAGAAATACGTTTGAAAAATATTGAGTTACATTGTAAAAAATTAAAAAATATATTTCCATTTGCATTAGCTATGGAATCACCCCAAGAAGTATGTTTTGCATTGAAATCACCTCCTATAAAAGTTTTATCAAAATTTTGTGAGAAATTCGATAAATATGACAGACCATCATTTAACTGTGTCGCGTTACAGTTACAAGGGATATATAATGACCCTAGTAAATATTTTTTTATTGAACCATCAGTTAAAACTTCAATACTGATGAAAACATTTGGAAACCCTAAACTTGAAATATTAACTACAGAATATTTAAAAGAATTTCTTAAAACAATAGCAACTCCTTGTGAGCTTTGATCTTTTATAAAGTTATAATTCTCAAATTTAACTTTATGACAAGCTCTCAAATGTGTTTCTTGGATGAACGCAATATCTATCTTATTAAATTTTAGAATATTTAATAGATCTATTCTACGACTTACTTCGATTAAAGATCTAACATTAAATGTTAATAAATTTAAAGCATTATGGGTCATAAGTCTTTTTTACTTCATCCAAGAGATCCCGACATTGCTTTATGGCATCTTCTTTTGAAAGTTTCTTGTAATTTTTAACAAATTTTCCTATTTTCTCATCTAAAGAGAGGGCTTCAGGTTGGCAAAGAACTTTTGCAATTTTTAAGATTTCTTCAATTAAAGGTGGTTTCAAATTAGGACGATGAGTTGGAAATAAATTATTTTCAAAAAGACTAGCAAATGATTTCCCCTTATGTATAAAGTTATTATTATTTAAAGATGTTAACACATTATTAGAAATTTTATGTTTTTTTTCTAAAGCATCAAGTTTAGTCCTTTTCTTCATATCTAAAAACTTTTTATAAGAAGAACACCCTTTAAAATTTGACGGATGACCGTGTTGTTTGCAATTATTGCAAAATGGTAAATTATCTTCAGTCGAAATAAATTGACATTCGCCAGGATCGTGATCTTTGTCGCATTTAACGCAAGTATAAGGTCTGTTACAATTACGTGACATATGACCCCATTGCTGACAACGTCAACATTGAATTTCCCTAGAGTTCCTCTTAGGAGATTCCCATGAGATCTTCTGATTCAAAATGAATTTCAAATTCGTTATCTCATTAACATTTTTTCCCGAAAGTAAAGTTATTAAAAATAGACCAGTATCAAAACCATTTTTTCTGGAAAAAGGTGTGGAAAATTTTGAAACAGATTCAATCGTATTAGGAACCAATGAATCAATTTCAGTTTTAATTGAATTCAAATCAGATTTATAATATAATCCTCGTAGGACTATATTTGCACGTTTCTGCTCAATTGGAGTATAAGAGTAAGATTCGATCTTCTTATCTCTGAGAAGTTGCATCATTTCTGCATGAACTAATGCATCTTTTAAAAACAACTTGCTTTTGTGTTTATTTTTATTTATAATTTTATAAATAACTTTTTTAGAATTTAGTTGTTCTGTAAGATGTTCTATGTTAACATTGAACAAAAATATTGGAGGGCAAAATTTATTTTCTTTTTTGGAACTTATCTTTTTTTTATCAAAAAATTTTAAATTTTCACAAATATTCTCTTCTTCCTCTATGTTAAGCTCACCTAATATGGAGATAAAAACAATCTCAATCAAGCAGGACGTGATCTCAAAAACGTATAAATAAAAAATAAATTAAAAAGATAATGTATAATGTTTTAAATAACTTAAACCCAGTACAATTTATTAAAGGTCACAAAAAATCGAAAAAACAAGTAAGAAATTTATAGTCGGTCTAGACCACTATCACTATTCATTAGAGTTAAATATTCCTTGCATGGTACCCCGAGGGACCACAAAACCCCCAGCGAACATTCTTGGAATATTCACGGGGAAGGATTCCAGCCCCTCGGGGGAACTAACAAGGGGTTATTGAAAAAAATTTTTAAAGATCCATATTGTGTACTTCCTCTTGTTGGTTTTTAGTTGTTCTGCTGCTGCTGGGTTTGTTGTTTGTTTTGAGTTTGGATTTTAGCTGTGCTTTTAGACGGTTAGAGATGTTTTTAGGGAGAATTTTTGTCGTGGTTCGATTCCTCAAGCTGTAGTTGGATGTTCATGACTGATCGATATGGTCAATTATGATTGATGCGGGTTCGGTATTTTGATGTTCATTGGCGTTACTTTTGTTGTTACCATTAGTAGTATTTTTTCCTGCCTGTGTAGGGTTGAATATTGGGTCATGGTAATTAACGAGTTGTGTGCGAGCAATGGGTGTTTTGTTTGAGCTAGTGATTGATGAAAAAGTTATGTTTTTGTCTTGTTGTCTCTTGTTGTAGATTTTTTCAGCATTTTTTAAATTTGTTTTTTCAAGAACTCTGATGGCTTGAATTTCCTTGTTTTTAAGGAAGATTGGACATTTTTTATCTCTAGCTGAGTGTTTGTAGTCTTGAATGTTGTTCTCTTTGCAGTTGATACAGCAAAGTTCGTTAGTGCATTGTTCATTTGCATCTTGATCGATGTGGTTAGGATTACCGCAGTTGTAACAAATTTTTTGATGTTCGCAATATTTTTGTACGTGGCCATAGTGGATGCAATTATTGCATCTGATTGAGTTGGGAATATAGGGACGGACATAAATTTTTTCATACCCCAAGAAGACATGTTCTGGCAGATCAATCGCTGAGAAGGTTACAATTATAAAACCCGTTTCCTTTAATTCATCATTTTCTTTTTTAATATTTTTTTTTATTTCAGTTACTTTTTGTGAGAACATGTTACTGAGGATCTCTTGCTCAGGAATTCCAAAAAGGTTTGAGGAGTAGATGATTCCTTTTGAAAAGTTAAGTGCCTTGTGTTCTGTGATGTCTATTTTAATGTTTTCACTAAAGGCAGTAAGTTTAATTAGTTTATTAGCTTGAATTACATTTTTTGTTTTGACAAGTATTGAGCCATTTCTTAGTTTTTTGCATTCTAATACCTCGCCATTGCAAGTTGAATCATTGCCTTTCCGATTAAAAACGGAGACACGTTGGATAAATTCGAGTCACTATTTACTCGGTTAATAACGAGATAAATAGGGCCATTTGAGTTAATCGATGTTTTTTTTGAGAACTCATATTGTAGGCCAGTATTATAATAGTTGTTTTTTTTGTTTCGTTCATGTTGTTATTGGTTTTAAATTAGGATAGTTGTAATTGTATTTAATTTGTTACTTTGCTTTTTTAAATTCTTGTTTATAGAGTAAAAGAATTTTTTAACAGTTATATGTGTTGGGTTGTTATTGTGTGAAGATAAACACTGCGATATTTGCTTGTACGTTGTTAACAGTTCAAAGCGACGATTGCAACTGAGACCATATCACTTATTTTTTTGCAAAAACATATACAAACGACATTTGAGAAAAATCTGTGCAATATTTTTGTTTTTTGATAGATTTAAGTGTAGATAGGGAATCAACTTCATATGGGAGCTATGGATAAAAATTGTCTTATAGGGTTTTTTTAGACTACTGATAGTTGGATGTAATAAATATACACAATAACAATTTGACCAAGATCTAGTGTAGTCAATTTCATAGGTGTCATTTGTATGGGGACTAGGTCTGAACATTCACCGATTTTCACAAATTTCAATAGCGTTCATGCCGTGGTCTATAGAAGCCTACATACCAAATTTCATCAAAATATGTTAACATTTGCGACCTGTAGTTTGATTACAAGGTTTACATGGACACATAGACGGAAGGGCGGACGGATATCGCTAAATCAACTCAGAAAGTGATTCTGAGTTGATAGGTATAATAAAAGGTGGGTGGGTCTAGGTCAAATATTTTTGGTAGTTACAAGCATCAACACAGTCATTATACACTGACCACATAGCGGTATAGCGTGCAAATAAAAAGAAAAATGTAATGAGGAAAAAACGCCTTTTATCTATATTAATAGGCTAGGCGATTTCTTGTGACCGATGTTTTGTTCTATCGTTTTATCCCGATTTGGGCCAAACGTATATTATTTGAAAGGTATTTCTTTTATGCCGTTTTGAAGATTTACAGATTTCTAATTTTTTCCCTTTATTTTGAGTAAATTGATTTTAAAGTTTACTAACACATACATAAAATTATACATATGCTATGTGTGTTTTATTAAATTTGTTAATGTGTTTGTTAATGAGTTCGTTTTCTTCATTCACAATAAGAATAAACCAAAATAGTGTTTGTTTGTGAATTGGCTAAGTTGGAAAATAAAGCTGCCTAGAAATTGCACTCGAATTTCGAGGCTGGAATCTGCTAGTTTACATTAAACATATAGGGCCTTATGCAAAAAAATTAAAATGTACATCAAGTAGACTTTATTGTATGTTTTTCATACAAAATTTTTTGATAAAGTCTACTTGAAGTATACTTTAATTTTTTTTTTGCATACGGCCCATAGGCTTTACTAGCTTAATTTAAATATAAAATAAAAAGAAATGTTCTAATAAAAGGATACGGTGCAGAAATAACAAAAGTAAAGCAGAATTGTTTTCTGAACAGTTATGTAAATGAAACATTTGAACCATTTCTTTTAACAAAATCTAATAATGAATGTAACATTTAAAAAATATATTCAAATATAAACAAGATCGTTATAATCGATTCAGATCCAACTTCGCTGAGGTCATAATTGTTAAGAGGTTAAAATATACAGCGAAATAAATCTCGTGGATCCATTGTTGTTAATACTCCCATTGTATAGATCATTTTATGAGATAATGCCACGATTTCCAAAAAAAAAAAAAAAAAAAAAAAAAAAAAACTATAAAAACTGGCAAAACTTTAATAGGTTCATAACGCGTCAATGCATTCCGAATATTGCTTTCCAATGGCATACATATTGCTGAAATCTGATACTAAATAACAAAGTTATATATAAATCAAAGTTAAAGCTTTGGCGCTCCATAACTCGGAAAATATGCTCGACCGAAAAAAATTACTTCTCTAGAATCGAAATTAAATGTTTTATAAGTGGTAAAAATTTGAAACGGATCGGGATCTCTTCCGTAAATTAGACTTAAGCCAATTTTATATACAGTCACTTCAAAAACTGAGTGCTCACCACCAACTTTAATTTTCAAATTAATTTTTTTACTACAATTTAATATTTATTAAAACATAAAACATGTCACTTTATTCTTTAAAATATACAGTTCATATACAGTTCATTAAGAAACTAAAATGATTTTCGTAATCTTATATACAAAAACAAAAACAGTACTTATTTTTAACAACATAAAACTGAATGCTCACTTATGATCGTTTTAAAAAAACACAGAAATATTACTTAGCTTGAGGTCCTTTATTTTTAATTATGGCTTCTAATCATCTCTGAACAGAATTTACCAAATTTTAGGTAACCTCCGTTGGTATTTTCGCTTATTCTTCATGTAGAACTTTGGCAGGATCAGTTTTGTTATGAATGAAGGTAAGAGAACCTTTTTTTTCCCAAATGATCACAGAGATCATGGGGTTAATGTCCGGAGACTGGGGAGGTGTTTCCATCCATTTTGGAGTATTATAGAGCAACCATAGCTTAGTATTGGCGGCCATATGTTTGGGGTCGTTGTCCTGAGTGAAGATATAATTTGGCGGCAGATCAATTTTTTGTACACTGGGACTGAAATGGGTCTTTAAAATGTAGCTATATTTTTTGTGATCGATTATATGCAAATCCCTGACACCACCAGTACTCATACATATCCACACCAATACTGAGCCACACCAATGTTTAAAAGTGGAACATATGTAGGTTTTTATCTCTTAATTTTTCATTGGCCTTTCTCCAAACTTTACACCTTCCAGTAAGTAGCAAAATAAATATTAAGTACAAGTGAGCACTCACTTTTTGTAGCTAAAATTATTGTTTTTGTTTTAAAGTTAAGTATTATAAATTCTTTTTAAATATTAAAGTTGATAATCATAAACATTACAGTACAGTACATAAAAAACTATAAAGTTTCGACAAAATATATGTAAATGTTTAATTAAAATATTCATTTGAAAATTAAAATTGGTGGTGAGCACTCAGTTTTTGAAAACTCTGTAGATGTTTTAATATTTTTGAAAACAGGAAGAATTGGTCAAATGGCATACCAAAATTTGGAACTTGTAAATTTAATAACATCCGAGAAAAATCTTAAAAAAGTTAATTAAAAAAAAAACATTGGGTTATAAAAGCTACAAATCTCTTCTAGAGATATATGTAAGTCAGTTTGGAAAAATTCAATAGGAAAATGCTGTTACATGCTGTTCAGACCAACAAATAACGAGGCTGCAAAAACTACAAAATAAGGCTATGCGCTCAATTTTAAAATGCAATAGGTTTACGTCAATAAGATATATGTTAGACGCACTGAATGGCTAAACATCCAAAAAAGGCTGCAACTTAATACAATATTCTTTAGCCAAAAAATGAAGATGGGAAGAGCACCAGAATACTTGAACGAACAAATTAGATATGTTGGAGGTGTTCAACGCTATAACCTTAGGAATGCCTTAGACTTTAGACCACAGAGAGCAGATACAACAGCAATACAAAAATCTTTATTTTACAAAGGATTAAATCTTTACAACATAATGCCGAATGATGTCAAGAACGAAATTAATATAAATCTTTTTAGAAAGAAAACTGTAAATTTTATTAAAAATGTTAACTTTTAATCAGAATATATGATAATATTTGTTAATTAATATGAAATGTCATTTAAAAGTATTTAAATACTACTAATAATAATAAATTATTCCAAAACCACTTTTCATACAGCTTATGCTGCAACAGAGCTTATCCCGTGGTTCGTACCAGGGATGAGTAATCTCTAGCATATGCGGACCTATGCAGGGATGGATTTATTTCTAATAGTAATAATAAGAAAAAATAACAAAAAATAAAAAATAAAGAGTTAGAAAATTATAGTCGGTCTAGACCTACTTGTTTTTTTATGATTCATTAGATCACCCATAAAATTTCATTACAATTCCTTATTTATTGTTTCATTATAAAAACAATGTGGTTGTTTTCTTTTATAGAGTAAATATATTGAAAAAGTTTATTATTTTTCTATTATTGTTAAGTTAAGTTATTCTTAGGGAAGGGTCACTTTTTTAATAGGAAGGATTGGTTCAAAAACTCCCGAGAAAATATTTTTTAAAAAAGATGAGAAACAAGCACATTTTTTGAATCACATTGGTCCAAAGAATAATATAATCTAAATGATATAACCGTCATGTCCTTGTATTATAATTGTATTATGAGAGCTGTTTTCATCGTTTTTGAACGACTGATGTAAATGTAATTACCTTTTATCTATAAAAGGGATGCATGAACGAGATTTGTTTATTTCCCTGCAATATATTTCTTTTTTCTTATGGCAACTCCTTCTATTTTTGTCTAATTTTAAATGGAGACAAAGCGCCGTGCTGTGGCGATTCAGAACCGAAACACTTTCTCAATTACATTTTTACCTATTTATGTTTATTTGCCTTTATGAATTTTGACCATTTAAATATTTTAAATAAATAATCTAACCCATAAAAACAATGTTTTTATTAAAACTCTTTCTTTTCTTATGCATATGAGTCCTGAAACTCTCCGTGACTGCGTGACTTTGCGTGACTATTTTAAAATTAATCTGTGGTCATAGCAAGTCTAAGGACCAAGTTTCAGATTGATCGAAAAAGTGGAAATGTGTTTTTAAATCACTCCGTGACTGTACGTGACCATGTGTGACTGTGCGTGACTCAGTCAAAGTTAATCTTTTTTTACAGCAAGTGTATGGACCAAGTTTCAGATGGATTGGATGAGGGAAATGACATTTAGATCACTCCGTGACTGTGCGTGACTGTGGTTGACTACCCTAAAATTAATCTAGTCACAAGACTGTACCAAGCTTCAGATCGATCGGATGAAGGAAAATGAAATTTAGATCACTACGTGACTGCGCGTGACCATGCGTGACTAAGTCACAGTTAATCTTTTTTCCACAGCAAGTGTATGGACCAAGTTTCAGATCGATCGGATGGAGGAAAATGACATTTAGATCACCCCGTGAATGCGCGTGACTACCCCAAAAATAATCTTTAGTCACAACAAGACTATGGGCCAAGTTTCAGATCAATTGGATGAGGGGGAATGGGATCCACCCACGACAGACAGAGAGTATGAGTTAAAAGAAAGAGTTTAAAAATAAATAAAAACAAGTAAGAAAATTATAGTCGGTCTAGACCGACTATACGATACCCTATACCATATGTTTAGAGACCCTATCTCTTAGGCCCAACTAATTGAATATAGAAAATAAGCATAAACCAAATTTGAGTGGCATTGTTATTAATTTTTCTTTCCTTTGAATATGAAAAAGTTCATATCGGATGCTATATTTATATGGGGACTAGGTCGAAAAGGGACCGATCCTGACCATATATGGTAAGGTCACGTATTTTTTGCAAAAACATATACAACCAAATTTGAGAAAAATCTGTGCAATAATTTTGTTTTTCGATAGATTTAAGTGAAGATCGAGAAGCAGCTTTATATGGGGACTATAACTAAGAATTGTCCCTTAGGTTTTATTTTTGGACTACTCATTAATGAGTATAATAAACACACACAAACCCAATTTGACCGAGATCTATATGATAATTTGGATCATATGCCAATTTAAGTCGATTTCATAGGGTCATTTATATGGGGACTATGTCTGAACATGCACCGCTTTTCACCAATTTCAATAACGTTCATGCTATGGCTGACAGAAGCTTAACATACCAAATGTAATCAAAATATGTTCACATTTGCTACCTGTAGTTTGATTAGAATGTTTACATGGACACACAGACGGACGGGACGGACATCGCTAAATCGACTCAGAAAGTGATTCTGAGTCGATCGGTATAATAAAAGGTGGGTCCAGGTCAAATATTTTTGAAGTTACAAACATCAGCACAAAATCATTATACCCTGACCACATAGTGGTATAGGGTCTAAAGACCAAGGTGGCGAATAATTTTGAAATGTATAGTAAAAGCGGTACTGCTTTTAAGCGAACTAAATTTATCTTTCAGAGGTAGCAACGAAAAACTGTTTGAACCAAATAATGGTAATTTTTTGGGAGTAATTGAAATGCTTTCTGATTTTGTTCCAAAACTGAAAATGCATTGAAAATCAATAACTGAAATGGAAAAATGAGTTACATCATATTTTCCATCGAAAATTCAAAACGAAATTATCTTACAACTAGCTTCTATTCAAGTAAAAAATTGAAAAATTTGATGGTAATATCGCTTTAAAGGATTTGCCGAAAATTTTCCGAAAACAATTTCCCGAAATTACAATTTCCCGAACACAATTCCCCGAAATGACAATTTTCCGAAATTACAATTTCCCGAACACAATTTCCCGAAAATACAATTTCCCGAAATTACAATTTCCCAAAATACAATTTCCCGAACACAATTTTCCGAAACTAGAATTTCCCGAAATTACTATTTCTTCAAATAGCTTGTTGATGGCATTTCCGAAACAATACCATCAGAAATTCCGGCCGAAGCGCGAGCAATCAGTTCATGACCACTTGATGTAGTGGTCCGGGCAAGTTCTTTCAGCTCATTAACGATTTTTTCTTTAGCAGTGAGCGTTAACCGTCGGGAGGTCTGAACACCGAAGTGTTCAAAGTCACAATGAAAAAATAAGCGTATGACACTCCAATAAATAGGTCCGGATGACGAGGGAGGGTGGAAGAGGAAGGGCGCGGTGCGGGGTGGGGGAATTATTTTTTCGAGAAGTCGTATACTCGGGAAATTGTTTTTTCGAGACATCGTATGCAGCAAGTTTTTTTATGGGGGAAATCAAGAATATATGGGAAGTTGTAAACTAAAAATAGGGAAATTATAATTTCGGGAAATTGTTTTTGGGAAATTGTAATTTCGGGAAATTGTTTTCGGGAAATTGTTTTCGGGAAATTGTAATTTCGGGAAATTGTTTTCGGGAAATTGTAATTTCGGGAAATTGTAATTTCGGGAAATTGTTTTCGGGAAATTGTATTTGGGAATTGTTTTCGGGAAATTGTTTTCGGGAAATTTTCCGCAGAGGCTTTAAAAGAATAGAAGCCGTGAAATGCCAGATTAAAGAAGAAAAACGCCCCCAAGATCAAATTGAACCAATTGAATGGCGTGATGATATTGATATTTGTGAGCTAATTCCTGAAATTGATGATGATGTAACTCTAACTGCTGAAAATAAATTTACACAATCTTTTATTAATAAATTAATTGATATTGTAAAAGATTCATACCAAGAACGATTTGAGTCGTATAATTCTTTAAATGAAATTTTTGGTTATCTTTTCGATATCTAATAAAAATCTAAAAACTGTGAAAACAAATTAATTCAATACTAATTTTACAAATCTGGTCAAACACTTAGAAGGCGATGTTAAAGAGGTGGAAATTACAAATAAACTTTCTATTTTAATATATATTTTAGAATTGTTATTGAGAATTTGGAATTCATTTTAGAAAGAAATATGGAAGAATTATATCCAAATTAATGTATCGTATATCGAATAATTTTAACAATACCCATTACCTTTGCTCACAGTGAACGATTGTTTTCAAAACCAAAATTAATTGAAAATTATCTATGATCCACAATGTCACTGGAAAGACTCTCTGGATTAGCAATATTGACGATTGAAAATGCAACAGCCAGAACAATTAATTGACGAATTTGCCAGCAAACGAGCTAAAAAAATTTGCTTTATAATTTCTTTGTATTATGTTTTTAAATTAAAAGCAATGAACATGAATTCAATAAAATTAAAAAAAAACAAGTACGAAAATTATAGTCGGTCTAGACCGACTATACGATACCCTATACCATGAGTTCAGAGACCCTATCTCTTAGGCCCTAATAACTGGACATAGAAAATAAGCAAAAACCAAATTTGAGTGGGATTTTTATTAATTTTTTTGGCTGCAGATATGAAAAATTTCATATCGGATGCTATATCTATATGGGGACTAGGTCCAAAAATGGACCGATCCTGATCATGTTTGGTAAAGTCTCTTGTATTTTGCAAAAATGTATACAAACAAAATCTGAGAAGAATCAGTGCAATATTTTTGTTTTTTAATAGATTTAAGTGAAGATCGGGAAGCAGCTCCATATGGGGCCACAGGGATCATTTTTGGACTACTCATTAATGGACGTAATGAACGCATACAAAACCCAATTTGAGTAAGATCTATACGACAATTTGGATTTTATGGCAATTTATGTCGATTTCATAGGGGTAATTTGTATGGGGTCTAGGTCTGAACATGGACCGATTCTCACCAATTTCAATAGCGTTCATCCCATGGCCGATAAAAGCTTATATACCAAATTTCATCAAAATATATTCATATTTGCGACCTGCAGTTTGATTACAAGGTTTACATGGACACACAGACGGACGGACGGACATTGTTAAATCAACTCAGAAAGTGATTCTGATTCGATCGGTATAATTAAAGATGGGTCTAGGTCAAATATTTTTGGTTGTTACAAACAGCAGCACAAAGTCATTATACCCAAACCACATAGTGGTATAGGGTATAAACATATCTTAAAACATCTTAGAAGTTTATTAACCCTTTCCGTGTTTTTGTCGAATATATTCGACATCAAAGCAGGCATCGATTGAATTTTGCATTTCTTTGCTTATTTCTACATATTATATGTATGTATAGTCTACCTGTTAGGTGAGAAATATCAGTAATAAATTATAATTTTCCAGCTTTATCGCTATTACGAGCTTAACATTTTCAGATTTATACAATTTTTGACACGGAGAGGGTTAATTATTTAATTTAGAAATATTTTCTTCTTCAAACGGAAAAATCTCAAATTGGTCCTTAAAGGGTTAATGGATTAAGTCTATTTATAGCTCAAAGAGCGGCCACTTCCATTAGCTTTCGAACGATATATACATCAAAATCTATTTGTAATCTTTGAAAATCCGGAAATTTTGAGATTGGTCCTTAATGGGCTAATGGATTTGATGGGTTCATAACTCATGAGGCAGCCACTTTCAAAGCATTCTACATATATATATAACAAAATCAATTTTTTACCGGAAAATTGGTTCTTAATGGGTTAATATTTCTAATGGTTAAAAACTTATGAGAAAGCACTATGTACATCACACTTTCCATATAATTAAATCAATATTTATTACAATGTTTTCCCTTTTTGTTTATACCTATCCGATTATAAATATACCAAAATCAATATCTGGTCTTTGAAGGCCCCTATCTTGGTAAACACATCCAAACGAAATAAATATTTTTTTCAAATCAACTCAAATAGGGGTATATCAGAACAAAATTAAAAGAAATCAGCGTTAATGACGTTATTACAACTTGCTCCAACAAAATAAAAAATGTTTTCTTTGACACCATAAGAAGTCCTAGTAAACATCACTTAATTTTTTAAATTTGCTAAACATTTCTACAAACTAAAATTTGCAAAAACAAAAAAAAAAATTCCTTCACTCACCATATTATTGCTATCATTTGAATTTAATTCCTTAAGAACAGATCGGCTGCCCAAAATAACATTTGATGCTGGAGAAGTAGCTGTGCCGCCGACTGCACTATAAGATCCATTTAAATGTGTGGAAGACACGCCGCTCGTATTAGGATCGCTTGCCGAGTAACTCATGGTAAATTATAAATTAGCACGTTTGTTAACAGTTTATTTATGTTTTAACTTTAAATGTCAATAGTTTATAATATTATTTGACGAATATCGAAAAAATTCACAAAATAAATTCCAAATTTAAAGTAATAATGGCAGAAACAAAGGATGTTTTACTTTTTTTTTTTTGAACCAGTAATATTTGAATGCTGAAACAAAACAAAACAACAACAAACATATTTCGGTTTTTGCACAATACCAAAGCAGTGCTACCAACATATAAATATAAATGGCGCGATTAGTTTAAATGTCAAAACTTAATGTTGACGTACAGATGGCGTTATTTTTCGGCAAAAGTGATGCCAAGTTGATGTTGATGCTTTTAAATTCCAAATTAAAGCTTTTTAGTTTTTAGTAAATAATTACCTTACTATAGAAGAGAAGATATTGTGTGTTTAAAAACTAACATATAGGTAGTTTTAATAATTAATTTATTTATTTATTTATGTATTTTTTAATAATTAAAACTTCAGTTTTATTCACATTGAATTCAAATTTTAATTGCAAAAGAATCTACATCAAATGTTTCATTTTTCCTTCCACAGCAGATGTTCAAAACTTTTAACGTTGTGGCCAATGCACTGTTGTCAACTGATTAACTAATTTCAAAAAACATTTTATTTAGTGTTTTGTGCACTTTCTTCCTCAATTGCAGCTTTTTATTCCTTTGTTTGCTTAGAATCGTTTGTGTGGAATTCTTAAAGGAAACGAAATAACATTCTTATTTTGTTTAATAAAAAAAGTAGTTTTTAATAAAAAAATGTCTTTGTTTAAGTCAATAAAATTATTTAAAATTTTAAAGTATTGGGGCTCATTCAATTAAACGATACGAAACGATAAAAATTTGTATGAAAAATACAAAACATTGAAATACGTATTTATCAAATGTTTTCATATAAATTGTAAACATTTCGTTACGTTTCGTTTTATTGAAAGAGCCTACAATTAGGCTCAATGTATAAGTTTTCAATCAAAAGTTTCTTAGTTTTGGGGTATCACTTTGACTCAACTGTAGTTATATTTTGTTTATATACTTGCAATTGATCTCTATTTACAATATTATTAATTTTTTAATTAATTAAAAACTGTTTACTTTAAGTAGCTGATTAAAAATTTGTTCTCTGTTCATTTCCATTAATATCTTTAAATATGTCCGTTACTTTAACTAGAGATTATTAAAAATACAACACTGCTCTCTTATTCTCTTGGTTCTCAGTAATGACATTTTTAGTTTAGTTGTACTTGCCGGTTACTTACACGCATTGCTTTTGTGAAATTTAATAAAAAATTGTAAAATAATGGTTAAATTGTTAGTGAATCGGTAAAAAAAAAGCTTAAAATATATATCCATTGTTTGTTTCCTGCATATAAAACATAAAAAAGTGTAAAAAAGTTGTTAAAAAACTACGTAAAGTTTTTATTTAAAGTCGTCCTAATAATAATTGTAAATCTCAACTTCTTGCTGTTTTCTTTATTGTTTTGTTGCATTTGCTTGTGCGTAGTTGTTGTTATTATTATTATTACTTAATGCATCCTCGTGTGATCCAACTTAAATTCACATCGGTTAGAGTTTTGTTTCAATGTGAAATAAAAAAAAATATATAAAATAATAAAAATCTATGGCCTGTTTAAAAAATTATATTAATTGAAGTGTGGTGAATATTTGTAGGAACAAGTCTCGTTTAGGTGCACCACCCCGATTTTTTTTTTTTTTTTTTTGGAAATAGGGGTATTTGAGATGATTTAGAAAAAAAAATTTTTTTTTGGGCGGAAACCCATATTTTCCGAGTTATGGACCTCCAAAGTTTTAACATTGATTTCGATATAACTTTAATAATTCTTATCGGATTTGAGCAATATATGTATCATTTGAAAGCTTATTAAATTGCCTTTATTTCAAAGTAAAAAAGTTCGAAATCCTTTAACCCATTGTGAACCTATTCAAGATTGTGCATTTATGGTAAAGAGTTTTTTGTGAAAAGCTGTAATTATCAGACGAAATTACGTATATAAGGTATGTATTTGCACATTTACAATAAAAGTAGGGATCACAAGCTATTTTTTGGTGTCTATTATGACTTTTTGACTCTTAAAATGCTGGATATATTAGGAGTTAAAGTTGGAGAAGAAATGAGGGTATGCTTTAATAGCATGTGAGATAAGGCCATAATGGCTTTATCTTGTCTTATGTCTTCCCGGAGACACTAAAGTTAAGTATTGAAATCTGGCTTCGCATACTAAAGTTTTTCTGCGTGGCGGCCTGTGGCCGCGCTTAAGGGTTTTCTCCTCCAGTAGGACACGGCAGGTGGCTTCGCTGAATAAAGTTTTTCTGCGTACGTCACAAGGGAATTTCCCAACAAAATTTTCATAATAGGGCGGAGAAGAAATGAGGGGATGCTTTAATACCATGTGAGATAAGGCCATGATAGCTTTATCTTGTCTTATGTCTTCCCGGAGACACTAAAGTTAAGTATTGAAATCTGGCTTTGCATACAAAAGTTTTTCTGCGTGGCGGCCTGCGGCCGCGCTTAAGGGTTTTCTCCTCCAGTAGGACACGGCAGGTGGCTTCGCTGAATAAAGTTTTTCTGCGTACGTCACAAGGGAATTTTCCAACAAAATTTTCATAATAGTCTCATTAAAAGTCAATAATATCTTCGGTCCTGGAGGGGTTAAGAGGACAAAATATGTATGTAGCAAAAAAAATTTCCATTTCTAGTTAGAATTGTAAAATCGAATTTTGTAAGAAAGTGTTGTTTTTAGTGTTATGGTTTTTTGTTATTTGTGCAATAAAAAATACAAAGTTGTACCCCTAATATCTCCGGATTACAAAGGGTTAAAAGGTCAAACAATATCTTAAATAAAAGCTGTTAATCCTATGAATGTACTAATTAACATATATTTTGTTGTTGTAATAGCGCTTTATTGAAATAAAATGAATTATTTACAAAAAACTGCATCATAAAAAGAAAGAAAATTATTTTGGTCCATAATGGGTTAATGGATTTCGAACTTTTTGATATCAAATTAAAGGTACTTCAATAAGCTTTTATATGATATATATATTGCTAAAGTCCGATTGGAATTGTTCAAGTTATATCGAAATCAATGTCAAAACTTTGGAGGTCTATAACTCGGGAAATATGGGGTTCCGCCAAAAAAAAAATATTTTGCTGGAATCGCATTAAGAAGTGGACCGAGTGGTGAAAATTTGGAACGGATCGGAGAGGTGCACCTAAACGAGACTTAAGCCTATTTGTATAAACGTATGAAAACTCAAGGTAAGAGATTAAATATAATATTTTGTATCAATTATAGTTGAAAATAATAGAGCCTACTGTAGAGTTCGAGTAGTAAATGAGCAACTCGAGTCGGACTAGTAGTATAACGAGTATATACTCTTTGGAATCATACAAATGTCAGGAATATTTCTAATTTTAGAATGTATAAATTTCTACCATGTGTTGTTTAAATATTTTTTGTAGATCGACGTAAAACTTGAATGGAGTGCATTTTATACCCTATACCACTATGTGGTTTGGGTATAATCACTTTGTGCTGCTGTTTGTAACTACCAAAAATATTTGATCTAGACCCATCTTTTATTAGCGATGTCCGTCATCCGTCCGTCTGTGTGTCCATGTAAACCTTGTAATCAAACTACAGGTCGCAAATATAAATATATTTTAATGAAATTTGGTATATAAGCTTTTACCGGCCATACGATGAACGCTATTGTGATTGGTGAAATTCGGTGCATGTTCAGACCTAGTCCCCATACAAATGACCCCTATGAAATCGACTTAAATTGCCATAAGATCCAAATTGACATTGTAGATCTTGGTTAAATTGGGTTTGTGTGTGTTTATTACATCCATTTGTCAGTTATATAAAAATAAACCCCATATGGCAATTCTTTGTCATAGTCCCCATATAAAGCTGCTTCTCGAATCTATTAAAAAACAAAAATATTGCACAGATTTTTTTCAAATTTGGTTTGTTTTGTATATATTTTTCTTTAAATATAAGTGACTTTACCAAATATGCTCAGGATCGGTCCATTTTTCGACCTAGTCCCCATATAAATATAGCATCCAATATGCACTTTTTCATATCTACAGCCAAAAAAATTAATAACAATGCCACTGAAATTTGGTTTATGCTTATTTTCTATATCCACTTAGTTGGACCGAAGAGATAGGGTCCCTAAAACATGGTATAGGGTATCGCATACTTATTCTGGACCGACTATAATTTTCTTGTTTAAAATATTTCTATGTGAACTGATTGATCTTTTTCGAGTACTAGTTCGCCAATCGGATTGGCTTAAAATTATAAATAAGTCATCTATGATTATAATCAGTTGCAGTTGTTAAATTACTGATCCTTGATTATTTTTAGGAAAATAATCTATTGACATGAGCGACTACAATTTGTATTAATTTTTACCATGTATTTTTTTGGATAAAATTTTGTAAAATGATGTCAAACTTCCATGGAGTTAATGATTTTATACAATAGTATGGAAATTGGTCGTGCTTTTTCAAGTAGTAGTTCCCCCGGCCCACAATTATTGTCGGTATAGTCACAAATTTATTTTTATTTATTTATTTATTTAATCTTATGAATAAATTCTAAGATTAAGATTTTTAGCGAGCATTAGCTGCCAGGGCTATCAGCTCGGAGTAAAATAAAAGTAATAATATAGGTACTATGATATTATTATTGTTTTTTGATTTAAATTAATACTTTCGTTTCCCTAATAATGTTGAAGATGCTGTTAATATTTGCTGTTGATGGATTTTGTAAAATGTTGATAGCTGGTGTTTTGTTGAAATATTTAAACCTTATAGTGAGTAGTGATGGGCATTCATTAAGCAGGTGGCTTATTGTTAAGTTGCAGTTGCAGTTAATGCATTTAGGACTGGTGATATTTTTTATTCTGTATTCATGAGAGAAGATTGTATGACCAAGTCGGAGTCTGGAAAATATTTTTATTTTGTTTTTATCGACGTCCGTTGGATATATGGGACGGTTGAAATTTGGATTGATGTTGCCATAATGATAATGTTGTGTTTGGTTATCTCTGACCTTAATGTTAATGTAGTCTGTAATATGTCGGCGTAAATCTATTTTTTCAACCGTGTCATCCAACAGGATGGGGGCGTAAGAGGCGTATCGTGCTGCAATGTCCGCTCTTTCGTTGCCTGTAATGCCTATGTGGCTAGGAACCCAATGTAATCTTATTTTACCCTCGTTTTTTA
Organism: Cordilura impudica; assembly: GCA_963682025.1. Lineage (NCBI taxonomy): Eukaryota > Metazoa > Arthropoda > Insecta > Diptera > Scathophagidae > Cordilura > Cordilura impudica. Next base: position 292,929,964 of record OY821517.1, read on the forward strand.
CAAGGGCATCTCTAATTTGTATAACTATGTTCCACTTGTTATTGTAAGGGTTGTATATTGCCTTAAGTACTGATGAACTGTCAGTGAAGATTACAGTTTTAGTTTTCTTTTTGATTGCAAGTTGAATAGCACGAAAGATTGCACAAGCTTCGGCTGTAAAAATGGAGGAGTATTGATAGAGGATGTTGAGTGCCACGGTATTTCCTTCATCGTCGACTACGGCGTAAGCCGGCATAGTTTGTTGAGATTTGGAACCGTCTGTGTATAAAATGTACCATCCATTATTTTTTAATTCCATTTTCTTTTCTGCCAAAAGATTTAAAAATTGTTCCTTGTTGGTTTCGTTTTTTTTTGAGTTTGGATAATGATAGGTCTAGGGAAGTGTTCTTGAATTTCCAAGGTGGTTTGTCTATGGATTGTTTGATCACCTTTGTGGGGATGTTCATTTCAAATGCAAGTTCTAGGGATAGGGTAATTGAAGATTTGATGCGTTTAGGTCTTTTGGCGGAGATGTTCGATGAGATGTCACAATCAATAATCGAGTTTGTGCTAGTTAAGAGTTTTGTTAGAATTCTTCCTTTTACTTCCAGTATTCTGCTTTTTATGGATGGAAGACCTGCTTCGTTAAGAATATTGCTGATTGGTGTTGTTCTATATGCATAACAGGAACATGCCATAATCTATTTTGCCCAGTACTAGGGTTTTTGTTAAGTAGATCAGAGTACTGATATGTACAGAACTTTTTAAGGATAAATAGCGAATTATATTAGCTCTAGCTAGCACTGAGTTTTTTAAATTAATGAAGTGTTCTTTCCAGTGGTATTTACGGGAGAAAATTATTCCTAAGATTTTTAGTTTTTCAACGTTTTGTATCATAATTCTATTTGTTTGTATGTTGTGGTTGTCTGAGTCAAAATTTTTTTTCCTGCAAATATGAAACTTTTTTGATTTTTGCAGTGAGATTTTCGCACCTGAGTAATCAGTCCAATTGCTAATATCGCTTAAAGCTTTTGATAAAATATTTGCTGTTTCGTTATTATTATTTCTTTTGCATAATATGTATAAGTCATCTGCATATAAACAGTGGTCAATATACGGGATGTTGTTTAAAATTTTACTTATTTCATTAAATGCGATTTGGAATAATATTACTGAAAGGGGGGATCCCTGTGGGATACCATTTTTCAGAGAGAAAGTTTTCGATAAGTGACCGTTGATTTTTACTTTAAAGTATCTATTTGTGAGAAATGATTTTACAAAATTATAGATTTTTTGGCCTACGTTCCATGATTTTAGAACATTTAAAATGACATGAGAGCCAACTCTGTCAAACGCTTTTTCGAAATCAATTGATAATGTGGTTACATGGTTTTTGGCGGATAGTGATTTTGATATATAGTTATCAAAATGAAGTAATGCATCATCACATCCCTTATTTGGCTTGAAAGCGACCTGTTCTTTTGCGATTAGTTTTTTCCTTTCCATGAACCATGATAATCTGGCAGCGATGATTCGTTTAATTATTTTTGAGATGCAAGGAAGTAGTGATATGGGCCGATAAGAATCAATGGTGAATGTGGTTTTATTTTTTGGAATCGGCACTACTATTGCGAGCTTCCAGTTGTGTGGGATGTGACCGCTATTGAATATGGTGTTGTAAAGCTGTAGCAGTTTTTGTTTGGAATAATAGCTTAGCGGTTTAATCATCTGATAGCTTACTCGGTCTGGTCCTGGAGTTGATCCTTTAACTTTTTTTAGGCAACTGGAGAGTTCAGCCATTGTTATTGGTTCTTCCAAAAACGAAGCTGTTTTGTCAATGATGTTTCCTACTCTTGTTGGATTAAACGATTGTTTGCTTGAGTTAAATAATTGTGAAAAATTTTTATCTGACGCGTATTCTGCCCATTTATCTCCAAAAGCGTTAGCGATTAATAATGGGTCGGTTAGTGTCCCATGCTGGGTGTTGATTTGTTGGATGTTGGAGGTATGGGTCCTCTGGGTGATACGATTTATTCTGTTCCAAATATCAGAAATTGGCGTGTTTCTGTTTATTGTTTTTGTAAAATTTTCAAAACTTTCTTTTTTAGCTTTCTTAAGTTCTTGACGAAATTTAGCGTTGTTTTTTTTGTACGATATAAGATTTATCTGAATTGGATTTGATTTGAAGGTTTGCCATGAAATCATATTTTGTTTGCGTAAAAGGGAAAGAGAATCATTCCACCATGGGACCGTTCTTTTTGGGGTGTAGTTTTTATTTTTTGTTTGTGGGATGTGTTTATTTGCTGCAGTGCGTATAGCTTTGGTGAATAAAGCCGCATCCTGATTGCTGGTTTTAGAAAAAAATTTGTTGGAGATTTCTTCTTCATCTTTTTGAGAGTATTTTACCCAATCTGCGCGATGAAAAAGGTATTTGCATTGTTTAATGGGAGTGTTGTTATCTTCTCGAATTCTTATTGGAAAGTGATCGCTGTTGTGTAGATCATTGATGACTGACCAGTTAAGTAAAGGAAGTAATGAGAGAGTGCAGAAAGAGATGTCAATATGCGTGAGGGAACCATGAGTTGACAGGTGGGTGGGGTTGCTGTCATTTAAAATGCATAAATTTGAATTGTCGATTGCTTTCTCTAGGGTAAGGCCTCTGTTGTTGTTAGTGGTCGAGCGCCACATTGTATTCCAGCAGTTGAAATCGCCGTTAATTATGACGGGGCTGTGGAAAGAGGAGAAAATTGTTGATAGTTCTTTTTCATCAATAAGTTTATTAGGTGGTATATAAAAGGAAAGTATAACAAATTTGGTGTTGAGAGAGATTTCGATGGCAATTACTTGATAACTGGTGTTGACGTGTAATTGTTTGTGTGGGATATTGGATTTCACGAGTACTCCGATGCCTTGTTTTGCATAGGTGTTATGTGCTGAATTGTGGAAGTATCCAATGTAATTTTTTGGAGGTATAGGATTGAAATTAAAAGAACAATGTGTTTCCTGTAGGGATATAATGCTGTGATCAAATTCTCTCATTATTAGTTGTAGGTCACAATAATTATTAAAAAAGCCGTTAATGTTCCATTGAATAATGTCAAATCCCATGGAGGTGGAATTGAGATTATTTTGTGAGGTGTTAATATATGGGTAGGAGGAAATTTGACGGTTGTGATGCCATTTTGGACAACTATGGTGATGACGAGTCCATTGAAATCTCATCAAGAGATTCCGATGGAAGGAAATATGAACCGTTGTCAATTAATTGTTGTGTTAAATTGGATATTGGTGATTGAAATTTAGTTGTTTTTGTTTGTGGGGAAATATTTTCATGTGTGTTTTTTGATCGAGTTTCGTAAATTTTTTTAGATGTAAGTACATCATTTGTTGTTGTTGATGTATTTTTTGCGGTGTCAGTGATTTTTGTTGTTGACGTTGGTTTAACAGTGTTCATTGTTGTTGTGTTTGAAGGGTGATTGTGGTTTGTGTTGAATTTTGATATTGATGGTTGATTTACGAGATTCGTTGTTGTGGTTGTTGGGATATTTTGTTGATTTTCTTTTTGTGGTTGTTGGTTAAAGGTTGTTTTGCGTTTTGTTAGAGATTCTGAGGTAATTAAAGCGTATGTGTTTGATTTGTTATTTATAGGTAATGGATGGCTAGCTTGATACTTACGGCGAGCTTCTCCTACGCTGCAGTAGTTTTTGGTTTTGATTTTGAGAATTTCCTTCATTTGGATATATCGTGGGCATTCCTTGTCCGTTGATGAATGTTCTCCTGAGCAATTGGTACAGAATGTGCGAGTGCATTTTTCTTTTTCGTGTGGTGGCAAGCTGCATTGTGGACATGTGGGGTTGCCGTTGCATCGTTTCATTGTGTGTCCGAGTTTTTGGCAGTTTTTACACAACATAGGATTAGGGAGATAGTAGTGGTCTACTTTGCATTTATACCATGCCACGTCAATAACAGGAGGGAGGCGATAGAGGTTGAATGTCAGTACTATTTTCCCAGTTGGTGATCGTGTTTTTCCATCTTCGTTTAATTTTGTGAATTTATACGCTTCAATAACTCCTTGATTTTTCATTTCATTGACAATTTCCTCTTCAGGAACTTTTTTAAGGCAGGGTGCATATATGACTCCCTTTACGGAATTTAAGGAAGAATGAAGTTTGCATGAAACAGAACATAGAAAGCCCAACGATCTGATTTTAATAAATTTATCTGCAACACGTGGATTACGAGCAAGAACAAGAAGGGTGCCGTCACGTAATTGGGAAATCGAGTTGATTTCTTTACTTACTGATTCAATGCTTTTTTGAAGTGCGAATGGACTAATGTCAGATAGCGATTTTTTAGGATCTGTGGATGAGATAACTACATATTTTGGGTTGGAATTTATGTCTATCCTTGTTGATGGTAAATCAGGATAGTCATTTGGTTTTTGTTTTTTTGAGGCGTTTTCAATGTAATCTCCTAATAGGTGAAACCTATTATTGGAAAGTCTATCCGGGGGTCTGTGCACGGAGGCATTTTTAATATTTTTATTTATAGCTTTTTTTTTTTTTTTTTTTTATTTTTTTATTTTTTATATAAAATTGTCACTATAAAAAATAAGAATATGAACACGCGTAAAAGAAAATGAGTAAAAACTGTTGGTCTGCACACTGCGTATGTGATAAAAACAATAGAGAAAACACAACTGATCGCTTTGAGTAAATAAGTTGTACTACGAGTCACAAATTTAAAAGAAATACTGTCCTTATATTTTCAACTCTAAAAAATATAAATCTTTACTAAATCAATATGGAAAATTTTCTGTAAAATTATCTCAAACTTGAAATAAGAGCAATTTTTCACACTTTTGTGTAGATCTTTGTCTGATCTTTTTCGAATAGTAGTTTGCTCGAGCCGAAATTTTGGTCAGATTACTTAGAAATTTAAAGTGCGTAATATTCTCATGTTTTGAACATTAAAAATAATAAATTGGTAGCACGTGCTCCTTAAATATTTTTTGTAAATCGATGCCAAATTTCAATGGGGTGTATATTTTCATACATTTGAATGGAGTAGTTCGCCAACAGCGCCAACTTGGAAATTTTAAGAAGTACTACATGGAGTGAAAACTCCGTGGCCTAACAATCAAAAACCAGTTTTTTGGATCTGAAATCTATTTTATTCTTCAACGTAATCTGCGTTAAGTGAAATGTACTTCTTCCAACGATTCCAACATCTTGATACCCCTGAAAAAATACGTTTTTTCAAACCCTTCGAAAAAAGCTTCCGTCTCTGATATAACTTCCTTTATTTCTGGAAAATCTCTTTCCCTGGATCCATCTTTTTCAAGTTTGGGAACAAATAATAATCGCTTGGGGCCAGATCTGGAAAAAAAAACTTAAATTTTTCTGAAGCCAAAGCAGACGAATGGGCTGGTGCATTGTCATGATGGTACAAGATTTTTTCTTATTTAAGTGGGGTCGTTTTTTCTTAACTGCTTCATCCAATCTGTCCAAAAACTCAACATAGGACTTGGCAATTATTGCTTTTCTTTTCTGCAAGTAATCAATAAATATTATACCACGTGCATACCAAAAAACACTGCTCATAACCTTTCCAGCCGATTGTTGAGTCTTTGGCCGCTTTGTTCCGCAGACTCTCTGTTGGACTTCGGTGTATAATAATGAATCCACGTTTCATCCACTGTTACAAATCGATGTAAAAATCCAGTTGAATTTACATCAGACATCTCCAAATAATACTTTGCATCATGAACACATTTGAGTTTTTGTTCAGCTGTTAAAAATCGCGGCACCCATCGAGCAGAAAGGTTTTTCATATTGAAATGATCATGTAATATATTCCGAAATCGTCCTGTTGATATCTCTTAATGATGCCAGCAACCTCTCTCACTTTCATTTTTGGATCATCCAATACAAACTGATGCACTCTTCCTACGTTTTCTTCGGTAACTGCCTCATTTGGATGACCAAGACGACCTGCATCATTTGTTCTCGTAAATTCGGAATACCACGTTTTAACTATTGAATATGACGGCGAAGATTCACCATAATGTTTATCGATCCATTCTTTGGCTTGGTTATTATTTTTTCCCACCAAAAAACAATGTTTAATCAAAGCACGAAACTGTTATGTATGAAATGTCATGAAATTTTAACACAATTATTCTAGCAGTTGGCCCTACTGAATAAGCAGACAAAATTGGCACTTGTCACGCCATCTCTATGTGAGGTCACATACTTTTCACTCCATGTAGTATATTTCCATATATTTGCAATTGCAAACAGTAAAAATTTCTAACAAGGCGTCATGAAAAATTTTCTGTAAAATTCCATCAAACTTGAAAAAAGAGGAAATTTTACTTATGTGATTATGTTCAGTTACGAGTAGTGAAAAAATATTTCTTTTTTTTTTTTGGAAATTTTTATTTTTTTATTTTCTGTTTTACGTCGAGTATTATTTCGTCCAAGTTTAAATTTTTGGCAGAAATGGTTTAAAACTTGAAGGACATATTCCGTTTATTGTATACAGCTCTAAAAAATTCAATTTTTCATTAACTCATTATGGAAAATTTTCTGGAAAATACCATCAAACTTGATATATGTATGTAAGACCATATTCTCACACATTTGTATAGAAAGTGGCCAATATCAGTCGAGTAGTATTATTCTGAGGCCACAATATTGGTCGGAACGGTTTACAATTTTTAGTGGGTAATTTATGGAATATAGCCGATTACGGACAGTGGGAAAATTTCAAAATAATTTTTTTTATTTTTTGTTGCCACATTCTTACCGGAACGTTTTGGGATTTTCAAAACATAATTTCCACATATGTGACCTTCTCCGAGAAAAGGGACCTAGTGTGTCAAAAAACGGGTTGTGTCAAAAACGGTGGATTCTGGTACTTAAAAGGGTGTAGAAACTTTAAATGCGTTTTTTTTTCTCAAAACTTAATTTTCACACACTTGGTCCCTTTTCTCGGAGAAGGTCACATATATTGAAATTGTAATACTAATAGTTTCTTCCAAGTGTTCTTGAATAATTTTTTGAAAATAGACATCAAACATATACGAAGAACCCATTTACACACATTTAAGTGGAAAAAGGCTGATCTTTTTCGAGTAGTAGTTAGCTCACTCCACAGTTCTTTAACAGAATGCTTCAATATTTTTCTGTAAAATGATATTAAACATCCATGAAGTGCAGGACAGCAGGACAGTCCGATTCAACTGAAATTTAAGGATGACATTTATGGTACTTTATGATTCCAACAAGTATATACTCGAATTTGTTTTACTACATTTTTATATTTATCTTTTTACATGCTTTCAAACATGAAAAATGTTAATTTTGGCTATTCGAGCTAAACGTTCGGCTCGAGTAGCTCGCAACTCGAGTAATGAGGATCTCTGTAAAATAATATAATGTCCCAATTTTTGCTTTGCTTTATAACTTGTTTAATTTTTCTCAGAAAATTAGATTTTTGATGAAAAATATAGGATATAAATTAAAGCAACATTGTGCTTAGTTTTCGAGAAAAATGCATTTTTATGATTTTTTGATGTGTAAACATCTATACGCGCAGGGGGGTAAATTTCTATTTCACAATACAATCACAAAAACAGCGTAACTTATATCGGTGTGAGCTGAAGGAGATAACGCTGTGTGACTTATGATTGTATTGGTGAAAAAATATTTTCAAGAGAAACTGTTCATGGGCAATTACCCAATGCATTCGAAATTGGAATTGTGGTAGGAGAGACAAACCTAAGTAACTCGTGTTTTTAACACTTTTTTTAATTTTCAAATTAGCTCCATAGACCAAATATTTGATACCATTTTTTCTTTTTAAACATTTTCTTGAACACTACCTGAACAACTATTTGTCAAATAGTGTACACATTATTTATTTTACTAGCCGACTGCATTTTGTGGAATTTTTGATGTGTATTTTTATAAATACTTTATTCCTCAATCTATATATATAAAATTCATTTTCTGTTTGTTTGTTTGTTTGTTTGTTTGTTTGTTTGACCGCTATACAAATTTTTATTTTTCAACGGATTTTCCTGAAATTTTGTACACACGATCTCTATACCCCAGGAAAGGTCGCCATATACTTTTTACCGGCCACGCCTACTTTTACGCCCACTTTTTATGTAAAATTCATTTTCTGTTTTATTCATATTTGTTCACTATACAAATTTTTATTTCTTAACAGATTTCCCTGAAATTCGGTACACACGATCCCTGTACTCCAGCTAAGGTCGCCATATACTTTTTATCGACCACGCCTACTTTTACGCCCATTTTTTTATACACAATTCATTTTCTGCTTTTTGGTATATTTGTTCGCTATACAAATTTTTATTTTTCAACGCATTTCTCTGAAATTTGGTACACACGATCTTTGTACCCCAGGCCAGGTCACCGGGTGATTCTTGCAGCCACACTTACTTTTACGCCCACTTTTTGTATACAATTCGTTTTCTGCTTTTTGGTATATTTGTTTGCTATACAAATTTTTGTTTTTCAACGGAATTCTCTGAAATTTGGTACACACGACCTCTGTACTCCACCAAAGGTCGCCATATGCTTCGTACCGGCCACGCCTACTTTAACGCCCACTTTTTGTATACAATTCATTTTGTTTTTTGGTATATGTGTTCGCTATACAAATTTTTATTTTTCAACCGATTTCTCTGAAATTTGGTAAACACGATCTCTCTCCTCCAGGGAAAGTCGACATATTCTTCGTACCGGTCACGCCTACTATTACGCCCACTTTTTGTATACAATTCATATTCTGTTTTTTGGTACATTTGTTCGCTACACATTTTTTTTTAACGGATTTCACTGAAATTTGCTACACACGATCTCTGTACTCCAGAGAGGTCGCCACATGATTCTTGCCGGTCACGCCTACTTCTACGCCCGCTTTTTATACAAAATTAATTTTCTGTTTTTTGTATATATGTTCACTATAGAAATTTTTATTTTTCAAGGGATGTCTAAAATTTGGTCACACGATCTCTATACTGCAGGGAAGATCACCATATGCTTCTTACAGGCCACGCCTACTTTGCGCCAACTTCTATGTATATAAAACTTTTTTTTTCCTTTTATTTGTTTCTTTATTTGATTGCTATAAAAACTTTTATTTTTCAATGGCTTTCTTCGAAATTTAGTACATATTCCAGGGAAGGTCGCTATATGATTTTTACCGACCACGCCTACTTTTACGCCCAATTTTCTTATAAAATTCATATTTTGTTGTGTGGTATATTTCTTCCCTATACAAATTTGTACTTTTCAATGGATTTCTCTGAAATTTGGGTTACACGGAAATAACTACACGGTGAACAAATTCCCCAAATTTAAAAAAAAGGTACCCAAAAGAAATGAACAAATTCCCCATTTTTTTTAATCGAAATTAAAAATGTACTTACTCCCCAAATTCATTCTTAAATTTTTACATATTTTTATTTAATGAATTTTGTTAAACATTGATTTTAGTAAACATTTGCATACTGCTCTCAATATATAGTATGTCCAACAATAAATGCATTTAAAATGAGTATTCTTTTCAAAATAAGTTGGCAACAGCTGCGCGGCAGCACAGGTGTGTTTGCCAAACGCGCGGAAGCGGCGCGCGGCGTGCGACCGCGGACTCGGACGCGACGCGCTCTCGGAACACAGCTCAGCTAAAATATCGCAATGCTCTAAAAAATATGTTTTAGGAATTAAAATAAGTTAACGAGAACTAAGCGGCAGCACGGGTAGTAGCTGCGAGGAAGCGGCGCGAGGCGCGAGGCGCACGGACGCGGACGCGACGGATGCGGACGCGACGCGCTCGCGGAACACAGCTTACCAAAAATATCGCAATGATCTGAAAAATATATTTTGGCGATTAAAATAAGTTGACAACAACTGCGCGGCAGCACGGGTCTGGCTGCCAAACGCGCGGAAGTGGACGCGACTCGCTCGCGGAACACAGCTTAGTGAAATGTCGTATGATAAATTTTATCTACGTATGTGAAATAATTACCCGTTGATCAAAATAAGCCACACATATACTATAAGCAGTTGCTTAAAGAAACCTTGCGACACAATATTAAACGTCGCATTAGTCTTTCATTTCTGAAACTTGAATTTGACGTCTCTGCTCAATTATGATCACCTATTGAATGAATTAATTCAATTTTTAAAAGTTTTGATTCGTTTAATTTGCGGCCCATTCCGTTATTATATTTCATGTTTATAAATAAACTGAAAAAAAAACTTAAAGCGGTTTCGCACCTTATTTTTGAAGCATTTTTTTTCTTATAAAAAACTTCTAAATTAAAAAACCAAAAACTTTTTAATTGAAATAAAAAATGAATTTACTGCCCATACAAATTTTTGGGGAGAAAGTTCATTTTATTAGGGAATTTGTTAATTGGGGACTAAGTACTCAGCGCCTGGTAAGCATAGTGAACCATTTTTCAAGTCAAAGGCCTTTTCATCCCGGGCAAGACCGGGTAAAAACAGCTAGTAAACTATAATTAAGTTTTTATTCACAAACCACAACGATTTGTAGAATTCCACCAAAATATTTCTGTATTTTCTTAAGTTTTATTTGAGTTCTAAAGAAATCTTTTTTTCTGTTTTTATTACGTACGAATGACGATGTAATAATAGAATGCAAGTAAAGATAATGCAAAAGCAGTGTTAACTGACATGGTTGTCTTTGTTCGTACTTTTTTCAATATAGTTAGTTGGCAACGCCTCAGACCATATAAACAATTATATGTTAACAACTTTCATTAATAAACATTTTTAGTAATTATTACTATTAAGCATTAAATTGATTCTTACTAAGCATTAAATTGATATAAATTTGGAATATTTTCCAATAACTAGGATATAATATAAATAAATTTTGTTAGTTGAAATTTTAATTAAATTTAATTAGTTAAGAAAATAACTCAAAACCTTACAAAACAACTAAACATTTTTCAATTGTCTTTCAGAAAACATCAATTGTATTTCAGAAAACATCAATTCTATTTCAGTAATCATCTATATAATTTCAGAAAACATCTTTTGAATTTCAGAAAACATCAATAGAATTTCAGAAAACATCATTCAAGTTTCAGAAAACATCAATATAATTTCAGAAAACATCATTTGAATTTCAGAAAGCATCAATAGAATTTCAGAAAACATCAATTGTATTTCAGAAACCATCAATATAATTTCAGAAAACATCATTTGAATTTCAGAAAACATAAATAGAATTTCAGAAAACATCAATATAATTTCAGAAAACATCATTTGAATTTCAGAAAGCATCAATAGAATTTCAGAAAACATCAATTGTATTTCAGAAACCATCAATATAATTTCAGATAACATCATTTGAATTTCAGAAAACATAAATAGAATTTCAGAAAACATCAATATAATTTCAGAAAACATCATTCGAGTTTAAGAAAACATCAATAGAATTTCAGAAAACATCAATAGAATTTCAGAAAACATCAATTGTATTTCAGAAAACATCAATTGTATTTCAGAAAACATCAATTGAATTTCAGAACACATAAAAAGAATTTCAGAAAACATCAATATAATTTCAGAAAACATTCGAGTTTCAGAAAACATTATTTGAATTTCAGAAAACATAAATAGAATATCAGAAACCATCAATATAATTTCAGAAAACATCATTCGAGTTTCAGAAAACTTCAATTGAATTTAAGAAAACATCAATAGAATTTCAGAAAACATCAATTGTATTTCAGAAAACATCAATTGTATTTCAGAAAACATCATTTGAATTTCAGAAAACATAAATAGAATTTCAGAAAACATCAATTGAATTTCAAAAAGCATTATTTGGATTGCTGAGAACATTAATTGTATTTCAGAAAACATCAATTGAATTTTAGAAAACATCAATTTCATTTCAGAAAACATCAATTGAATTTCAGAAAACAGCATAACCGACTTTTTTTTTATGCACTGGAAAATATGATGTTGATGTTTTCTTTAATTATTAGATGTTTACACATCTCCCTTGTGATCGGACTCACATGATTTTTTTTTTTTACTAATTTTTCATATAATTTTGGATCTATGATGAAAATATAGGTGTATCCTGCTTAGTTTTCGAGAAAAAGGCATTTTTGTGATTTTTTAAATTTATCGTATAAAACTGGAGTTTTTGTGAAAAATATAGGACCATAGTTAAAGCATTTTTTTGATTTTTAAAATTTTCATATATGTGACTTTCTCCGAGAAAAGGGACCTAGTGTGTCAAAAAACGGGTTGTGTCAAAAACGGTGGATTCTGGTACCTAAAAGGGTGTAGAAACTTTAAATGCGTTTTTTTCTCAAAACTTAATTTTCACACACTAGGTCCATTTTCTCGGAGAAGGTCACATATTATTATTATTATTATTCACTACATAGATTTATAATTATAACTTATAAACCTAATACAGATTATTGAGCAAAGCTACAAAGGCTATCAGCTCTACGTAAAGACAATTCAAATACATTTTATTTTTAATATATTGAGATCAAAAGGAGTTGAGATATTTGGTTGATGGATAAGGATAACTATTTTTGTTTATATTGAATCACACACTTATTTATTTTTTAATATATTTATTTATTAAATATTGAATGAAAAACTGAACACACTGAAAATCTGAATACTGAATGAAAATATTTTCTACAAAAAAGAAATATGAAAATCAATAAAAATCAAAACATACTTAACTTGAAAAATATTTAAAGTTATAATAAAAATGTAGTACATAAATTTAAGGTATAAATAAGTAGATGTATAGATAGATACACTACAAGATATTAAATAGAATAGATTTTTAAATAACACTGTCCAACAGCATTTTTGCAACAGCATGGCGACCCTATAATTCTGAAAGGGCATATTGAATATATCATTTTTGTAGAATAAACTTATGGTCCAGCTGGTCTGCGTTTTTTACAGTGGGTAAAAGTTATTGTCTGAGAGAATTCTTATTGCCGAATTTTATGAATATTATTTTTGTGTAAGATCTTAACCCTCTAGCTCCTCTCTTTAAGGGTCAATTTGACCCCTTTTTTTTGCGAAAATCAAAAAGAGTCATTTCAAAAAGGACACTTAAGGATTAAAATATTTTGCGAAAATTTTTGCCGGAAATTTTCAGTGTGGGTCACCAAAGACACCAAAGTTGTAACTAAAGTAACTGCAAAATATTTGGAATTAATTATACTCAACTAGAATAACTGCAGCTTACACACTGAGTTCTCGCGTCTAGTCACCTCTGACGTACATATCACGTATGATTTTTACTAAAATTAAAATAAAACAAGAGTGTTAAATTCGGCTGTGCCGAATCTTTGATACCCTCCACCTCGGTTTGAGTATTGATAATAAATGTAAACAAAATATTGGAAAAATATGCATTCGTTTCCTATATGCATGCGTTTCCGGTTATATGCCATAACTTCTCGTTTAATTTAGTTTTTGCTAATTAAATAGCTCGCCCTAACCACCATTGCAAAGGTAATGGTTGTGTAGGGGGGCTATATGCATTAAATTGTGCTTTTTCGGCTTTTAACTGACCAAATATATTTCTAGGTCGGATGGAGTAACAAAATAATAACCGAAAAAAGCTCTCTCAACTTTTTTTTCAAAAAAATTTTACCATATTTGGAAAACATAGAGAATAAATTTATAATAATAATAAATAATCAAATTAGGGATGCCAAACGCAAAAAACCAAATATCGCAAAAATTTTAAATAAAATAATTTGTTATCTTTATTTTCTGAAAAATATTCAAATATTCATACAAAAAAAATTGTGAAAATTTATATATAAATAACATTCTCATCAAATTGCTTTTATTTATGTAACAATTTTTATGTTCGCAATTCTTAAATATCATTTGAGGTTTTATAAAATTCATTGAATTTAAATTAATGTTTTCTGTAGTCCGATTCTTTAAATTTCAACGATCCGACAATGGCAAAATATATCGACAGCTATTGTTGTTTGCACTAAGGATTAAGTGATTCACTAAGTACATACATCTTAACGACAGTCGACAAATCTATTTTTCTATTTATTTAAATTGTAAACGAGTGGCATCTCTGTTAAAATAAGCGAAAAACATAAAGAAGAATAGAAAAAACAAACTACTTCGTGTTTGACAGGATGATTTTATGTTTATGTTTAATATTTCTATTTTTTTTACTAATATTTCTGTTTATTTATTTGAAAATGAAATAATGAATTTAATATGGTATTTAATTTTTTTATTTATATAAAAAAGTTTTTTAATAGAAGAAAAATATCTTCACTATTTTATGATTTTTATTTATGTATGACGACATTTCAACCTAAAAATTTAAGTTTTTATCGATTGAATAAACAACACAAAAATGGTTGTCGTTTAGATAACAACAACAGCTGACTTTAACAATAGCGAATATCGTTTAAAAATTTTACTGATAATTTTGCTTTTCTTTTTTTAACGATTCGACTATCGTTAAAAGAAGTTACTGAAAAGCTATTAATTTTTCCTGAATGCCAATATTTTTTTTAATGTAAACATTTTTTTAAATGTAGACATTTTTCGTGTTTTTTTTTTGAATTTGATGCAATTGATGTCTTCTAAATTTAAAATTATTATTTCCGACGTTTTGATATGATTTTCTGAAATTCAATTAATATTTTATAATTTATAATTGGAAATTTTAATTCCAGTTTTTAGAATTGATATCTTCTTAAATTTGAATGGAAAATTTAAAAATGGCAATTTTGTATTTATGTGAATAATAATGCTTTAGTAATTATAAACAATTTTTAAAAATTAGATGTAATCGCAATCAGATATTTTGTAGGTAAAGCAGAGTAATAATTCTATATAACTATGTAGAACTGTTTTGAAAGCAAAAAACTCATTGATGAACTCGGTAACTCTATTTTGTAAAGACAACAAAAAGTTAGTATGCCAAACTTATGTTCATATTTGTAAAAGAATAATGAAAAAACATATAATAAATAAAAGACCAACCCGTGTATACTCTTAACATTGTTCTGTATGATATCTACATATTTGAAAATATTGACATTCATGTTTAGAAGTAACTATTGCAAAGCTAATTAGAACAAAAATTGTGGCGCCATCTACTGTGGCATAGTCACGCTGAGCAAAATGAAGTGACACTCTGTTAATGTAAAAGAACTGTATTTTCCCCACAACAAAATATTGCAGAATTTTATGTAAATAAAATAATATACCGATTTATTTCTAACATGCAGTTATTATGGATATACATATATAGAATATATGTATATTATTTGTATTATTTAATATGTGTATACAAAAAATACAACAAATTATATAATTACAAAATACAATAAATTAATATATAAAATTTTTTTTTTGATAAATTTACATTGTTTTTTTTATTAACCCTGGACGGTTACTGTTCGTCGAATCGACGAAGCTCATTTACTCTTTATCATATAAACCAAAAAAAGGGGCCAAATTCGTATCGAATTTTAAGACTGAAAAAGAATTTTTATTTTTATACTTTATTTTTTTTCTTTATTTTTTAATAAAATTAACTAAAAAACATTTTTGTATATTTTTTACTTTAAAAATCGCTCAGCAAGAAATTTTTTTAAAAAATTGTTCGTCGATTCGACGAAGAGTAACTTTAATGTACTAAAATGAAGAGTAACCTTCCAGGGTTAACAACTAGGTACATATTTTAGCATTATTTGCTTTAGATGCTGGTGAATTTTTACTCCCTTTATATTAACTCGTAGTGTCTGCTTGTCGAAAAAATTTTGGATCGATTTTAACCCCTTTCCCGTGACCCAATCGATCTGAAACTTTGCAGGCAGGCTCGTGGCAGAAATGTCATGACAGAAATGATCTAATAAATTTTTTTAGTGATGCCAAAACAATGGAAACTTTTAAATTTTTCTTCCAGAGTTGATAAAAAAATGTACAAGGGGTTAGTTTTTATTATATTATTACCACAACGACCACAAAAACAACAAATCTAGCTATGACAACAAATCAACATTTAGAATAACAACAAGAATAATATAGAAACATCATATTTTTCATTTTTTTTACTTTTTCAAAGATTTCCCTGGACCTGTTCCATCGATTTTAATGATTTTTGAAATAGAAATCTTCCCATGAATTTGTTGAATCATTCTCACTAAAAATGATCACCGTAGCTATCCTATTGAGGGCGTGATCGTGACAAGCACAACATAGAAAATTATAGTTTTTCAAGACTTTTTTTAGTTCTTTATTCAAATCTCGGGCCCTAATTGACCGATTTGGACGATTTCAAATAGCAAACTTTTCAGGATGTTAATGAATAATTTTTTATGTCAACGAGCACCCTAGCTACCCGATTGATGCCCTTATCGTGATTTCCACAGACGGACAGACGGACATCGCTATATCAACTCCGGTTGTTATAAGGATCACAAATGTATATATTTTATGGGGTCCAAATTTTATTTTCTAATTATTACAAACGGAATGACAAACTTATATATACCCTCTGCACACTGGAGTGGAGGGTATAATAAATAGAAAAAAATCAATCATAATATAGCTGAGACTAAGCATGGCGGAGTCTGTATGCAAATTAAGAGATTGGTTTTGTTTTGTTTGTGGACATTTAACGCATCATCAAAGCAGAAGAAAGATATTCCCTACAATTGAAGAAACCTATTTTCTTTTCTTTGCAATACGATATTCGTCTGAAGCTTGGATACCGAATACTTATGTACTACTTGCGAAAGTGCTCTATTGACCTGGTACAGGGGCGGTACTAAAGCGCTGCCATTTTCTACATCTATGACATGGATTGAACCTGAATATCACAAATTAGATACATGCTATTTCTGCGAAATTACAAATTGGGTAGATATAGGGTTGCCAGACGGGCTGGATCTGGCTGGATTGTCCAGCTTTTTAAATGCTTGTCCAGCGTCCAGCTAAAATTAAATTTGTCCAGCCAAACAGCAATTTAAAAAAAAATCTTTATCTTTATATTTCAAAAATTGTTAGTCCATTTTACAAAAGTACTGTAAAACAAAAAACGTGTTAAAATGGAGATGTCGCAGAAGTTGTGTCAGAGCATTACAAGTTTTGTTGTTCCTTCTGAAACAAAAATTAAAACTCAAATTGCCAGAGCGGAATTGGTATGTGTTTACCACAACGTGAAGCATGAACAATAGCCTAGATTGTCAAATTATACTGTGATAGTAAAATCGCCAACAAAATGTCTTGTGGGCGTACAAAAGCGGCAGCCATAGCTAGAAATGTGTTGGCTCCTTATTCACAACAAATTACAGATAATGCCTTAAAAAATAAATATTGGAAATGTTAAAACCTACCCAAATGCTGTTCAATATTTTGACCCGGAATATGGTATCCGAAAAGAAATTTTGGATTTTTATAACGACCCATACGAAACATCAATGAATATTTTTTTTAATATAATACGAATAACAAAGGATTGTGATTTGCATATAAAACAAATCACAGCTTATAGTGCGGATAATGCTGCTGTCAATTACAGTATTCTTAATTCTGTATACTAAAATCTTAAAAACGAATGTAAGCAAATTGTAACTGCCACGTTATAAACAATTGCGTTAAAAGAGCTTTCAATGCTTTATCTATGATATAGAAAATATCGTACTAAAAATTTTTAACGAGTTCAGCTCATCGGCAATGACTACAGAAAAGTTAAAGTTTGCTGAAATTGAGTATAAAGAACTTTTACGACACATTGCAACTCGGTGGCTTTCTCTTTTACCAGCTGTATGTAGATCGTTTAATCTATTATTGGCTGCAGTAAAAAAATGGAAAAGGAAATGCCAAAAAAGGCCTATGGGAATTTATTTCTTATGAAATTTCAGATGACAATGTAGTGAATGAAAATGATGACTGTAAAGTGGAAGGTTTTTCAGATGCATATCTATATTTCTTACACAATATAATGCGAGAATTTCATTTAACTATTTTGTCTCTTGAAAGTGACTCTTTTACAATTTTAGAGTTACACGATGTAATGACTAGACTCATGAGTAGCTTTAAATGTAGAATAAATGATAAATTTTATGGTAGCAAAGTCAGCAATGTTTTAAAAAATCTTTCTTCTGATGAACAAAGAATGTTTATATCAGAAGCCGACGAATTTTTAAAAACAGCTGTTTCATATTTAGAAAAACTTTATGATTTTGGAGATAACTCCCTTTTTAAAATAATTTAATTTTTAAATTTAAAAAAAATCTTTTTTATTTTCGTGGACTGAGTTACAAAAACTACCACGTATTGTAGAAATATCTGAGGTTACCAGTTACCAGTTACCATACGATTAACCATATGATAAAATATGGTCTTTCTTTTTTACAAAAACAAATAATGATGATTGCGAAAATTTACGAAAGCTAATATATTTTATTTTTTCGATTCCTATAAGCAATGCATTTTGCGAAAGAGTTTTCAGTATTTTGAATAATTTATATAGCAAAAAAGAAACAGAATGTCTTTTGACTTAATAAAGGCAGAAGAATTTATTAGAATAAATTTGTAGAAATCTAGCAAAGATTTCCAAAAATTTTTGCAAACTGTCGCTGGCTCGGTCAGCCAAGTCAGTTAGTGGAAACAGAAAATATATGTTTCAATAAAAATCATTTTAGAATAACTATTTTTAAAATATTATAACAATGTATATAGCACCTATAACTGATGATTTTTGTTAATTTTGTTTTTGTCATTACTCTCTTTTTAAATACTTTAATTTTATATTTTTAAAACTTTAAAGAATGAACTGATTAGCTGTATGTTCCTACATTGTGAAAAAAAAATTAAATGAATTATTTTTTAAAATAAAAGTTAAAAACTTTCTTTTCGGTAAGACAAAACTTTTAAAATGTCCAGCTTTTTTTTTTAAAATCCAGCTTTTTTATGCCGAATGTCCAGCTTTTTCCAAATCGGGATCTGGCAACCCTAGGTAGATACCAAACGCACTACGCGCTAATGACATACGAAGCAACAAATAATGTAATTTTCAGACTGGCTATTCTGTTCCAATTAAAAAGTTTTAATCTGTTGGACAGTGTAATTGATTTGATAACCAATAAGCACTCACTGCAAATAACTGTTTTGTGTTGTTTTCTAAGATCAACATGTATAGCGCTGATAATGGCAGAAGCGTCTACGAAAAAAAGTGATGTGTAATCTGGTATAATCTTCATACAAATATTATCTCCATTCATATCAATTATGGTGTACGGCGCACAGTGGGACCTTTTGACTATTTTCGTTGCAAAAATCATAACTTTTAAACTAATTAAGATATTTTAAAAATTATAAATGATATTGAAAGATGATTTTCTTTAAAATGAGTGCTGGCGGAAGATGCTGCGTCCACAGGGGCCTTCAATATATCCTATCAAAGTTCAATATTATTCAATATAAAGATAACGTGCTGAAATTTGGAACTTAAAGTGTTTTTGTACCAAAGACGAACTCTACTTAAATTTTTTGGAATCGGCCCATGTTCGAACCTAGTCTCCATACAGATTTTCTTTAAAAATTGGTTTTAATGCCACTGAGTGTAGCAAATGTTATTCTATTGCGCTGAAATTTGAATCATAAGGGTTTATTAGCCCAGTGACGAGATCTATAAAAAAGTTTTGAAATCGTTCCACGTTTGGACCCAGT
This sequence comes from Cordilura impudica, assembly GCA_963682025.1. NCBI lineage: Eukaryota > Metazoa > Arthropoda > Insecta > Diptera > Scathophagidae > Cordilura > Cordilura impudica. Next base: position 292,949,730 of record OY821517.1, read on the forward strand.
CCCCGTACAAATTCTTAAAAATTTGGTTAAAATGCCACAAAAGACGCCAAATTTGCTAATATCTTTATTATATTTAAAAAATTTACCAAAATAGTCCAAAAAAACACTGTAAAATTTTAATGAAATCGAACCTCTTTCGGACCTATTTTCCCGATTTTTTTTAATAAAGAAAAACACCCAAAATTCTCAAAATTCCAAATTCCGCAATGAAATTTTATTAATTAATTAAGGACTTATAATTTCACAATACAATTGTTTAAATCCGAAAGTCTAGAAAAAAAAAAACACTCTAATATAACATGTTAAACTAATATTAAGTTGTTTATTAATATTAAAGATACACAGTTTTGAAGCTAGTATAATTTTTTTATTAGTTGGTTCTCTTTAAAATAGTCATTAACATTGGGACCCATATCTAATTGACCTAACATATCGGAGCTATAATTATGTTATTCCAATTCCTTTCGAGATTTTATATGTCTGTTTGATGAAATTAGTGGGTCTGAAGAGGCCGCCAACATCTTGAAAAGTTCCTCATTCTGTCTAATCCATGAAATCTTGCAAGTATTCGTGTATCTAAATTTTTTGTAGTCTTTGTTTTTGCATTCCTGGGCTTCTTTTAACAACCCTCCAATTGGTAAGCATTGATATTCAATTAAATGGAGTTCGATCGTGACTGTCGTGATAAACGGACGTTTAGCGGTGATCGGTGCATTCTTTAATCGTTTTTTCGATTTGTGCATATTGTGTTTAACGCATAGTGTTATTACTGCAATTTTTTTTTACATTTAAGCTGTGCCAAGAGAAATAGACTCTTATAGAACAACAAAAAAAAAACTACACATAAATGAGTGAAAATGCTCAAAAATCAAATATAAATAATGACAAAAACTACCAAAATAACTCATCAACACAATACGATGAAAACATAGTGAATGATAGAAAAAGAAAAAATAACAACACTTTGCAAAGCGGCATAATGTCTAAGCAACTAAAAAACAACTACTATGCAATTCTTGATAATGACAAAGACTGGAATCAAGAATGTTTACAGCTTTTTGTTAAACATGTACAAGGTACTGAGATTCCAACAACTTCAAAAAATGCAACAACAAACAACTCAACGACTAAAGAGATTAATGTAAATAAAGAAAATATAACAATTAATAGTCAAAATAACAATAAAAAACAAGTAAGAAAATTATAGTCGGTCTAGACCGACTATACGATACCCTATACCATGCGTTTAGAAACCCTATCTCTTAGGCCCAACTAACTGGACATTGAAAATAAGCAAAAACCAAATTTGAGTGGGATTTTTATTAATTTTTTTGGCTGCAGATATAAAAAAGTTCATATCGGATGCTATATCTATAAAGGGACTAGGTCCAAAAATGGACCGATCCTGATCATGTTTGGTAAAGTCTCTTGTATTTTGCAAAAATATGTACAAACAAAATTTGAGAAGAATCAGTGCAATATTTTTGTTTTTTAATATATTTAGGTGAAGATCGGGAAGCAGCTCTATATGGGGTCAAAGGGATCATTTTTGGACTACTCATTAGTGGATGTAATGAACGCATACAAACCCAATTTGTCTAAGATCTTTATGACAATTTGGATCTTATGGCAATTTATGTCGATTTCATATGGGTAATTTGTATGGGGGCTAGGTCTGAACATGGACCGATTCTCACCAATTTCAATAGCGTTCATCCCATGGCCGATAAAAGCTTATATACCAAATTTCATCAAAATATATTAATATTTGCGACCTGCAGTTTGATTACAAGCTTTACATGGACACACAGACGGACGGACGAACGGACGGACGGACATTGTTAAATCAACTCAGAAAGTGATTCTGATTCGATCGGTATAATTAAAGATGGGTCTAGGTCAAATATTTTTGGTTGTTACAAACAGCAGCACAAAGTCATTATACCCAAACCACATAGTGGTATAGGGTATAAATACCACCATTGAACATTTTTGACGTAGAACCTAATGAACTTATTAAATTTATAAAAAAAGGTCTTCAAATAAATGAATTTAAAATTAAAGAGTTCAACAAGAAAAAACTTTCATTATTTATGTCCTCTATAAGTGATTATAATAGAGTAAAAGCGTATCTGCAGAAAACAAATGTAAAATTTTTTACCTTTACTCCAAAAGATACCAAAACTATGTCTTATTTACTAAAGGGCCTAAGTGCTAATATTGATCCCAACGAAATTTTTGAGGAGTTATGTAAATTTCCAAATCCAAACCTTAAATTTATAAAGGTGAACCAATTTAAAACCAAACGAGCTGAAAACAATAGCTATGACCTACCAATATACTTAGTTCAAATAAGCGGCGAAAGCAAAGTAAATGAACTTAAATCTATTAAAGGACTTCTATACCGCTGTATTAGATGGGAAGCCTTGAGAAAACCGGAAATAACCCAATGTAGAAACTGTCAAAGCTTCTTTCACAGTGCATCAAATTGTTATCTCCCATCTAGATGCGTAAAATGTGATAAAATGCATGAAATTGGAAAATGCAGTCTGGATACGGTTCCTGAAAACGAAAGAAAAAAATTATTTTGTGTACTCTGCAGTAAATACGGCCATCCAGCATCTTATAAGGGATGCGAAAAATATAAAGAACTCCAACAGAAGCTTCGTGCTAAAAAACAAATTTTGCAACAAAGAAGAACAAACAACCCAACAACCGATGTAAGCACAAATATAAGTTACGCTAATACTGTAAAAAACAACAATTCACTAAATATAAACAACACCAATCCAATCCAAGTTGCATTAGAACAACTCAATAATTCTATGCAAAACCTTTCTAATCAAATTATTAATTTACAGAAACATTTACAAATCCAAACATCTAGAATAGATACCATTTATTCAATGTTAGAAGTTTAAATTATTACAATGGCCGAAACAATTGAAAAAAATCTCAATATAATTCAAATTAATGTAAATTTCTTAATAAGTTTAAGCAAAAGATATAATTTTAATAATTTCATAAATACATATAACCCGGACATAGTATTATTGAACGAGACAAAACTTAATGTAAGACACAAAGTTACCTTTCAAGATTATTGCTTTATACGTAAAGATAGAACAAACGCTAAAAGAGGAGGTGGAACCGCAATTTTGATAAAAAAACGGTATCAAATTTAATAATTATACTAACAACACTATTAACAAATTTAAATATTTAGAAACGTGCATAGTAAAAATACCTTTAGTAGCCAATAAATTTTTGTTTGTTATATCATCATATTATCCCTCGGGTAATAATAACAGTCTTTTTAAGACTGAATTGTCACAACTTTTTCAATCTTTAAATTTACATAATCCTAACAATTATTACATAGTTTCAGGAGACCTAAACAGTAAACATGTTGAATGGGGCAAGGCTTCTAATAATACGAAAGGGAATATGCTTAAAAAATGGATGTCTTTCAATGAAATTTTGTTTAGATGCAGCTTATATGCTTCTGTCACACCTTCTTATCCTCGTTGTGAATCGTATTTAGATGTATGCGTAGCAGACTCTCGCCTATCTATATAGAAGGAAACCAATACATTAAATTGCCTAAAAACCATAGACTATGATAGCGATCACAATGCTATACAAATTCGTATTTTACATGATGAAAATAATCATCCACTTGCCTTTTTTAACAAAAAACCAGATTTAAAATTTAATTACAAAAAAACTAATTGGAAAAAATTCAAAAATAACATCATGAATGAGTTAAATAATAGTGAAACAATACCGAATAACAGAAATCTAACAAACTCTGAAATTGATTTTTATTTGAGTAGACTAAATAAATTTATAATGAACTCAATTGAAAAGTCTGTCCCAAAATTTAAAAACAGCAATTCAGTTGAAAAATTCGTTAACGCAACTATAAAGAAATTACAATCTGAAAAAAGTAAAATAATAACTACCATCAAAAAACATAATAGACTAGAACTTTCTTTAACGCCAGTAGAACTTAATTTACTCAAAAATAATTTAAAACTAATTAAAAAACTTATTAATGACAATTTTGTTCTAGCAGTTAATAAACATTTCAAGGATAAGTTGGAAAGCATTGATATAAAAAATCCATCGAATATGTTTTTTGAAGTCAAAAAACAATTTAAAATGACTCAAGCATTAAGCATTAATCACATTAAAATTCCAATAGACGAAGAAGTTTTACTAAGAAATATAGGAATTAATGCTCTCGAATTAGATGTGGAAAATACTAACTTTGTAGTAAGAGATCAGAACCAAATATTAAATACAATTGGGTCCTATCTAGAATCTGTTCACTCTCACAAAGAAATCGACCCAGATAACGATTTGCATATTGATGTCGGTAATTTTTTCTCTAGGTTTTTGGAAACAAAAACTGAATACGAAGCAAACCAAACATTTTTAACAATATTTAATGCAAATAAAAAGGCCAATGAGTTAAATGAAACTCTCGCTGAGGATTATTTCATTACAAAGAATTCTATTTTTTATATTTTCAAAAACTTAAGACAAAAATTATCCTCAGGCATAGACAACATACCCAATATTATTTTAAGGAATATTCCAGAAACAATTGTTTTAGAATATTGTACGCTATTCAACAACATGCTTAATAATTCTTACTTTCCACATGCGTGGAAATTGGCAAAAGTTGTAGTTTTACCCAAAAAAGATAAGGACACAAGTAATCCAAAAAACCTTCGTGCAATCAGTTTGTTACCAAATATAAGCAAGGTATATGAAGTTTGTATTAACAAAAATATATTAAAATTTTGCGAAACAAAAAATTTAATCAATGATAACCAATTCGGATTTAAATACAAACATTCAACTATTCATGCAATACACTGTTTAGTCTCAAATATCAATTGGAACTTGAATAAATCCCTTTGTACAGGTGCCTGTCTTATAGATTTTGAAAAAGCTTTCGATAGTATCTGGATTCCAGGCTTAATTTATAAACTTTGGAAATATAAAGCTCCAATGCATTTATTAATACTTATACATAATATGCTAAACAACAAATCCTTTCAAGTTAGTAATAATAATCAAATAAGTACTAGAAAATTTATTATTGCAAATGGTTTGCAACAAGGTACTGTGAACTCCCCTGTATTATTTAATTTGTTCATACATGATTTCCTAAATAAAATTGATAACATCATAGGATTTGTTGATGACATTATTATCTATCATTCTGATAACAAAATCCAAAAAATTAACGAAAACTTACAAAATTATTTTAATTTAGTACAGAAATATGCCCTTGATTGGCAAACGAAAATTAATTTTAATAAATGCGAAACTATATTGTTCCGTCCTCCAGTAGGAAAGTGCAATTATAATATAAAAAAAAATTGGAAAGAGTTTGGAATAGTGTCTAATAACAATATACATATCCCAAACAAAGATGAGGTTAAATATCTTTATTTAGATAAATTTTTATACTTCAATAGTCATACTAATTTACAGCTAATAAAAGCAAGAAATGCATTTTTTATGTACAAAAAACTATTCTTTTCTAAATATATTAAACACAATGTAAAAATTTTGTTATATCAATCATTAATCAGACCTATTTTAACATACGGTTGCCAAATATGGTTTAATATTTCACCATCTTATATGGAGAAAATGCGAGTTTTTGAACGAAAATGTTTGAGAGCATGCACATCACTATATAGGACTTCTAATAGTGACTATACAAAATTTGTATCAAATAAAATACTATATAAGGTAGCAAAAATAAGTAGAATTGATAATTTTATAATTCATCTAATTAGAAACCACATTATTAAATGCTTCGAATGTAAAGAAAATAACTTAATAATTGCTCCTTATTATGCCAACGAGGAATACTTGTATAGCACATTACATAATGGTTATATACCACCTGAAGCTTTCTTATATCTAGATAGTAAAGGATTTATCCAAAACGAATTTGGCGTTCCTATATTTTCTCACATATATAGACGAGCCAATATAAAATCTATCAGTTGCAGGCAAATGACTTTTGAAAATCGTAGATTTGACACTAGCGTTTACTTAAGGGATAAAAATATGATCCCAAACTTAAATGTTAAAAAATTTTGGTGGCTCACTGAATGAGTTCCACTTCCTCTTTTTTATCCCTTGACTTAGTTTTTATCTTTCCAAATATGAAAGTAATGTTTTTTTGATATTTTTCTTTACATTTATCTACATACATATATAAAATACTAATAAATATTGTATAAATTATTGTAATTATTTTTAAAAAAATGTTATTAATATTATATATACTATACTAGAGAGCTCGAATATGGGACTGTGTTCATACTATTTGTTTATTTTTAGTTTAAGTTTATAAAATTGAATTAAATAAACGATTAAAAAAAAAAAAAAAAAAAGATATTCAATTAAATTTTTACCATGAGGCAATTTCAGAAAATAAGTCCAGAATATTATTTTTTGGAATTATTAAAATATTATCAACAAGTTTTGTCGAAATCCTTCCACAAATATATATTTTTTCGATATTTTGTTTTAAGAAATTTTAATATCCTTAAATTTGACCTTTGACACATATATTTTGATAATATGACCTTAAAGTCCAATCGTTGATTTCGGAAAATTTCTTGAACAAAATTTTTGAAAAACTAAAATTGGAGATTTTGAAATAGTGGTAAAAAATACGTACCGTTGTGACATTAATTTAGAACGGCATATCAATAGACGAGATGCAAAATACTTTACATAAGATCATTTTGGGATCAGGAGAATGCAAAAATATTGTTATTGTAAATTACTTCAATGTCTTTAAAAATGTGAGCTCGATTTTCTTAATCAAGTGGTCTGCGGCTTATTTATTCTCTAGGTGAACTTGATATGACTTGGCTGTTTTTCAACCGATAATAGATTTTGTTATTTTATTAGAAAGATAATTTACTCTAGATTATGGTTTATTAATTAATTTAATTGAAACGCAATTATTAATACCAAAATTTTTGTGAAAAACAATTTTTTTTGATAATTTTTACATATAAATTCATATTTGAACTTTGAACTCAATGCGCGTCCAGAAAGCATTATCCGATTTGGCTCAAATTTTGCGCACTCAAGTTTTAGATCCAGTGTCACAATAATCCGACACGCACGTCTTGAAATTAAAAAAAAAAAAATGACTGTCACCCTAATATACATACATTAACTCTCCGTCTAGCAACACTTCTGGTACCCTTAAACGCATGACAAGGTCCGTAGGGACCTATTTTTGTTGATATGACATTTTCTATGAAAAAGACATTTTAAAATTTTTGTTTTGTTATTTTATTATTGTTTATTAATTAAAGTGTTGATAAATAAATTAAAATATATTTTTTTTTATACTAACATAATTAATTTTTATGAATTTTATTATGAAAATTTAGTTTTACAATGAATAAAACTTAAAAAAACTATTGTTGCGATAGTTGTTCCTCATTTTGAGTGCAGTTTAAGCACGGATGCATTAATCTTGAATGCTCTGCACAAACTGCATTGTTGCAGGAACAGCAATAGGCCCATGTTTTGCGTTGACGACCGTACTCTGAACGGCATAGTCGACATGATGGCCTGTTTGTCCTTAGCGCAAACGACGGTGCAGCTGCTTCTGTTGGTCTTGGTACTATCTAAAATGAAAAAATATATATAATCATTCTGCTTTTGACCTTTAGAATTCTTAATTCTTACCTTGACATCAAATTCCTCCATTGCATTCCGTATCCTTGGATATGCAGTTATGCGAGTATTCAGGGCACGTTCTTCAATGTTGGGTAATGCCAATTGCTTAGTAAGCATAAGGAGGAATGAGCGCCGTCTGTCACTTCTCTTCACTGGCTTCATCTCGTTGAATATTATGAATGCAGCTAATGCAGCGATGTCGAGCATATTGTAAAACATGGCAAGCGGCCAGCGCTTTGTTGAGCGCTTGCATGTATACGTACCAAGCATCTGGTCCATAGTATCAACGCCGGATTTGTTGACATTGTAATCAAGAATGGCTAAGGGCTTCTTCTTTTCAGTTTCCATGTTCACATCGCAAGTGTAATGTTGTGTAGATAGCAAAATTACTGATTTATTCTTCCTGGGCATATATGAGCATAATGCTATATCGCCTTCGTTGAACCCAAACAATGTGCTGTTGATTGGCCGCGTACGATTTTTATATAACTCCCGTGGCACAAATGTTTTGTTAGAACGTACTGTTTCAACATATGCAATTTTCTTTCTCATCAAAATACGCGCCAAGTTCAATGTACTGAAGAAATTGTCAGCATAAATTGTGCGGCCAGAATCCAAATATTTATCCGCAAGAGCAAGTACAACGTTCTGCCCTCAATTTATTTCACGCTCCTGGTCAGGCAATTTACCAGAATAAAGCATTCCTTTGACAGGATAGAATGATTTTGAGTCACACAACCACCATGCCTTTATACCATACTTGGCTGGCTTCGACGGAATATATTGTGTGAAGCGGGTACGGCCTCTGCATATGAATAACTGCTCATCAACCTCATTGAATCATGCGGAGTGTAAGCTGCTGCTAAGTTAGACAGCAACATTTGCCAAATATTATCAATTGCCGCAGTTTTGCTGTTGATTAGTCGCTGCTGTCACGTATTTCCATTGTCGAATCTATGGCATTGTTTTATGGACATAAAGCGATTATACGACAATGCTGCTTTGTATATTGGACAACGCGTTGGGACCCATAACTGTGCAGAAGGCTCATTATTTGATTTATTGAGTCCAGAATACAAGAGTATAGCCAAGAAGGCATCAAACTCCTTTAGTGTGATGGTTTTAAATTCCTTTTTGTTTGTTGGATTTGCCAAATTATATGCATCTGTTATTTCCCTACCTTTGCGATTAGATTCGCGTATTATTATGTACGCCATGTCTTCAGTGAAGAGCGAGCGGAATATGGTAAAGGGATCATATGTGGTTCCTACTGGTCCTGGTTTCCTCCTTGTGTAGTTGACCACGTTATGAGCACGGATACGGGAAGTTGGTGGTGCATTCTTACTCCATTGGGTGCCGTCTTTCGCAATAAAATAACTTTCGCTTGTTGGTGTTTCTTCTTCTTCATAATCGTCGTCATCGTCATCGTAAACCTCCTCATTGATTTCTATAGCTACCTCACTTTCAGCATCGGAGTCCACAGCAGATGAATTTGGTAGAAAGGGCAAGTCGCCATCATCTTCTTCAGCATCAAATGCCGGAATATCAAGTTCCTCGTCATGATCCTCTGCATTCATAAAATCAGCAAATTGATTATCTACGGCACGTCTTTCCTCCTCAGACATTTGTTGGTAGCGTGTGCTACGACGCATCACCATTTCAGCAATGTTTGATTCTGCCATATTATTTTATCGCTTTTAGTTTCCTTCGTACAATCACTTTGAAATTTCAAACAAGATGTTGAGTCTTCAGTGTCTAAACTGTGTATGATTTAGTTTACGAAACTAGAGCCGCTTTTATACCCTTTCCGTTGCCTACTTGTGTTCTAGCTTGAACATCCGCGTATATCTACAAATAGAGATTAGTATTAGAAGGTAATAAAACAAATGTTAAATTCGAAGAACTCCTTTAAAATGTGGTCAAACAATAAAACAGCTAAAAAGAAGCCAAAATAAAGTTTATGTCTTTATGATTTCTTGTAATTTCAGTACAAGGTCCCTACGGACCTTGTCATGCGTTCCCGTACTACTCACCTTTAAACCTCAATAAAACTAAACTATTGGGTATATCACCTTGAATTTTCTTTTAAACGATTTTTGACAAAATTCTCTTGGAAAACAGGGTAACTTTTGGGGTACCTTGTCCTGGCCGAAATAGGAGTACTTTCAGTTTGAAAATGACCTTCTCGCTAACCGAAGGGTTAAAGAAAAAAACAGAAATTCTCACTTGAGATTAAGTTGAGAGCTATCTTCGTCTGATAAATCTATATCAACCACACTTGTATCCACTTGATTAAGTGGTCTTACAGCTTTGTGAATTTGTGAACAAAATTATCTAAGATTTCTTTTGCGGATAGATTTCCTTGTAGCAACTTATGGCGTGATCAACAGAAGCTGCTACGTCTGAGCTACGATTTTCGTCGGGATCATTATCTGCAAATATATCCATTGCCTGTGAAATCAACTGCATAACTTTGGAAATATTATGTTAAAATTTTTCCAGAAGTATTTCATGGAGAGTTTATAATTTTTGTGGGTTGCGTCAAGAAGTTGACGAAAAGTCCGCCGTATGTAATACATTTTAAAGTTGGATTATACGTCTTGATCCATAGGTTGTATAAGTGATGTTGTGTTAGGCGGCATAAAAAGAAATTTTGGATGTCCTGGTGCATTATCGACTAATAAAAGCATTTTAAACTCAATACTTTGAGTGGAACAAAAACGTTTGAATTCAGGAATAGCACAGTTTCCAACGCATCTTTAAACAAGGTTGAAGTCATCCAAGCACGCCAGGGTAGAGGAAGATCACTTTTTTTTAATATGCATTTTGTTTTATGTTGCTGGATTGAGTTTTACTATCGGAGGAGTATGCTGACCATTTAGTGGCAAATGGATCAGCTATTAGAGAAGGATCAGTGACGGAATGAAAGCCTATTTATTTTGCTTCATATATCACCAATTGATTAATTTCTATTGATATTGTTGGTAAAGTTTTCAAAGCTAACTAGTTTTTGCTTTTTCATTTCCCTTCGGAAATATGCCTTTTCTTTTTTAGAAACTATTAAGTTAGGACTAGTTGGTGATCTTAATTTTTCTTAAGATAGAGAGTTCTTTATTCCACCAAGGAACATAACTTTTCATTTTGTTAGATGAATTAGCAACAGTTCTTATGGATTTTTTAATTAAAAAGCCTCTCTATTTATATTTGTAGATGGAGGTGTTTTTTGAAGTTCAATGGCCACTAGTTTGCTAAATTTTGGACAATTAGCCAACTTGATTAGGAATTTACGAAGGAAATGAGATCTTTGATATTTGTTTCTTAATGAAATGTTAATAACGATGGGAAAGTATTCCCTGCTGTACATCTCATCTAAAATGTCCCAGGAGCTAAATTTTTCATATAATTTTAGATCTTTTGTTAAAAATATATGTGATACCAAATTAAAGCCCTTTTTGCTGTATCTTGCTTAGTTTTCAAGAAATATGCATTTCTATGATTTTTTTTTACATATTTCATATAAAATTTGGTTTTTGCTGAGACCCATAGGTGATCCCAAATTAAAGCCCTTTTTGCTGTATCTTGCTTAGTTTTCGAGAAAAATTTTTTTCTATTATTTTTTTTTTTAATTTTTAATTTAATTTTGGATTTTTGGTGAAAGATATATGTGAGCCCAGATTAAAGCACTTTTTCTATATTTTGCTTAGTTTTCGAGAAAATTGCATTTTTATGGTATATATATTATTTTCATTTAATTTTGGATTTTTGGTGGAAAATATAGTTGGTCCCAAATTAAAGCCCATTTTGCTTATTTTTCGAAAAATGCTTTTAAAAAAAAAATTTCATATTGTACTGGAGAAGATGAATATATAAAAACAGTCAAGGCTTTATTGAGCCGCCTCGTAACTTTTAATTGCCTATTCGATTATGTTATGTATGTTTGAAAGTTATAGAGCTATTTGTTTGTACCATTCTTTGAGTGTTAGTAAGGAGAAAATAAAACAATTGATATAATTTTTTTTTTTTCATAAAATAACAATTAAAATATTTATTGTAACAGTTTCCGTTATAAATTATTTAAAAAACGAGCGTCTTTTTTGGTTTAACATTTTTGTTTTAGAAATAAAATAAACTTCTTAAAGATTAAAGAAAACTTAGAAATTGGGTAAGAGAAATTCTAAGAAATTAACATACTTATGTATTAAAAATTTGAGTTCATTGTAGACAATTGATGAAAAATCTCTTAACAATATTTAAGACGTTTGCAAAATCTATCGCGATGAATTTAAATGTTCAATAAACATTTTATAAAATTTCAACAATTATTCATGTAATTGTTTATCTATTAATTAATTAATAATTTTTTGTTGCTTACGAGTATACATAGTTCTGTAGCTGATTTACTTGCCAGCATTTGTTTAGAATCTGCCAGGGTTTGGACTCTGATGAGTGCGCGGTCTCCATGTTAAGGGAACGAGTAAGTGAGTTCTTTCACAATTCTATATGCAAAACATTAAGAAAATTTTAAATTTTATTTCTTCATATTTTCACTCATATTTTTAAATCTCTGAACCGATTTTGCTTATTTGCAATACTAATCTACTCTCGCCCGGTGATTAAAAAAGAGGGCTATAGATCTATTTTTTTGTACTTTACGAGCTCAACACTTTCATACGTTTCCAGGGAAAGTTTTGAGATATTTGCTGGCTATAATCACGTTTTTCAGATGTCAGTTAAACTTATTTTAGTTAAACTCAATTTTTTATCAAAAAGTTCGGAACATTAAAAAAGCAACCTTAGGCCGAGTTGTTGGCATGTGAATTAAAATTATTTGACTTAATCTTAGAATTTCTAACAATTATAAATTTCCAACTACATATGTGCATTAGCGTGAAAAATTGTAAGTTTAATTAATCTAAGTTTAACTAATATCCTAAAAATGCAGCCTTAGATCGTTTATTGAGATGTCAGTTGAACTTAGTTTAGTTAATATTAGATTTTTTAACAATTTCTATTATCAAACTTTTTGATTTAAGCATTAAAAAATTTTAAGCTTAACTAAGCTAAGTTTAACAGAAATCTCAAGAAAGGCCGAGTATTGCGATATCAGTTAAGCTAATTTCAATTAAATTTTGTTTAATGAGTTTTAGATTTTCTAACAATTATAATTTTCGAGCTATTTGCCTAAAGCGATAAGAATCGAGAGTTTAAATAAACTATATTTAACTGACATCCCAAAAACTGGGTCTTATGGTTTTATTTTTATTTTTAAAAAGTTTTCATACAAATTTTTGGTATCCAGCCAGACTAATTATAATCCAGAATTATGGATATAATTAAATCTCTCATATTCGCGCAAAAAATAAAGAAAATTTATAAAAAAATAAACAAAATAAATAAAAAATAAGGAAAGATTAAATAGGAATGATTTGTTAAAAAAAAGTTTACAAAACTCTAAAAAATGTATGGCTAGGAAATGTCCACTGGCTCGAATCTTCTTTACAACGTCTAATTTATTTACTTAAAGACCGACTGCAACGATTAAAAATGAGTAAAAGAGATGAATCATTTTGTAATGAATTGTTTTGCTTTAAAATTTGGTGATTGGAGTGTGTCACTCTATTTTTTGAAGTATGTACAGTTAAGGACTAAGTCTACATAAACCCCACTATTTTACGATAATGTAAAATATTTTATTTCAATAATAAATTTAAAAAAATAATAACATATATAATAGATATAGGAAAACTTGAAAAATATAAAACGAAACTAGAGGAATCCCGGTCTTTTAGCTGATATTATATTTAAGTTTCTAATTTGAGTATTGCGTTTACATATTTTATTGACCTTTAAATTGAACAATCGTCAAGAAATCGTCCGAGAAAACAAAAAAAGATGGAGCAATTGCACTAACGGTAAAATTAAGTCGTTCTACAGAAGCTATAATAAAAAAGTAAATAATGAAAATCAACCTCACGACACGATCTTGGCAGTAAATTTGGATCCAAAAATTAGTGCCCCAAAACTTGCGGAACACATTGAAAAATGTTCCAATAAGAACGTCCATCTAAAAAATATTCAAAGAAGTTGCGAGAGAATGGCTTTAAAAGCAGAGTTGCACGTAAAAAACCATTTATGTATATACTACTTGGAGTGGAAAGTACGTGACCTCACATAGAGATGGCGCGAAAACTGCTAATTTTCTCTGTTTATTCAGTAGGGCCAACTGTTAGAAAAATTAAGTAAAAATGTACTGACATTTCATTAACTAGAAAAAAAAGTTCCCATTATAAAAATGATGTTGCTTTTAAAGTTTGGGAAAAAAATGGATTGTAAAGAGTTTCGTGTTTTGATTAAACATTTTATTTTGGTGGGAAAAAATACTGTTCAAGCCAAAGAATGGATTGATAAACATTACGGCGAATCTTCGCCGTCAAATGATGCAGAGAGTTCTGGTCGTCCAAATGAGATAGTTACTGAAGAAAACGAAAGTACATCGGGTTGTATTGAATGATCGAAATATTAAACTGAGTGAGATTGCTGACATCATAAAGATATAAACAGAGCAATTTCAGCATATATTACATGATCATTTAAATATGAAAAACCTTTCTGCTCGATGGGTGCCGCGATTTTTAACAGCTGAACAAAAACTTTGGATTTTTACGTCCATTTAAAACAATGGCTGAGACGTACATAGAATCACTATTATACACCGGAGTCCAATAGACAATCTGCGGTCTGCAAAAACCGACCAAAGCGCCCCGGTAGGTGAGTAGGTAGCGTGCTCGCCTATCATGAGGGGGTCGTGGGTTCGATTCCCACTAGAGGCTTTCGTCTGTCGCTGCAAAAAAAAAAAAAAAAAAAAAACTAGCCAAATTAGAATCTGCAGACAAGCCATTCGGCTTCGCGGAACTAGGCTTAAAAAAAAAAGACTCAACAATTGGCTGGAAAGGTTATGGCCAGTTTTTCTTGGTATGAATGTGGTATAATATTTATTAATTACTTGGAGAAAGGAAAATCAATAATTTGCAAGTACTGAGTTTTTGGACAGATTGGATGAAGAAATTAAGAAAAAAAACGGCCCACTTAAATAAAAAAAAAATCGTTTACCATCATGATAAGCACCAGCGCACTCATCTGCTTTGACTTCAGAAAAATTGAAGTCTTTACATTACGAATAACTTTCCCACTTCCCGTATTCTCCAGATCCTCCAGCCTCCAGCGATTATTATTTGTTCCCAAACTTGAAAAGATGGCTCCAGGGAAAGAGATTTTCCACAGACGGAGGCCTATTTTGAAGAGTTAAACAAATCGTATTTTTTCAAGGGTATCAAGATGTTAAAGGATCTTTGGAAGAAGTGCATTTCGCTTACGGAGATTACGTTGAAGAATAAAATTGATATGAAATCCCAAAAACTGGTTTTTCATTGTTAGGCCATGGAGTTTTCACTCTATGTACGATATCTGCTAAAAACCGAAAATGTCGCCTTGAACTCATATTACTAAGGATACGGACTTCTGATCCAAAGAATATTACTCCAACGGACAAATATGGAGGTGGCAGTATTATGATTTGGGAAGCCGTTGCATTATCTGGATGTTATAATTTGGACTGCTTTATAAGATTATTTGGGAAGATAATTTGGAATAATCTGCTAATAACTTGAGTCTTGGAAATTACTGGATATTGCAGCAAGACAATGATGCCAAACATATTGCGCACATTATTCGCGTTGATTTCTCTATTATGCTCACAGACATCTGGGATGTTTTGAAAAAAAAAAAAAAAAAACCGAAAATATCAAATTAGCAGCCGTGAAAACCTGTTACTGCTTTAAAAAGAGCTTGGACTAAAATAACTCCGGAAATTACAGAAAATTTGGTAAAATTTGTGATCAGGTGCTCAGGCTGGACGAAATAAATATTAGAAATTTTAAAAAAGTGCAAATTTTCTAATTATTTTCTCTCATTTTTACTGTATGCACACTTTCGTCCTCTAACTTTATTATTTTTTAATGCCTTAAGTATTGGCTTAAAGGTTTTTTTGTCAATATCGTTACCAATTCCCAAAAATCTTAAAATAATAGGGTATGTATAGACTTTAGTTCTTAACTGTATATTTCTTTTAACTTCGCTCCTCTTAAACTTAACGTCTTATTTTTCTTAATATTTTTCTTTATAACATCACACTACAGAATTTCATCATTGTGAATTTATATTAGTTGTATTTCCTAATGACTTGGATTTAAAAATTTATATTTTTATTAAAATAACACTATGCAATAATGTTAGGGTGTAATTAACCTCTAAATTCTAGTACCATTTAAATTTAAAGTTAATTGCTTTTGTTTTTTGACCCATAATTTATTATAATTTCTTATTTATTGCGTTTATCTAAAAACTATGAAAGAATTAATTTCTCTTTGAAAAATTCAACAATTTTCGAATTGCTCAGCAGGGTAATTTAAATATGAAACAGATGCAGCATAAAATGGCAAAAAACATTACAAAATTACTTGGAAACTTATAAAATAAAATTGTTTTTAAAAATTGCATATGCCTAGATAATAAACTAAGTTTTGGATTTAACAAATCCTCTTTTTGTATAAAATAATATAAATCCAAGTGTTTTAAAAATACAACTATCAAGTAAATTATTTAATTTCTAAATTGTAATGGATTTTGGAAACATCTTTTCATGGAAATTGGGCTTTTAAAAATTTTGAGCATAATAATAGTGCTAATTGTTTAATTTAAAATTGATAAACTATTAATTTCTAGGAATATTTGGGATATCTAAATTTTATTATAATTTCAATAAACTAAGCTTAAATAAAGTAAACGACTTTTTTTTTGTAAATTTAAGCTTAACAAATAGTCAGGTTCGATAGCATAATTGAAGTAAAAATCTATATGCTTAAAGCTCTAATCAAAGATGATAAATTGAGACATAAAACTCCTTAATGAACTAAGGATTTACTCATTTAAATTTATCAACTTTGCACTACTAGTTTTTGTTTGTTTTGTTTTTGTTATTAAATTAAAATTATTTGTTGTTAATTGTAGTAGGTGATTCCCATGGGGGAAACTTGTATCTTGTAAAAGCTCTAATGAATTCAATGTAGTTACTTTCTTGATAAATTAAGAGATTTTCAAAGAATCATAGAATCATTTCGTTTTTGTTTTGGTTTTTTTGTTGTTGTCAATATAGTTTTCATTATATTGGTGCAGTATCATCATGATTTTTGATCGTCCAAACACCAGGCATTAGCTGTGGAGGTAGATTAGATTGGGGTGTTGTTAATTTTGCGCTAATATTATTAAAAATAGGTCCCTTGGTAAAGGCTTTATTATCGAAGCCACCATTAGTTTGTGTAGCGGTGGCCATGTTGTTCATGAACGTGGAGCTATGTTTCTTGGCTATGGTGCGAGGACTAGAAATGAGTGAGCTTAAGAAACCGCCAGCTATGGCTAAGGAAGCAAAAGCTGTTTGTGGTACCAATTGGCCAAAGACAACGGTAGCACCTATAAACGGAGCACCCAAAAGCCAAAATCGAGCCCAACATATGGTGGAAAAGGCGCAAATTTTCTTCTTCTCATTGCTGACCAATTCAACGGTGCAGGTGGTAAGTATGGATAAGGTACAGGATATAGCAATCTTTGAAATCATGGCTGACAGCATTAGCAAAGCCACTCGACCATCCAAGGCAACTGTTAAAGGAAATCAAAAGAAAATTTATTAAAAAAAATTAAAACAAACTTTCTTTCAACTTACTGTCATACGGCACCAACCAACCCATATACGCTATACAGCCGGCTACCACATTGAAGATGCCCGTCCATAACCATTTCCGTTTTGTCTTTAGTATTAGGAATAGACCAATAAATGTACCGATAATTTCAGAAATACCGGCTATCACAGTGTTTATTTGTAAATGTTCGCGACTAAATGAACGGATGTTTAATAACATGCCATAATAGACTACGATATAGATGGACCAACAGAGATGGACACAGATCATGTGCTTGATGGCCTTTTCACCTTTCCAGATAGACCACCAACTGGCCGGCGGAGGAGCATCCATGGCCGTTTGGGCTTGCAATTGTAATTGCTGATCAATATCATGGGGAAGACTATAACGTGTACCATTCATTTCGGCACACTGCACACATGGAAAAACAATTAACATATCACCTGCTGTTGCTCAAACACTTAACTCATTTAACTCACCTCTATTAATATCTCTTTGGCTTCCAAAACTCTACCTTTATTGACCATCCAACGAGGTGAATCGGGAATCCATCTGTAATAATTAAAATTTGTTATCTATTTTTTTTAAATAGCATTCCCAAATACACTATACTACAAAAGTCTACGGACAGTCATCAATCTGCGAGTAATTTCAACAAAGTTTTGGAACTGTTTTCAAAGTGCATGTTTACAAGTCAGCTAAGATATTTAAGAAATCCTAAAACTGTATATTTTTAAATTCCTCATACAGTTATTCCAAGCCAAACTTGGACACTATTATAAACAAAAACATGTCATTTGGTTTTTGATTGGCTATATAAAGGGTCCGCCATCTAACGTTTTTTTTCCAACTAGTGCTTATTTCGTGAATGGTAACACTTAGCTCATATCTGATTTGACAGATAATTAGTTTTATCCTTCCGCTGAACGAATATGGTTGTGTATACGCTTGAACAACGCTGGGAAATATTGCGACATTACTTTGAAAATCATGGTAATGTTGCAGAATGTGTGCGAAAATTGCGTACGGATTTTGGAAGAAGAGAAGCACCGTCAGCTCCGTATGTTCGTTATCTTGTGAAAAAAGTAAAAGAAATGGTATCCTCATCGATAAACCAAAGCGTGAAAAGCCAAAAACAGTGCGTACACCCGAGAATATTGCTGCTGTGGCTGAAAGTGTGCATGTTGCGCCATCAACATCAATTCACCGTCGTTCTCAAGAATTGAACATTTCGGAGGCATCATTGAGACGAATTTTGCATAAAGACCTTGGTATGACGCCATACAAAGTCCAATTGGTTCAGGAGTTGAAACCAACTGACCATCCAATGCGTTTTCGCTTCGGTAAGTGGGCCTGCGATCGACTTACAGAAGATGCCGATTTTGCCAAAAAAAATGGATTTTGGTCCAGAGGCATATATGGGCCATTTTTCTTCGAAAATGAGCAAGGAGTGGCCGTTACAGTCAATGGCGATCGTTATCGGGCCATGTTGAACGAATTTTTGTTCACAAAAATTTAAGAGGAGGATATTGGCAACATTTGGTTTCAACAGGACGGCGCTACGTGCCACACAGCCGAAGCTACACTCGATTTTTTGCGCCCTGTTTTTGAAGATAGCATTATCAGCCGCAGAGCTGATGTCGTTTGGCCACCTCGGAGCTGCGATTTGACACCGTTGGACTATGATTTGTGGAGTGCCCTCAAAGATAAGTGTTACGCCAACAAGCCAGAGACAATTGACGCTTTAAAGGACAATATTCATGAAGCCATTGGTGAAATACAGCTGCACACAATCGATAATGTGCTTAAAAATTGGACCGATCGTGTAGGCTACTGCATGGCCAGCCGAGGCAGCCATTTGAATAAAGTTATTTTCCATTATTAACCGGAAGGATTGTACTTTCAAATAAAAAAAGAAATTTGAGATAATATTCAGTAGTTTTTTTTTATAGCATTTTCAAAAAAAAAAAAACTAGAATTCATTGGCCATATAAATTAAACTAAAATATAAAGAAAACAAGTAAGAAAATTATAGTCGGTCTAGACCGACTATAGGATACCCTACACCATGCGTTTAGTGACCCTACCCCATAGGCCCAACTAACAAAATAAGCATAAACCAAATTTGAGTGGGATTTTTATAAATTTTTTTGTCTGCAGATATGAAAAAATTCATATCGGATGCTATATCTTTATGGGGACTAGGCCCAAAAATGGACCGATCCTGACCATGTTTGCTGAGGTCTCTTGTATTCTGCAAAAATATATACAAAGAAAATTTAAGAAGAATCAATGCAATATTTTTGTTTTTTGATAGATTTAAGTGAAGATCGGGAAGCAGCTCTATATGGGGCCTATGACTAAGAGTTGTCCCATAGGGATCATTTTTGGACTACTGATTAATGGATGTAATAAACACATACAAACCCAATTTGACTAAGATTTATATGATAATTTGGATCTTATGGCAATTTAAGTCGATTTCATAGGGGTCATTTGTATGGGGGCTAGGTCTGAACATGGACCGATTCTCACCAATTTCAAGAGCGATCATCCTATGGCGATAAAAGCTTATATACCAAATTTTATCAAAATATATTCATATTTGCGACCTGCAGTTTGATTACAAGCTTTACATGGACACACAGACGGACGGACGGACGGACGGACATCGTTAAATCGAATCAGATAGTGATTCTGATTCGATCGGTATAATTAAAGATGGTCTAGGTCAAATATTTTTGGTAGTTACAAACAGCAGCTCAAAGTCATTATACCAAAACCTACCACTATGTGGTATAAAAATATACAAGACAAACTCCGACTTCTTCAAGGAATTGTAATTCTTGTTATTATCTGCTTTAAATTAATATTTTGTATGCCATTCCTTGTTCTTTATAAACATTTGTAGTCTCTTGGGGATGGATTCGACCAATAAATGGCAATAGTTAGGCAGTATTTTTCCCCATTCTTACAGTATGACCTTTTTTAACTCAATTTTGCTGGACCCCATATGTTCCACATCCTTTTTGTGAAATAAGCCCACAAATTATCTATAGGATTAAAGTCAGGAATCTACGTTATTCTTGCCTTCTTCGGTTAACAAAATGTTTCTCCAGAAAAAAACATTGTTTGATTAGGCTTTTCTATCACTTAGATCTGCTTTGTGAAACACATTTCTTATTGTGTATGCGCTTAATTTTTTAACGTTCAGTTAAAATTGGTGAACAAATTGTACCCAAAATTTAAGAGAAGAATTTTTGAAATTTTGCATAAAGGTATAGGCGCCACATTGGTTGGGATTTTCGATGCTTGTTCGAAAATCATCTTTGAAAATGTCTAAGTACATGAGCGCATTCAATACTCCCTGTATATTACCATATTTTGCAATAGCTCTTAGGTTTTGCGGAGCTAGTGCAAAACTTGGTTTTATCCATACCTTCTATATACCGTCAATTACAAGAATATTAAATTTGCATTTATCGGTGACTATAAAACTATACGTTTTTTGAAACATCCCTTAGAGGATATCATGCAGATCTTGTGGAGCTATCAGAATGTCAAGTAGTTGCAGTTTCAGACTTAATTAAATTAAAACGGAACACGTTCTTTCATAAGGAAGTGTAAGATCCTATCTCTCTCGAAGGTACAGATATCGCCTTCTCTGACGGATTCAAATACCTTACAGTATTCCTAGATAGGAAACTAAAATTCAGCCCCAAATTAAGGAGCGGACGGAGAAGAAAACTATTGTTTTATAAGGAAAGCGTTTCAATCGAATAATAGATAATTAGATTTATACATCGGTAGTACCATCAATACGCTGTATGGACCGGCTTTGGAGAAATCATCTAATCTCACCCCTCTCTCAAGAGTATAGAGAATGGCATCCATATATATCACTGATGCTCTTTGCACTGAACCTTCCGATGCATTGAACATCCTCTTATACCTAATACCATCGGACAATAAGGGAAGCAGCTTACGGCCTCATCCTACATCCTAAGTATCATACAACAATGGCGAATGAATGAGGAACTTACTTTTCCAAGGAGCTTATTTGAACGAGAGTACAAAACCCTAAATCTACCAAAGAATTTTATGCCGTTTTCTTTTCTGACAAAAAATGTCGCCCCTTTTTTTGCCCTTTTTTCGAAAAGTGTATTTTTTTATATATTCTGAATTAAGAGCAACTTTATCTAATACATAAATCGAAAGGTCTCAAATTCGAGCTCTCGTAAATCACAAAAAATTCCAGCCATTGACTTCTTTCAGGTCATAGTGTGAGAATATTTCCCCATTGTTCCCCTTTTTTGAATATTTTCACCCTATGACTTCCAAGAGAAAAATAATCAAAATTTTTTTGCATTTATGAACACAGCACTTTGAGACCTTAAATCAGAATATGTAACAAAATACACTTTTCCAAAAAAGGGCAAAAAAAGGGCGACATTTTTTGTCAGAAAAGAAAACGGCATTAGTCAGATAATGGTTGCTCCATAAATTTCTGCGCTGAACGATCATAATTAAACAACTAAGTTGGTTTCGGAGTCTACTCAAAGAAGCATGGATTACGTCTGGCACAGGCAGAGTTGATTGCAAAAAGGAAGCTGCTGATTGGTTGGGTCAAAATAATCTATCTACAACTGCAGCTAACATTTGTTCTAATAGTTAAGCCACAGTAAAATCCGTGGAATCAATATGTCTGAAAAAAAGAACCTAAAATGACCTAGCAGTTTGCTATCAGATTCATAAGGGTCCCAGGGTACAGGAATAAGCAGATAAACTAACAAAACAGGGAACTACCTTACAAATTCCAGCGGAATTGGAATGCGTTAATACCCCCTGGTATCGTGCAAGTTAGATTTTTGACTTCTCAGCACTGGCATCACAAATCGTAGATGGGCTAATGCATTAACATGTAGGATTACAAGACAAAATTAGCCATCTGTCAGTTCAAAATGCACAAATACGTTACACTTTCTGCCTTGTGGGAAGATTTCAACGAAAGTGGCGGTTATAACTGGACACCCCCCATAGAAAGACATGCTGAAAACCTTAGGGTCTCGTCAAATGATTTCTATCGAGGCTGCATGGACACAAACGAAGTGGAGAATATCGCATATTTTCTCAGCTCGCGCGGAGCTCTCTAGAATTAGAATCAGGATATTGCTACTTCATGATCTTTCTAATTTCTCAAATGTTCAAATATCCGATAAGTTTTACGGTATTGAGTGAAAGGAATACCTTTTCGTTCCATGGCATAACAATGGCTATTGGTAGATATTGGGAGATCGAACCGTTTTCACGAGCTTTCTAGGAGTAATAAACGCTGTATTATGAACGCTGCCAGAAATTCAATTTAAAACAGGTAACCACTGAGTGTTGAGTGGGACCTATGAAAAAAAGTTCAAAGTTTATGTTCATAAATCTTTTGTGTTATATGTTAAATATAACAACTGTATTTTAAATGTAAAAACATATTACGATCCCCAGAAGATGTCGACAAAAAATCGACGAAACGTCGGGATAAAACTGTAATAAACATAGTTTCATTAATTTAAAGAAAAACACGGAAATTATCAATGTCTACCATAAGTATAGATTTAAGTGGTCAGAATTATGTCATGGTAGTCGTAATATTAATATAGGCTTAGTGTACTTGAGAGGAAAAATACATTAAAACATTTTAGAGCAATTTCTTAATGGTATAGGAAAGATTTTGCTATGACGTTATGGTTGTCGTATCCTAGAACTCCTAACATTGATAAATTCGTAGCATGGAATACTGCTGGGAATTTTCCACACGAATGAGTTTCTCCATCATAAATTAGTTTTATAGAATGGTCAGTGTGTTCTTCAGATCAAATCCCAATTGAAATCTTGTGGGATATAGGAATTAACAATGTTGAGATTGACAGTACAAAAGTAGTTTTGAACACAAAGAGGTAGATAACTGAAGAAGTGAGAACAATATTAGTGATAGCCGAGTCAGTTAGTTATAATTCTAATAAATTTTGCTTTTTATTGTAAAATAGAGATACATATATATCAAAAAGTTTATGATCTCCAGATAATTTTGGGCGTGCAGTTATTGTGTTGGATTTTCTTTTACATATTGTACTTCCTATTATATCAACGCTTATAATTTTCAAATTAACAAAACTAATTTTAATTCTTCTCAGTATAATATATGTTTAAATTCCGCTATGAATTCCAGTCTGAATCAGAATTTCTCCATCACATCAGAAATCATATGTGATGGAGAAATTGTGATTTCAGAAGCGGATTCATAGCGTCAAAGACCTTTAGAAAATTATTCTGGTCCCAAGTACTAGTTTGTCTGTAATTTGTCGACGTTTCGCTATATTTCTTTATATTATTATTCGGATCCCGCTCATTGGATCGAAAACCTTAGGTCACGTTAAATATACATTCTGCTTAACACACACACCCTTCAAAAACATGTTCAAAGTTCTATGATGGGAAAGATCTGTGATTGTTTTTCAAATCTTTGCCTAGGTATCTTAAAAATTAGTTTAAGTCAATTTTGCCGTTAACTTACTGCCATAAATAAATTAGTATCACAGTTGGCCATGATATTGCCATATACAAGTGACTCCAGCTGGAAAAGAAGCTAGCCACACCGGGTAACATTATCACGCCTATCGACCAAAACTGTTCGAATAACGTGGATACACAAGTCTTATATGTACCACCAGTTATATCGGCCACTAAAAGCAAAGAAGGGAAGTTTGTTGTTTATTAGATTTGGAATAAGGTTGGTGTGTTTCAAAATACTTACTTATCATGCCGCCCGCCGTATACATTTGAGCACAACATACCGCTGAAAGACATCTAAAGAAGACATGCAGTTCGTAGGAAGCCACATGACCCGTTAAATTACCACAGAATATTTGAGTTACCATACCAAATAGCATCACATTTCGCGGACTGAAACTGGAGGGTATAAATAGTGATAAATTATAAGTTTAAGCATTTTAAACAAGTTTAATTTAAAAATGATTAATTTCTGCTACAATTACTAGGTCAACAATGGCAAAATTATTTTTATAAGGGAAAAGTAAAGTACTTTCGCATACAATGGACATTATAAGTCTTCAAACTTGACAAAGAGCGACTCTGTATTTTTAAAACTAATCGCCACCTTTGAAAGGCAGTGTTGAAGGATAGCTTGACAGTATTTTACCAGTAATCTCGCTACCAATGAGTTTTAAACTGAAGTGAAAATAATTTTGAATCGCGGATTTTTAAAATATTTTTTCAATGCGGTCAGATGAAAACCTGATTTTTGTTGTCAAATGAAAAATTTTTATTAATAAATTTCTTCGCCTTCAAAGTAATCTGCCTACAATTCAACACAATTTAATGCATTTTTTTCCAATCCCCGAATCAGTTGCAAAAGCCAATATTCGAAATTGATTTCAATCGATGCAGAATGGTGTCCCCGGAGAAGTCTTTTAAGTCTCTTTAATAGCTAGAAATCACACGGTGCTGAATACGGTGGTTATAGATGAATACGGTGGTTATAGATAAAACGATATAAGTAGAATTTTGTCATAGTCACAAAGAACCAATCCAGTGTGAAACGTTGCATTCTCATGGTGAAAAAACCAACAGTTGTCTGTCCATAATACTGCCCTCTTTTTGCAAACAACTTCATACTAACGATGCAAAAAAGTTCTTGGAAGCAAGTTTCAGTTCCCAACTATCTTTTAAAATATTATTGACTTAGTTTTATGAAATGTCAATAGTATCACCAAGATATCTAATCGTCAATGATTTTTCAGCATCAAATCTTTGTTCATCAGTTAATGTTTCTTTTCGTTAATGTTTCTTGGAACTATTTTTATCACTCGCAAAGATTCTTTTGATATAGCCTGGATATCAAAAACCTTCCGCAACAACCTTAACATTTCAACCTCAAAACATACAGATAATACTCTATTACAAACATTTCGAGAGATATCTTGGATGTCAACTTTGCCGAGGCAATAAAAGGATATAGAAAGTAAGAATGAATCAAACTTTAGTGATATTGAGGTGTACAAATATGTTATTTATGGGGACAAGGTAAAAAAAAATGGACGGATCATGACCAAATTTAGTAAAGCTTTGTTTTTTCAAAAACATGTATTTATGTAATGTTTTTGTTTTTTGACAAATTTAAGGGAAGATCGATGAGTACTAGGGCGGGTCGATTTAAAAATCGCCCATTGCTCAGTGAAAATCGTATTCTGGGGATCAAAATAAGAAACTTTGCCGAAGGAACCATACCTCTAAAATGAATTCTGATGTCCCAGAATTTGGGTCGAACTTTTGGGTAGGGGCAAATTTTGAAAAATCCCACTCTGACCCATTTAGAGTGCTCCAATCGAGTCCAAATGTATGACCGCCCCCACTAACTTTGGAGGCCCCACCCGCCCATGCCAGTGGAACTCCCCTGGGGTGTTCCCCATACAAACATTTCAAAAAATCGCCAGTTTTGGCACTTTACATGAAAAATCAGCGAAATGCCTATGTTTTTTTCTTTATTTTTATTTATTTATTTATAAAAATATTTATTATTTATTTATAATAATATCTATTTTTCTCTTAAGAAATTTATTTAGTCAGAACATATGTAAATGAAAAAATTAATTAAAGTTAGTTATAGAAAAGAAACTAAAAAAAATTATTGTTTGAAGTCTTTTTTACTTTCAAGTCTGGGCAATTTCGCACGGCTCTCTAATGTCGTCGCCATAACAGCCTCTACATTTTCCGGTATAACCCGTTTGGAAACGCTAGCTAGCAATTGAACATGTCGTTCCGTTCCTTGTATGTGTGATGGAATTTTTGGATCATTAAACGGTGGATCATCATGATTTAAATATTCTTTCAATGTATCGTACGGAATGCTTCGCGTGAATGGTGGTTCAAATACGTTATTTATGTCATTCATATTGATCATTTCCGTGTAACTTCTGCAATTAAAGTTTATATCTGGTTTTTTATAAGCTCTAAGTTGCGTTGTGTCGTCAACATCGGTCGATAGCGTAGAATTTTCTTGATAGCACAGTCGCGCTTTTCTTTGCTATCTTCAAACAACATTGATAACAAGATATTTTCCGAATGCGCATAATATGAATTATCTTTAATTACTTGATTGACAATTTTGCGTAAACGAGGTTCTAGAAATCGTGACCAACCAATGAACTTGAAAAATAATGCACTCTCGTACACGACAGAGCTGTAATACTTGATATTGAAGTACATTGGCACATAACATTTAATTATGAATTCAACCAGAATTCTTAAATTTGCATCTGGATTTTCCGTTGTCACATATAATCGTAATAATCTAGCGGCCTTGGCGAGCTATCGAGAATGTACAATTTTCCCTGGTTTGATGTTAGCCAGATCCACCGAAACCACGCCGCTAGACATTGCATGGGCCATGTCGTATAAGTACTTCGAATCGGTGGAAAATTAAATTTTTTCTGGAGCAGGGGGCATATTTTGCAACTCAATTTTCTGGAAGCCATCCACCACCTGAAAATATATAATAATAAAATAATTAATAATGGTTGACAATTATAATAAATGAGTGATAGCAATAACTTACCGGAAGAGTTTCACAAGTTTCGATTTGACGGCTCAGTTTTCCGGTTGCCGATCTCGGTCCAGTGCTGGTTGATTTATCCAAAGCTTCAAACAAATGCCGAAACGGAAGTTCGTTGAAGTGTAGAAGGCAAACGAACCAATGCAATGTTATTTTTAACAGCAATTCGAATCGTCGTATAATTCCACCGTGTGGGCCAGTGTTTGTTGGCTCACCGTCAGTGCATATTCCAATTAATGCATCCAGTGATATATTTTTATCGTTGAAAAAATCATTTAATTTGGTTGTTTTGTATTCAGCGGTTTCATGTTCCAGTCTTACGTAACCAATCAATTCAGAATTGGGTTCTCTCAAAATAACAAGATGAGCTTCTTTTACCATCCTAGTATGATACTTCTCATCAATTTTATCTATCGTTAAAGTATCATCTTTTCTGCCATCGAATGAAAACACTAACGTTTGCGAAGCACCTCTTGTCTGCATTTCTCTTTTTCTCTGCGAACTTTCGATTTATTCATGATGAGAGGTTTCCCATGCTTATCTTTAATTTTAAAATCTTGAAAAAGAGCGGTTCCCAATGCTGATGCTACTCTATCAGGCACACCAAATCTGTCACATACCAAGGCAAAGTTAAAACAATCCTATCTCCCTGTGTATTGTGAACTTGTGTTTCTATCCATATCTTCTTGAACCGGTGGCGGTGCGTATGTTGAATCATCGGGATCTTGGTATGTTGGCATTGATGACATACACGTTGCTCCTTGCTCTTCAATTTCCATCACAAATGCATCCATTGTTAGTCTTCTCTGATTATGTTGATCGTGCATAAACTCTTTGAGGCGTTCGGGAACCACGCCGCAGGCACATGGAGCTGCCTTCAAATCGCATTTACATGTTCCAATGTAAAAAATTGTTTCCAGAGATTTTACATGCTCTGTAAATTGTTGGGTTTTGTTTCTTCTCTTGATTTGGTCTTGATATTTATCAAGCAATCTATTCAATTTGTTACATACACTTTTTTTCGGCATTATTTCCATACCGAGTTTTTCCCAAATTCCAATCAACTTATCTTGTACTTGAATAGTGAATGATTTATAGGAAAACTTTTTTTGTTCTGTTTTAGCACGTTCGCTCAAGTAAAAATAATATTTCAAGATATCCAGATGGGTTGGTAAATTAAGATCAGTCAAATCAGTAGACACACCAAAAACAGTAACATCATGCTTGGGTATATGACTCATTGGGTTTTCGATAGTTGTTGATGTTGTTGTTGCTCCATCTTGCGGTGTAGAGGATGGTGGATTCATTGTAAACTTTTTGATTTGGAATGGTCACTTCACTTATTATTTTTTTTTTTTAAATATTTTTTATCTGAAATTAACACTTCACACTTTGAGTTCTTCACAACGACTTAATGCATTCACAAAAACTGTTGCGTTATATATGGTCTACGAGACGAGCTAATAAGAATGAAATGGTAATTTCAATTCTACCTGATGTGTCTTGTGGTGGCTTAAAAACCCACACAAGCAATTTTACGACCTGCAATTGTGTCACAGTGATACGTTCATTTTTTAAAACGGTTGCGGTGCAGTACAGTGATACCTTAATTGTTAAAATGGTTGCAAAAAACGCGCATTTCTTAAGAAGGTGCCATAAAAAACCCATAAAAAGGGTTGTAAAAACAACATTCATTTCTTAAGTAGGTGCTATAAAAAAACTACACAAGTAAGTTTACGACATGCAGCTGTGTCTTGTGGTGGCTTAAAAAACCCACACAAGCAATTTTACGACCTGCAATTGTGTCACAGTGATACGTTCATTTTTTAAAAGGGTTGAATAAAAAACCCACACAACTAAGTTTACGACATGCAAATGCATAACAGTGATGCCTTGATTTTAAAAGGGTTGTAAAAACCGCTAATTTCTAATAAATTTTTTTAATTTCTTTTCTATTATTAAGTTAAATTCATTTTTTCATTTACATATGTTCTGAGTAAATAAATTTCTAAAGAGAAAAATAAACTCCAAAAAGAAAAAAACATAGGCATTTCGCTGATTTTTTCATGTAAAGTGCCAAAACTGGCGATTTTTTGAAATGTTTAAATGGGGAACCCCACAGGGGTGTTCCAGGGGGTCGGTCATACATGTGGGCTCGATTGGAGCACTCTAAAAGGGTCAAAGTCGGATTTTTCAAAATTTGCCCCTACCCAAAAGTTCGACCCAAATTCTGGGACATCAGAATTCGTTTTAGAGGTATGATTCCCTCGGAAAAGTTTCTTATTTTGATCCCTAGAATACGATTTTCACTGAGCAATGGGCGATTTTTTTTACCTCCCCACAAATCGACCCGGCCTAATGAGTACCAAATATTTTTGATAGTTATAAGCATCAGCGCAAACTCATTACACTCTTACCCCATGGTATATGGTATAAAAATGCTATATGCAGAGGACTCTTGTAACTCAATGTAAAAGAAGTGATTCAAACAACTGGTTTTATCCTGTTTTGAATTTCAGTAATATTGAAAAAGATTTCAATTTTCTAAATTCCCTTAGTTAAATTTGCTACTTGACTTTGCCCTTTGTCTCCTACTTAGTAAGAATGAAATATTTGAGAATATCTCCAACTAAACATAAAATTTTCCTATCTCTCATTCCTGCACCTCTAATCAAGGCTCTTTCTTCTCTACTGTCAAATGTTACAACAGCAAATGCTGCTTCTATCGTTGAATATGTTCCTTATACTTCTGTTGTAACTTCTTCCTCTTTTCCATCTTTTAACTTTAATTCTATTATAGATCCGAAGAGTGCATGAAGATCTTAATCTAAATGTGCTGCTCCTACACTGTTCCTGTTAGGAAGACTAATTTTCTTTTTGCTTAAAACCAAGTTGGTCTCAAATACACAGAATCCAACAGATACGTTTCATTATTCTCAACTTCGAACTATTACTTCTTTCAACCAAATTTAAATTCGCATAGAGTTAGTGGGAATAATTCATTAGCATTTCGATTAGCTATTTTATATGGAAAATATAAATTTTACACATCAAGACCGCGGTGCAGAGGCGTAGATTCAGAAAAATTTCTCTGATTTCGGCATCTCTCAGGCATAAATCAACAAATTTGAAGTTGGAAACTCTTGTCAGTAAATTTGGGAAAAGAACAACAACTATGTGTAATAATAATCTGCGGAATTCCAAACATTCAAATAGTGTTTGATGTCATCTTTGAAGAGAATCACTCTATAAGTTTTAAAACTAAAACATTTGCAACGAACCTCAAAATAAATGAGATGTTGTCAACTAGATTGCTACAAGTCAATAATAACAATAAATTTCTATGGAAGTAACTAGGCATTACTGACTTGCCCATCAGAAGCTTTTAATGCTTCGTCTGATTCCTATTGACTAACATATGTGTTTTGACAATAACTTAAATAAGTGTGACTGGCCGTTATGGGTTCACAGAACATGCGCGTGCAGGATACTTTCGAGAAAGGACGGAATTGTGGAACTTAACAGGGAGTCTTTACGGCTGGATGGATCTTTGCTTCAGATCACTAAATTAATCATGTCCATAATCGATAAGGATATACCAGCCAGAGATTATGGCGATAAGGGAAACGTTTACTATTGGTCATTTTTGTCGAACGTCAGACTACAGTCCTCGATTTAAACTCTTACATTACATCTTACGGTTGTGTCAATGATTCACTGGGCTATCGGTAAACATGCGTGATGAATCACAGTCCAGTATAACGAATATTGTTTAATACTTAAGATATGCGAGACACAATATCATGTCCTATGTGACTATGTAGCTCTATGCATTATTAGGCTAAGAATTAAAGGCCTCGGCGTAAAATTGTATGACCATATCCATTAATTAATCTACCAGACTTAAACTAATACTCCAGTAGTATTACTTGACTTTTGTGGTGATCGGAAGAAAGCGTACTAAACTCTTAACTATACCGTATACTTACTACTTCAATAAATGATTCGCCAATATGCCGCCCGTCAGGACACCAAACAAATGGAAAAACTGCGTTACTGATACCAAAATGTCTCGTGAGCATACCAAATCATATTGTGTTATCACCGAATGAAATTCAGCTTGATGTTGAAAATCTGTGCACGGTACAAGATCCGCCTTCGAACTTACTGGTTCTTCCCAAATTTTTGGTTCATCTTCTGGTCGATCATAATTATAGTAGTGATGAGCATGCTCCTGAGCATCTTTGTAAACATTACAAAAATCTATTGAGAATTCTTGATCATCAATTTCTTCTTTGGTCGGATGTGAGACTTTGATCCAAGCTGTTTGATTTTTTGCGCCTATTGTGGCTGGAGGTTTACAGAAAAATTCACCATGTCTCGGCGAAGGCGCCGTAAATATAATACAGGCCATAAACCAGGAAGAAGGTATTTTACATAGAAATATTAACAATACTGTCCTCAATTGCCATTTACCCCATTCTCCGGTCACTCGACCAACAGCATCGACTTTGGCTTGCATTTTATGTGAGCTTTTCGGAGCTTTACCTTCCAAGTAATAGAATGAATCCTTCGGATAAAGATTATAATTGTGTGAATGTTTACGTGTTGGGGAAGTTTTTGTGTAGAATTGATTGGAGTAACGTCTAGTGCAGGAATTACTACGATATCTCTTAAGGTTTGGTTGTGAATTCCTTCGCCGACATTGCTCTTCGCTGATACCCAAAAGCGTTTGAATCGGATGTGTTATACTTTCAATGGATAATTTTCGTGCACTGGGTAGTAATGAAGGTATTGAAAATCGTTTGTGACTTCCGCTATATGTTGGACTTAAATTTGATGGCGTTGGCGACAATTCCGGACTTAATCTATTAGGTGATATGTTTATTGAGGTATTTGTGTCACTATCAGGTGTAGTTGTGGTGGGGATTACAAGTGGTGGAATAGTTCTTCTGTCGTTGTTGTTGGTTTCGTGTAAACCTTGTTCTTTAGCAGGAAGTAATGGTGATTCAGCCTAAAATGAAGTCAAAAGTAAAGAAACAATTGGTAAAGTATTTACATAAACTAATAAGAATTAAAAAAAATCAATTTATCTCACAGAATATTGTCCTTCTTAGTGTAGTCACATCGAGCCATCGCTACGAATTGCCAATATTGATGAAATTTAATAATGAACGAGTTTTATAACTTAAAATAATACCGCTGTGAATATGTAGCGAAGTGTACATTTTGGGCGCTTAAATATTTTTGCGGGTTACGGCTCGATATGTTCAGTTAATAAATATTTATAATTCCCTTTCAATAATTCTTTAATTTTAGCCAGGAAAACTAAAATATTCACCCTTTAGTTGGTGCAAAATATACGAGATTTTAAGCAAAGTCAAATGAAACTGATAAGAAAATGTTACAATTCATAAAAATCGATGCCTAGAAGTATTAATTCACATTTTTAAGTCGAAGAGTATTAAGCTCATTACACCTTATTACACTATTATAAACATTTGACTTAGATCCACCGATCGATTCAGAATCACTTTCTGAGTCAATTAAGCGATGTCCGTCCGTCCCTTCGTCTGTCTTTCTGTGTGGCCATGTGAACATATGTATGTAAACGTATTTTTTTTTTGCAAAAAATAAGTGATTTTACCAAATATGGACAGGATCTGTCCATTTTTCGACCTAGTCACATATAAATATAGCAAAAAACTAATAAAAATTTCACTCAGGTTTGATTTATACTTATTTTCTATACCCAATTCGTTAGATCTAAGACCGATTTTCTAAACCCATCGTATAAGGTGTCGCATAGTTGGTCTAGACCGATTATAATTTTCATACTTGTTCGTTAATGACTTAAGTCGCAGACTAAAGACTGAGGTTAATACTAATGTTTCTAGGATCAAGCGAGATCTTTTAAGAACAAATTTTTGTCATTAATCTTTTAATCTTGGTTAAAATGTAAACTTAGATCTTAGCAGTTGTGGTTCTAAAAAGTGTAATATCTCACTTTTTAGAACCAAAATTAAAATTATTATTAAGATTTCTTGAAAAAAGCATAGTTTACTAATTTTCTACGACCCATCGATTTATTTTAGTCTGAGATCTACGCATTACATTTTTTGAGCTGAATGGTGGTAAAGTAAGTTTAAGATTTAATCTTCATTCGGTCATTTTTTAAATACTTACAAATCAAGTAAAGATCCATTTTTGGAAATAAATGTGTTAGCGTTTTGCTGTATTAAAAGTAAAAACATATGATCTTGAGCTTGATTAACTTCTAATTCAATCATTAAAATTAAATATTTAAAATCAGAAATTTAGTCGGCGATCTAGGGATTTTAAGTTATTAGTTTTTGCGATGAGATCTAAGTTATGGTACGTCCTAATCCTTAATTCCATGATCTCCACCTTTCTGCTCATTTCACTTTTCATAAGTCGTATAAGTCAATAAATTACATTTCTTTCGTTTAAACTTTAAAGAGACTAAGAGTTTAACCACGTTGGTTAATCTTGTACTCTCATCGATAAACCATTCGTTGACATGTAAAAAAAACAAAAATTTTATGGAATTTTATTGGAGCATCTTTACATTTTCGCACGTCATTCCTTGGCTATTGAACCTAGAGCTTCCAAATTCAATATGAACCTGCTCGAAATAATAACAAACAATATTATTTTAATTTCATCCAGGTAGATAGTTTATTTTGTGAATGAGCGTGATTTCAACAGACAGACAAATAGACGGACAGTCCGATATCGCTATATCGACTCTAGATTTTATAAGGATCAAGTATATGTATATTGTCTTTGGAGGTGGTGTGGAGTGTATAATAAAGCGAAACTAAGATTTCTAAAAAGATTTTAAAAGAGTTTGACGGATGTTAGTGTTAGCGTATGCACAGTTATCCAAGTTTTTAAGTCATCGATTTGGTTTTCGAATCAGGAAGAATGACTGAAGCATCCACATCGCCAGAGCTGTAAAATAGTAGATTTGTGGAAAAAACGTAGATCGTATGAATTGGGCCCCGTATTCACCAGACCTAAATGTTATGGAAAATATCTGGGGGTGGCTTGCACGAAAAGCATATGAGGGGGCATCAGGCAATTTGGGAACCCAGGCACTCTTAGGGAATCCTGAAGAATATTCGAAGTTTTGTTTAATAATGGGGGTATTTTCCGTTACTAACGAAAAATCGTTAGTAATCGTTATCAATCGTTTATTAAAAAATGAGAGGCATTTAACGATTTTTTTAAATTCTTTCTTTTAACTCATAGTCTCTGTCTGTCTGTCGTGGGTCAACCCCATTCCCCTTTATCAAATTAATCTGAAATTTGGCCCATAGTCTTGTTGTGACTATAGATTAGTTTTAGGGTAGTCATGCACAGTCACGAAGTGACCTAAATGTCATTCTCCCTCATCCGATCGATCTGCAACTTGGTCCATACACTTGCTGTAAAGAAAGATTAACTTCGACATAGTCACGCACAGTCACGCATAGTCACGCACAGTAACGGAGTGATTTAAAACCCATTTCCCCTTATCCGATCGATCTAAAACTTGGTCGTTAGACTTGCTGTGAAAAAAAGATTAACTTTGACTTAGTCACGCACAGTCACGCATGGTCACGCACAGTCACGGAGAGACTTAAAACGGATTTCCCTCATCCACTCAATCTGAAACTTGGTCGATATACTTGCTGTAAAGAAAGATTAACTTCGCCATAGTCACGGACATTTACGCATAGTCACGCACAGTCACGGAGTGATTTAAAACCCATTTCCCCTTATCCGATCGATCTGAAACTTGGTCGTTAGACTTGCTGTGAAAAAAGATTAACTTTGACATAGCCACGCACAGTCACGCATAGTCACTCACCGTCACGGAGATTTTAAAACCTCACTTCCCCTCATCCGATCGATCTGAAACTTTGTCCATACACTTGTTGTGGCCAAAGATTAATTTGAAGATAGTCGCACACAGTAACGCACAGTCATGGAGTTTTATGGGTTAGATTATTTTAAAATAATTTTTATTTAATTTCCGTATTCATTTTTATTGAATTTCCGTATTAATTTCTCATTTAATAATATACTCCAATAACAAATAGTCTTTCTTTCTTTTGACAAGGTTAATGACAAGGTTACAACCTAAAAAGAAAAAAACTTTCATGTCCTCTTTGATCTTTGGTTTTGTTCATTTAGAAATTAGAAAATTTTATTCCTTATACAGGGCGTACCATATATATATAAAGGAAAAATTTAGTTTCATTCGGGTTTTTTATTGGGTTAATTATGGAATACTATCCATTTAAATGACGTCCTCGGCTGGCCTTGCAGTAGCCCATACGTTCAACCCAATTTACCAGCACATTTTCGATGACTAATTTCTTTTCTCATTGTTCAATCAGCGTGTAATTAGCGTTACACTAATCCTTAACAGCTTCTTATAATTAATAGTTCAGGAGTCAAATCACTGCTGCGCGGTGGCCACTGCACATTGAAAAATCGGCTTATAACGATTGTTTCACGGTTTATGTGGCCCGTCGCAATTGTGTTGAAACCAAATCTTGTCTACATCCATATCTTCGAAAATGGGCCACAAATAATCAGTTATAATTGCACAGTAGTGCTCACCTTTCATCGAAGTAAAATGGCCCAATAATGCCGCCGCACAGTGGACCATTTGACGGGAAGACGGTCAAAAATCTATAACTTTTGATTGGATTGGAATTTTGATATGCGGTTTTTTTGTTTGTTTTTGTTTGGTGAGACTTTAGCCTTTAAGTTTTGCTATAAAACGTAATTCTCGACCGAAAATAAAAAAAGTTACGGAGGGTTTAAAATACATATTCATTTGTAGTTGAATTTTAGTACAAAAGTGAAGTGTTAAAAGGTAAAAAAAGGGTTTTTTTAATATAATGTTTTATTTTTTCAGTTAATTTTACAACTAATACCTTTTAACAATTTTTTAAGTTAATTTTTTCAGAAAATGCCAACTTTGGCCCCGTAAACTTTTTAGTCCTAATGTGCACAAGAGCCAAAGGTTGTTTTTTTTTTGAAAGATCCCGAGTTAAAATATAATTTATTAAGCAGCGAACGTAAAAGTTACCTTATATTGGTTCAAGATAGAGAAGTTTCAATGAAAAACTCGTATGTTTTTGCTTTAGTTAAATTTTTTTTATTGTCTTTTTAAATATTTCTATATCAATTTTTATGGTAAATTTATGAAATATAACAATTTTTATTGTAAATTTACAAAATATATAAATTTTTAAATCAAGAAAATTTTTTAACTATATAAAAAAAAATGTAACTTATTGTTAGTGTAATGAAAAAGTACTTTAAATCAACCAATTTTAGTAAAAATTTCTTCTAAATAGCCTTGATTTTCATCTTCTTGTTTAGCTTCTTCATCTAATTCAATAGAGGTAGTTTTCCATTTTTGATGAATGTTGGACATATATGGATCTGAAGTGCACAACAATATAGTGATAAGGTCTTCATTAGTATAACATCTGGACATTTTCCTTGTGTTGTGCTCGCGAAAGAATCTGTAGTCTTTGTTCCTTTTTTCTTGCGCTTCTTCAGATAGATCTCCTATTGGTAGCATATTGTTTTGAATTATTTGTTCCCCATGGTACAAAATTTTATGAACTGTGGATGGCATATATCTCCAAGAGTATTTTTCATTATAAGGTATAGCTGTTTTATTGGCGTACTCTCCAAATTTTTTTTGCATTTATCTTTCTGCTGCATGCTAGAACTTGTAATATGATTTTGAATCGTCTTATTATTCATGATCTACACCTGTGATAGATGCTGCAGTTTCCGGATCGGAAAAAAACCTCCTTGCAGTATTTCCATCATTTGTGTTTCCTTCCCCTTGTTTTGGTTGGTCGATTACGGGGCCTAGCTGTATATATTTTTGTTTAATTTGTTTTTTTTTGCTTTCTTTTTTCTTCATTTTCTTTGTTTTTTGTAACTGTTACACCTAACGGACTAAATTCCAAATCATAACCCAATTTAAGAATATGCTCCATGAAACGTATTCTAGCATGAAGAGGGGACATTCCAAATTCGTAGGCTTCGTTAAAACTATCGTCTTCTGGTGGGGGTTGGCTTAATTGACTTGATGTCTTTTGGCATATAATGCAGCTTGACGTTGACTTTGTTCCAGTTAAAGCTTGTGCAACTTTTCCATCAATCATTGTGAGACACATTTTAAAATATACTTCAATGTCTTGGTCTCAAATTTAAATATTACTGGTTGAAGTTCCTTAAATTGATCTTTTATTTTTTGAACTTCTTCAGTTATGACATCTTTTGTTTCCTTTTTGAATGCAAATTTTATTGGTCTGCAATACTTTGTTGAAGAAGGAATTTCATTTTTCCATATATCAATTTCTGTTGCTCTACTAGTTGACGGCTCTAAGACGCTATACCTCTTTGTTAAGCGCAATGGAACGAAAGATACCATAAATAAATTAGCATCTGATGAATTTTCGTCATTAAATTGCTTGTATTGTTTCTGACTAGAGGATCCATCACATCCCCATTTAGAAATTAAGGTAATGCTGCCATTACCAATTTTTTTTAAATGATCAGTATCAAGCGTATTTAGCAATTGTTCTGCAGTATGTTCAAGGAGATCTTGCAATTTTATTTCTGCTGATGTTGAAGTGACACTAATAGCAGATTGTGAAGGTAAGCATTCTTTTTTGGCAGAAACTAAATCTCGATACTCTGGAAAAATCCCACAATTCTTTTCATTGGTTCGCTTCCGCAATTCCTTATATTGATTTTTGGTCAATTTCAATTCCAAAAATAGGGCGAACGCTTCTTCCGGCGTAAATTTCTTATCTTCAGTTGGTGTAGGAATGATTTTCAAAATCCTCTTTGTGCGCCTTGGGCTCGCTTCTACTATTTTTTCAATTATTTCAATTTTATTTTTTTTATTTTGGGTTGATTGAATTTGGTGCAAAAATGAATCCTTAATAATTCTTTGAGAAATTTCTTCATTGATATTCTCATCCGTCAATTGGTTTTGCTGGTCGAACCTTTTTTCCACTGTCGTTGGCAGTTGTAGATGCACTCTCAAAAATAAGTTCCTTTACTAACCAGTCTTGGTAACGTTTGTACATCTTTGCCTTGCTATGAGAGCATTCAATGTACCGTCTTTTCAAATTCGATGCAAAATTAGTAATTTTTCCTTTGTGCATTTCAATGTCTTCTAGGTTACAATTCTTAAAGAAGTCGTTGCTCACTATGTGCAAAATTACATCGCCTAAATCATTTCGTTGAAAATAAATATCTGCCAGATCTCTGTAACAGTACTTAGCCATTGCACAAATTGTAATGAATAATAATTGTGGAAACATTATTATAAATACTCTTTCTTGCAATTATGTAAAATAAAATTTTTTATCTTTTATTACCACTTTTAGAAGCTTAAAAAAACCCACACCCTAACCCCTTTTAAAAGGTGAAGCATACCTGTTCATATCTTAAAGGGCTATGTCGCAATAGTTTTTTTTTACCATTTACAAATTTTTATCTTTTATTACCACTTTTAGAAGCATAAAAAACCCACACCCTTTTAAAAGATGAAGCATACCTGCTCATATCTTAAAGGGCTATGTCGCAATAATTTTTTTTTTACCATTTACCTGTTATTTAAATTGTTTCCCATTTTGTCATGTATTTAAACTATATAACTCTAATTCAGACTATTGATGTTTTTGAAAGATACCTATGTAAATGTACCTGTAACAATTAAGCGCATTATATCTCAAACCTTTTTTATAAGTATATAACAACTCCTGACAACTTTACCGACACGCAAAAAAAAATACACCGTGGTGCACCGGTACGACCAACTTTTGTATTCATAACACTCAGACGGACGGACGGACATCGTTTAGTCGACTCAGAAAGTGTTTTTGAGTCGATCCGTATAATAAAAGATAGATAAAGGTCCAATATTTTTTGGCAGTTACAAACATCACCTCAAACTTAATATATCCTAACCACATAGTGGACAAATTTTGTATTCATAAATTTTGCAGAAAATATCTAACCTTGGGTCAGAAAAATTGTTCTGGTGCACACGGGCGAAAACTGGCGGGTATATAATGGGGTATAGGAGCATAGGGGAGGGTTCGGACTATAGAAGAATGCAAGACTTTTTCTGACTGCTTTTGACTGGCAGGAGTTATGCTCTATTAAGTAGGAGATTTTCGGAAAATTTGGACCTTTTTTAAAAATTTTTTTTTTTAAATTTCGGAATGACTCAGTGATTTTACATTTTTAACATTAATAGCATGGAAGCCACAAAATTATACAAAATTTATTTCACTTCAAAATCTTTTAAATCGAAAAAGTTACAGTCATTCAAAAATAAAAATTTACAAAGAAATTTTTAATTTTAGCAAAATACTGAGAAAGCCCATTTTCGAAGACCCTGTTCGCTGTGATATAGTTGAGATAGAGTCGCAATTTTTTGGCTCCCGAGGCTTACTAGTATTTACTTTCAAATGAAAAACATAACTTTAAAATCGGTAACAAAAAAAAAAATGATTTTTGGCCGCCTTCTCAAAATATGGTCCACTGTGCGACGGCCCAAAAACCACACATTGGTACATTGGCTTTTTAGCAGTCATGTGTGGATTTTCTGCGCCCCAAAAGCGTTCCGTAACCGAATTACAGAATTGCATATATTGTACTAACTTCTTGCCATAAAACAGCTGATATTGGTGTCGGCATACTCAAAATAACAAGTAGTTCAAAATGCAAACACTAGAGGGAGTATAGATCTAAGTTTTTAGTAGGAATGTGGTTAGTTGAAGGTGAAATCATTGGTATAAAGTAGGACCACTCGAGGTTTACTTAAGTCCCAGAATTTAGCTTTAATTCAATTTCTTAGTGTAAATTTTGGCAATTATCTGTGGTTTAGTTAAGGTTTGCACTATGTCGTCTTCAATGTCCATTATTGTCAGTCGTATGCAGTTTGCTACTATTAGCAACATGTGACATGTTTTCGTTTGTCTTTTGTATTTAAGCATAAAATACTATTGGATTCTCAACAGAAATTGTAGCCTATATTGAAGTAAAACTAATTATTATGGCGTATTTCTAGAAGACCGGCGACTTTAACCTAAGTCCAGTTACTACTCTATAACCATAATGTCGTAAGAATTTTGGTACACAGGTATTCTATTCTTCAGGTCAGTCTACTTAATGGTGTATGTTTGAGATTGTCCTTTTATCATCCTATTCTTTCTAGAAGTGGTTCCTATAAAATCAAATAAATCTTATTCAAACTGCTGGGAATCTTCTAGGGCCCCCGCTGCTAAAGAACCAGTTCAAGAATAGAATGTGTTGGGATATTTTTTAAAAATTTTGCTACGAAATAATTTATTATAACTTAATTTATTATAGCTTAAAACAAGTAAGTAACTCATAGAAAATAAGCATAAACCAAATTTTAGTGCTATTATTATTAATTCGTGACGTGCAGATATCGGATGTTTTTTATACCCTCCACACCAGTTTGCCAATCCGTTTGTAACTCATTGATATAAACTGAGATCCCATAAACTATATATTTTCTTGATCCATATAAAACGAATAGTCGAATTGGCAATGTCCGTATGTCTTTCTGTCTGTCTGTCTGTTGAAAACATTCTCCTGTCCTATTGAGGATTGCGATTGGATCGTACTACTTAGGCTCAAAATGTTCTTCATAATCTGAAGATGTTTGGTATTGAACTTGGATCCCTTAGACCAAATAGGTAAGGAATATTGTAGGAAAATGTAAACATAATCCGATAAAATTTAATATATAAAACTAAAAACAGTAAAAAATGTTTATACGTAACAGAACACGTACGTGTGGATATGTATCAGCGATGCTTAATTGCGTGTTGCTTATTTTTGTTATTTTTTGTACATGTGAACAACAACAAACAAAAACAAGTAAAAAATTATAGTCGTTCTAGACCGACTATACGATACCCTATACCATGCGTTTAGAGACCCTATCTCTCAGGCCCAACTAACTGGATATAGAAAATAAGCATAAATCAAATTTGAGTGGGATTTTTATTAATTTTTTTGGCTGCAGATATGAAAAAGTTCATATCGGATGCTATATCTATATAGGGACTAGGTCCAAAAATGGACCGATCCTGATCATGTTTGGTAAAGTCTCTTGTATTTTTCAAAAATATATACAAACAAAATTTGAGAAGAATCAGTGCAATATTTTTGTTTTTTGATAGATTTAGGTAAAGATCGGGAAGCAGCTCTATATGGGGCCTATGACTAAGATTTCTCCCATAGGGATCATTTTTGGACTACTGATTAATGGATGTAATAACCACATACAAACCCAATTTGACTAAGATTTATGTGATAATTTGGATCTTATGGCAATTTATGTTGATTTCATAGGGGTCATTTGTATGGGGGCTAGGTGTGAACATGGACCGATTGTCACCAATTTCAATAGCGTTCATCCTATGGCCGATAAAAGCTTATATACCAAATTTAATCGAAATATGTATATTCATATTTGCGACCTGCAGTTTGATTACAAGCTTTACATGGACACACAGACGGACGGATGGACGGACATCGTTAAATCGAATCAGATAGTGATTCTGATTCGATCGGTATAATAAAAGATGGGTCTAAGTCAAATATTTTTGGTAGTTACAAACAGCAGCACAAAGTCATTATACCCAAACCACATAGTGGTATAGGGTATAATAAACAAGTAAGAAAATTATAGTCGGTCTAGACCAACTATACGATACCCTATACCATACGTTTAGAGACCCTATCTCTCAGGCCCAACTAACTGGATATAGAAAATATGCATAAACCAAATTTGAGTGGGATTTTTATTAATTTTTTTGGCTGCAGATATGAAAAAGTTCATATCGGATGCTATATCTATATAGGGACTAGGTCCAAAAATGGACCGATCCTGATCATGTTTGGTAAAGTCTCTTGTATTTTTCAAAAATATATATAAACAAAATTTGGGAAGAATCAGTGCAATATTATTGTTTTTTAATAGATTTAAGTGAAGATCGGGAAGCAGCTCTATATGGGGCCAAAGGGATCATTTTTGGACTACTCATTAATGGATGTAATGAACGCATACAGACCCAATTTGAGTAAGATCTATATGACAATTTGGATCTTATGGCAATTTATGTCGTTTCATATGGGTAATTTGTATGGGGGCTAGGTCTGAACATGGACCGATTCTCACCAATTTCAATAGCGTTCATCCCATGGCCGATAAAAGCTTAAATGCCAAATTTCATCAAATATATTCATAGTTGCGACCTGCAGTTTGATTACAAGGTTCACATGGACGGACATTGCTAAATCAACTCAGAAAGTGATTCTGATTCGATCGGTATAATTTTAGATGGGTCTAGGGTATAGGGTATAATAAAAATGTGTTTGCATAGCTAGAAAACAAACAAACATAAATGTGATTGTATTTAAATTTATGCTCACCGTATTTATTAATTGCTTTCATATAAAAAAATCTCGAAAATTCCTAAAATTATTGTCAATAAAGAGTATCTTATCAATTTTAGACATTGTTGCAAAAAATCTAGACATTGTAATTAGAAATTTCGCCTTTTTTGTCTCTTAGTTTTAACAACCTTGGTTATAATTATGTGTTTAGAACACGGGTGGAGAATATCAAATATTCAGCACAGCCGAATTTAATACTTTTAGTTGTTTTATATGGGGACTATTT
Organism: Cordilura impudica; assembly: GCA_963682025.1. Classification (NCBI taxonomy): domain Eukaryota; kingdom Metazoa; phylum Arthropoda; class Insecta; order Diptera; family Scathophagidae; genus Cordilura; species Cordilura impudica. Next base: position 292,992,628 of record OY821517.1, read on the forward strand.
CAAAAAATCTACCGATCATGACCACATTTAGTAAATCATTTTCTTTTCCCAAAAACAGATATAGCACAAATTAATATCTATGTAATATTCTTGTTTTTGAAAGATTTAAGTAAAGATCGGGAGTTGACTTTATATGGGGACTATAACTAAAATTGGTATAATATAAAAACAAACACCAAATTTTCGATGTATATATGATAATCTGGATCTTGAGATAGTTTTAGTTGGTTTGATAGGGTTTATTTGTGTTGGGGGTTCGGTCTGAATATGCACCGAATTTCACCTACATCAAAAGTTTATATATCACAGATGGACAGACTGACAGATGGACGGATGGACGAACATCGCTAAATCGACTCAGAAAATGATTTTGAGCTGATCGCTGTAATAAAAGGTCCAATATTTTTTGTAGTTACAAATATCAGCATAAACTCATTATACCCTGACCACAGAGTGGTATTGGGTATACAAAGATTTATATATACTTATTTTTCAATATTTTAAAATTTTTGCTAATGTTCATGAATGTCAGTTCGTCTGCGATTTTTTAAATTTTTTTTTTAATTTAATCGTTCCTAAATCTTAAACATCAGCCGGATTTGAATTTCAAATATTTGTTTCTGCTTAAAGCACCAGTCCTTTAATTTTTTTGCCTTAACAAATCAAAAACATCAAAACAACAAAATATTTATTGTTTTTTAAATAAACAAAACCATTATTCGCACTTTGTTTCGTCTATGGTTACTTATTCTGCATTCTTTGCATTATTATATGTCTTTCGAAAGCAAAATTTTATTGTGTTGACCAAAACTTTTTTGTTTTATATTTCATTTTTTTTTTTCTATATTTTTTATATCTTTTTATAAATTGGCTGCTGCCACTACAAATGAAATCGTAAAAAAAACAGATGAAGCAAGTTGAAAATTGAATTAAGTATTTTTTAAGGATTTAAAAGGGAATTTAATAAGTAGTAAACAAAAGGAATCGATTTAAAAGGAAAATGTTTAAGAAACTTTAAGCTTCTGATTAATTCATTAACATCCAGCCTAAAAAATTCAGAAGCCTTCATTTTGAATAAAAAAATAAGGAATTTTGAGAAATTTTCAAATAGTTATTAAAAAGCTTTAATAAAAAAGCAGATTTTTATTAAAAAAGTAGCTTTTCCTAAAACAAATTAGCCCTTTTATTAAAAAAGTTGATTTTTATTAAAACAATGGTAAACCATTTATCTGGTTAAACTTAATATAATATTGCTTGCCATTATTTCGACCAGGTTGGTATTTAAAATGGGTTAAATTGGGCTCTATTGTTCTAAGATATGACCTAAAATATAGATACACTTCTAAAAAATTTTAAAAATTTAATGTGGTTGATAAAATAATTTAATTTTAAGTTTACCAAATTCTTTACTATTTATTTTGTTTACATATGTTATAAATTGCGCAATAAATCCAGATATTAAAGCAAACGTAAAACCCAGGGTGGGGTATCAACGATTCGGGATAGCCGAATTTAAAACTCTTACATAAAAAGTAACTTTTATGATAAAAGTAAATTTTATGAAAAAAAATTACCTTTTACGAAAAAGGTACATTTTATGAAAAAAGCACATTTTCTTAAATAGGTACCTTTTCTTAAAAAGTACCTTTTCGTAAAGAATAAACTTTTTTTATAAAGTACCTTTTCTTAAAGAATAAACTTTTTTATAAAGAACTTTTTTATTTAAAAAGTTTCATTCATTTAATAAGTACCATATTATTAAAAAAGTACCTTTCATATAAAAAGTACCTTTTATTTAAAAAGTACCTTTTATTTAAAAAGTACCGTTTATTTAAAAATTATATTTTATTTAAAATGTACCTTATATTTAAAAAGTTCCTTGTATTTAAAAAGTACCTTTTATTTAAAAAAGTACCTTTTATTTAAGAAGTACCTTTTATTTAAAAAGTACCTTTTATTTAAAAAGTACCTTTTTTTAAAAAAGTACCTTTTATTTAAAAAGTACCTTTTATTTAAGAAGTACCTTTTATTTAAAAAGCACTTTTTATTTAAAAAGTACATTTTATTTAAAAAGTTCCTTTATTTAAAAATTACCTTTTATTTAAAAAGTAACTTTTATTTAATAAGTATATTTTAGTTAAAAATTACCTTTTATTTTAAATGTAAATTTTATTTAGAAAGTAAATTTTATTTAAAAAGTACCTTTTATTTAACAAACAACTTTTATTTAAAAATTACCTTTTATTTAAAATGTAAATTTTATTTAGAAAGTACCTTTTATTTAAAAAGTACCTTTTATTTAACAAACAACTTTTATTTAAAAATTACCTTTTATTTAAAAAGTACCTTTTATATAAAAGTACCTTTTATTTAAAAAGTAACTTTTATTTAAAAAGTACATTTTATTTAAAAAGTACATTTTATTTAAAAAGTACATTTTATTTCAAAAGTACCTTTTATTTAAAAAGTACCTTTTATTTAAAAAGTACCTTTTATTTAAAAAGTACCTTTTGTTTGAAAAGTAACTTTTATTTAATAAGCACCTTTTTTATTTAAAAAGTGCCTTTTATTTAAAAATTACCCTTTATTTAAAATGTACCTTTTATATAAAAGTATTTTTTATTTAAAAAGTAACTTTTATTTAAAAAGTAACTTTTATTTAAAAAGTACCTTTTATTTAAAAAGTACCTTTTATTTAAAAAGTACCTTTTATTTAAGAAGTACTTTTTATTTAAAAAGTACCTTTTTTTAAAAAAAGTTCCTTTTATTTAAAAAGTACCTTTTGTTTAAAAAGTACCTTTTATTTAAAAAGTTCCTTTTATTTAAGAAATACCTTTTAATTAAAAAGTAACTTTTATTTAAAAAGTACATTTTATTTAAAAAGTACCTTTTATTCAAAAAGTACCTCTTATTTAAAAATTTAATTTTTTTTTAAAAGTACCTTTTATTTAAAAAATACCTTTTATTTAAGAAGTACTTCTATTTAAAAAGTATCTTTTGTTAAAAAATTACCTTTTATTTCAAAAGTACCTTTTATTTAAAAAATACCTTTTATTTAAAAAGTAATTTTTATTTAAAAAGTACCTTTTGTTTGAAAATTAACTTTTATTTAAAAAGTACATTTTATATAAAAAGTACCTTTTATTCAAAAAGTACCTCTTATATAAAAATTTAATTTTTTTTAAAAAGTACCTTTTATTTAAAAAATACCTTTTATTTAAGAAGTACTTCTATTTAAAAAGTATCTTTTATTTAAAAAGTACCATTTGTTTAAAAAGTATCTTATATTTAAAAAGTTCCTTTTATTTAAAAAGTACCTTTTATTCAAAAAGTAACTTTTATTTAATAAGTATATTTTTAGTTAAAAATTACCTTTTATTTAAAATGTAAATTTTATTTAAAAAGTACCTTTTATTTAAAAAGTACCTTTCATTTAAAAAGTACCTTTTATTTAAAAAGTACCTTTTGTTTGAAAAGTAACTTTTATTTAATAAGTACGTTTTTTATTTAAAAAGTGCCTTTTATTAGAAATTACCCTTTATTTAAAATGTACCTTTTATATAAAAGTACCTTTTATTTAAAAAGTACCTTTTATTTAAAAAGTAACTTTTATTTAAAAATTACGTTTTATTTAAAAAGTACATCTTATTTAAAAAGAACCTTTTATTTAAAAATATCATTTTATTTAAAATGTACCTTTTATTGAAAAAGTACCCTTTATTTAAAAATTACTTTTTATTGAAAAGTACTTTTTCTTCAAAAAGTTATTCTTATTTAAAAAGTATTCCTTATTTAAAAAAGTTCCTTTTATTTAAAATAGAACCTTCTATTTAAAAAAGTACCTATTGTTAGAACGTACCTTATAGGTATTTTTTTATTTAAAAAGTACCTTTTTCGTTAAAAAGTACCCATATACTAAAAAAATACTTTTGTATTAGAGATGTACCTTTCATTTAAAAAGTACCGTTTATTTAAAAGGAACCTTTTAAATAAAAAGTATCTTTTATTTAAAAAGTACATTTTATTTCAAAAGTATCTTTTATTTAATTTTAAGTACCTTTTTTAAGAGTAAATTTAAAACAAATGAAAGCGGAGCATTGAAATTTTTTAATTAGGATTATTTTAATAATTTGTTATGTACTAAACTGAGATATTGTTAAAATTCAAATATACTCTTAAACCTCCATGCTCGGTTTACAAAACGTGGGCTACAGTAATACTGATTGTTTAAATAATTTGTTTTTGTTCTGTCAATTTATATTGTTTGCTTGTTTAGGTCCTTTATCTAATATTCCTTATTAAAATGAAATGAAATGAAATGATGCTTGTGTTCTTTTTTTTAATTACCATTGTCTTAATGAAAGCCAATTTATTGAAGAGTTACAGTTTTTAAATGCTAATTAGATTCTGCGCCTGTAGTTGTAATAGACTTCTTTCTGTTTCAACATTGTGAGTATACAAATAAACCAAAAGTCGCATACAATTTGGTTTGATTGTTGTTAAAATTTTATAAATGTCAAAACATTAAAGAGTTCTGTACTTACATACATACATATGTCAATCTATATAAGGAACTGGTAAAAATATTTAATAAAAAGGAAAATCTTAAAACTCTTTTGAAATTTCTAAGAATTTTATACATATTTTTGCTTTATCATAGAAAATTATTATAATAATATAATACTTGATTTTAATTTATGAAGCTTTATAGTTTAGTTTTTATTGAAAAATAAGTACAGTCGCAATTCCACAACTGAACGATTAATAACTGAACAATGCATAAATTCATTAAATTCATTATATCCACTGGAATGCACGCGGGACTATTAATATTGATTAACTTGAAAAAGAAAAAGCTATTATGGAATGATTTCAATAACATTTTGCAGTTATTTTGTATAAAAAACTTCTAAAGGGAAATGTAGTTTAAAAAAAAAAAATAAAAAAAGGATATTTAAGAGTAAACAAGTATGACATTAAAAACTAAAAATTAAGAGAAAGCAAAACATTATTGAGTAAAAAACATAATATTTTTCAGAAAAAACCATTTTAACAAAAAATTTATCTAATTAAAACAACTATGAATATTATACGATAACCTAATCCAAATTTGGGAAGTATAGTTATGAATTGGATGCCACTGTTATATGCGGACTAGGTCGAAAAATGGACCGATCATGACCATGTTTAGTAAATTCACTTATTTTTCGTAAAAACATACACAAACCAAATTTTAGAGAAATCTATGCAATGTTTTTTATTTTTTGATAGATTTCATTGCATATCGGAAGTAAATATACAGAGTTTATGTTTGTGCTATTGATTTGTGGATGTAATGCACAAACAAATTTCATTAAAATATACTTATATTTGCGACCTACATGGACACAGAGACATACATACAGACGGACAGAGAGATAAATAGATGGAAGGACGGGCATCGCTAAATCGACTCAGAAAATAATTCTTAATATTAAAAGAAATTAATTTTGAATTTGAATTTGATTTTTAATTGACAGTCCCATACAAGTTTATTTTTTATAATTTAAAGTATGGGATGTGAAAAGAAATTACATAATTGGTTTACATTTAAGATATTTAAAAATAAAATTTATTACACAATAAACATGAAACATAAATATAAAAATAAAATAAAATATATAATACATAAATGGAAACATTAAAGAGAGAGAACAAAAAAATAAAAAAAAATTATAAATAAAATTAGATATAAAATAGGTATTAACGGACAGGTTTATATATCAGGTTGAGAAATGTTTTCTAATCTCATTACTTAAACTTATTGCTTTTGTTGTTGGTTTGTATTTTGTGTGGAAGAAGGTTCCAAAGATGGATGGCGTTAAAAAAATTGCCATTCGGTTATTAGACTTCTGTAGCAGAGAGAGACTATTTTTTTACCCCTCACAGATTGAAAGAGAGTGAGCGTTCAAACAAGATACGCGGCTCGTTAATATATATTATTTTATGAAGCTGTATGAGTATTCTAACGTTCATTATGATTCAGGATGATTCAAGGAAAAAAATGAATAAACATTTTGTATCAAAAGCACACATACTAGCTGTTGAACATAACAAAATCCTTGAAAAGCAAAGTTTTACAACATGTATCGATAATATGAACGAGAAATTTATTAATTCTACTGTAAAAGTCTTCAACACTGTTTAGAGCCTAGGCGAAAAGAAACCATCCATTTTCATATATAGAAAGTGAAATTGAGCTTCAAGTAACAAAACGTTTTGGACATGGGAATTGAAGTGTGCGAAGTTAGCCCCCCCATTTTTGGATATACAATTTTTTGAAGATTGTTCTAGGATTGTTCTACAATGTTCCAAAACGATGAGTTTCTAAAATGTAATTTGTACCGGTAAATCGAAAAAAAAAAAAACGAATTTTAATCTTTGCGATGAGTTTCTAAAATGTAATTTGTACCGGTAAATCGAAAAAAAACGAATTTTAATCTTTGCCCCCACTTTTGGAAAAAAAAATTTGTCCTTGTCTATCCTCCGGAGCCTACTTTAATTCCAGCAAGTAGCAGAGCTAATCCATCTGTCCTTGACTTTTTTATTTCAAATGTACCCGATAAATTTTCTGCGCCGTTTTCTCTAAACAGGCTTAGTTCAGACCATTTACCGGTTTATACTACTTTTGATTCAAGATATCAGTCTACTAATAGTATTAAGTACGACTATTATCACACTAATTGGAATTCCTACAAGAGATACATTAATATTAATGCTGGTCATTTATTAAGTGTACCGCTGAACAATGTAAATGATATTGACAATTTGGTAATGAAATTTACATCACTTTTGCAATCTGCTGTCGAACACAGTGTTCCAAAGAAAAATTATCCAAATATTTTTATTAAACGTTTGCCAAGTCATATTCTCAATTTAATAACTCTGAGAAATAATTCTAGAAGAAACTCGATTAGATATAGACTTCCAATTTATAAAGCTCAAATGAAATATTTTAATAATGTTATTCGTGAAAACATTTTTAGGTTTAGAAACTCCAGATGGAAGAATTTGCTGAAAAGTCTTGATAAATCTTCTCCGAAGTTTTGGAGTATTTCTAAAATTATCCGAAAGAAAACGAAATGCATTCAAAAATCTGAAATACTTGCTCAAAATTTTTTTTCGAGTCACTCTATCTCTACAAATTTGAGTGATTTAGGTACAAGTGAGACTGTTTCCACGTCTATTAGAATACTGAATAATCAAGATTATTCAATGAATAGTGGAGATATTGTGAATATCTCAAGCATCAAAAGCATTATAAAGAATTTAAAGAATAAAAAAAAAGTCCAGGAATAGATGGTATCTCCAATAAATGCATAAAAGCCATGCCTTCAAAAGGTTTAGAAGTCCTAACACGTCTGTATAATGCTTGTTTTAGGATGTGTTACTTCCCAATATGTTGGAAAAATCTAAAATAATAGCCATTCCCAAACCGGGAAAAGATCATTCCAGTCCCGACTCATACAGACCAATAAGCCTCTTAAACACTATGTGCAAGTTATTAGAGATAAATAAAGGATAAATTAGTTAATTTTATTGAAGATTGCAATATTCTTCCCGTCCAGCAATTCGGGTTCCGTGCTCAACACAATACTATACAACCATTAGTTAGAATCAAGAAAATAGTTAAAAAAAATTTCAATGATCAAAAATCTACTGCCATGATTTTATTGGACATAAAATCTGCCTTTGATTCAGTTTGGCATGACGCTCTTATTCAACCATTAGTTAGAATCAAGAAAATAGTTAAAACAAGTAAGAAAATTATAGTCGGTCTAGACCGACTACACGATACCCTATACCATGCGTATAGAGACCCTATCTCTCAGGCCCAACTAACTGGATATAGAAAATAAGCATAAATCAAATTTGAGTGGGATTTTTATAATTTTTTTTGGCTGCAGATATGAAAAACTTCATATCGGATGATATATCTATATGGGGACTAGGCCCAAAAATTGACCGATCCTGACCATGTTTGGTAAAGTCTGTTGTATTTTGCAAAAATATATACAAACAAAATTTGAGAAGAATCAGTGCAATATTTTTGTTTTTTGATAGATTTAGGTGAAGATCGGGAAGCAGCTCTATATGGGGCCTATGACTAAGAGTTGTCCCATAGGGATCATTTTTGGACTACTGATTAATGGATGTAATAAACACATACAAACCCAATTTGACTAAGATTTATAGAATAATTTGGATCTTATGGCAACTCATGTGGATTTTATAGGGGTCATTTGTATGCGGGATAGGTCTGAACATGGACCGATTCTCACCAATATAATTTCAATAGCAACGTCGAAAGCTTATATACCAAATTTCATCAAAATATATTCATATTTACGACCTGCAGTTTGATTACAATGTTTACATGGACACACAGACGGACGGACGGACGGACATTGTTAAATCGACTCAAAAAGTGATTCTGATTCGATCGGTATAATAAAGGATGGGTCTAGGTCAAATATTTTTGGTTGTTACAAACAGCAGCACAAAGTCATTATACCCTAACCAAATAGTTGTATAGGGTATAAGAAATATTTCCTAGTTGATTTAGCTCAAATGACTGACATCTTCCAATGCCCTTCAAGCTAGAAATTTAAATATTTGCAGAGGAAATCAACTGATTAGAAGAACAATTAATGCTTTTCAAATTCTCAAAGACCTTCGCGGTAATTACGAAAAAAAATTGGATGAAGTTGTAAACTCCGTAGCGTTCAAAAATATTATCTTCGTCGAAAACAGAATTTATGGAAACCTTCCCAGAGCTTCTCTTATCGACAGCATCATAAAAAATATGAAATTAAGATTGATTGATTTCTCTCAAGTAGGATCATAAACCGCACCAAACCGTAATTTTTTCGGGATGCAATGATTACTCATGGAGTACGTGTGGATTGCTGTTTGAACAATAATGCATATTTTGTTTATTGACGAAGCCATTCAGCCAGAAATGAGCCTCATCGCTGAAGATGATTTTTCGATGAAAATCCGAATCATTTTCAAGTTGTTGCTCAGCCCAATTCACGAACATACGACGCTTCTGGTGGTCAAGCGGCTTCAGTTCTTGCGTCAATCTGATCTTGTAAGGATGTAGGCCAAGATCTTTTCGCAAAATTCGCCACAACGACGTCACAGAGATGCCCAACGCTTGAGAACGACGTGTGAGAGACACATTTGGGCATTCTTCAACTGAAGCCTCAGCGGCAGCAATATTCTCGACACTACGGGCACTTCTTTGTCTCACTGGCACGGGAACATTTTGTACTGTGCTTGTGGATTCAAATTTTTTCACTAGACGCTCAATTGTTGATCTGCTAGGTCGATTATGACGATCATAAATTGGACGTAGCGCTCTTAACGTTGAGGCCACTGACTCCGAATTTCGGTAGTAAATTTTAATAATTTCGACTCGTTGTTGGCTCGTATATCTTTCCATCATGAAATGGCAAACCTTACTGAAGAGAAATGTCAAAAAAGCGGCAAGAAATATGGCGTCGGTTGCTGTCCCTGTCTTTCTACTTTTGTAGCGTCCCTGTTGAAAAACCCTTTATTAATATACGAAATTTAATAATTTTTGGTTTTGTTAGGTTTTTGTTTATGTAAATAATTTTTGTTCTTTTGAAATTAATAAGTAAAATAAATGTGGTTTTGTAAAACTTGTCGAATTATCGTTTTAAGAATATGAACGATAATTTTTTTTTCCTCTGATAGTTTAATATTCAAGAGCTACTCTGCCAAATATTAATATTTCAATGGGAATATTAACATTAAAATAATCTAACCCATAAAGTTTTTATTTAAACTCTTTCTTTCTTTATGCATATGAGTTTTGAATCTCTCCGTGACTGTGCGTGACTTTGCGTGACTATTTTAAAATTAATCTTTGCTCACAACAAGTCTATGGACCAAGTTTGAAATTGATTGGATGAGGGGAAATGGGGTTTAAATCACTCCGTGACTGTGCGTGACTATGATGCGTGGCTATCTTTAAGTAAATATTTGGTGACAATAAGTCTGTGGACCAAGGATGAGGGTATATGGGGTTTAATTCACTCCGCGACTGTGCGTGACTATGCGTGACTGTGTGTGACTATCTTAAAATTAATCTTTGGCCACACCAAGTCTTTTGACAAAGTTTCAGATCGATCGGATGAGGGGAAGTGATGTTTTAATCTCTCCGTGACTGTGGGTGACTGTGTTTCGACCAAGTGTCATATCGATCCGATAAGGTGAAATGGGTTTAAAATCACTCCGTGAGTGTGCGTGACTACACGTGACTGTGCTTGGCTACGTCAAAGTTAATCTTTCTTTCACAGCAAGTGTTTGGACCAAGTTTCAGATCGATCGGATGAGGGAAAATGACAGTTAGATCACTCCGTGCGTGATTATGTGTGACTGTGCGTGACTACCCCAAAATTAATCTTTAGTCACAACAAGACTATGGGCCAAGTTTGAGATCAATTGGATAAGGGGGAATGGGGTTGCCCCGCGACAGACAGACAGAGAGATTGAGTTAAAAGAAAGAGTCTAAAAAATAAACAAAAATGTTGGAAAATATATTCACTATGAACCCCCTGATAAATTTTGGGAAAGCATCCCTGGTTATACCACATAGTGGTATAGGGTATTAAAATTCTTTACAACTTCGCTCCACCCTAATGAAAAAGTACCATAAAATAAATTTCAAAACTTTGGAAAATTTGTATTTTTATCCAAAATAAGTAAGAGTTAAAAATAATGTTAAAATTTTTGTATGGAAAAATAAAGGACTTTTTTCAGAAAGTGATAATTCTATTAGCTAAATCCCTTTCATTTCATAAAACTTATAAACTAATCGTAAATTATATATCCGTGGTCATAAATTATTGTAGGTACGAGAACATGTATGCTTACTTGCCGTTCTGACGGAATTAGCCATGACATTGTTGGTACAAGTAAATAAGCGTGCCTTTCAACTATTATGCTTCGTTTACAGTATTTTCCAATTATTTCCAAACTTAACTTGTATAAACTACCATAGCAAAATTTGTTGGCATGCCATAATAAAAATATAAATTGTTTTGATTTTGTTATTTCATAAATAACGCATTTGTATCTACTCCTACTTTTGTTTATTTTAATATTATTTTTTTTAGCATGTGCGAAAATATTTCAGGGGCAACGCAAAATAAAAATTCATCAACAAAGCTTTAACAACATTAAGTAAATTAACTTAACTTTACCTATATTAATTAGTTATAAAAACAATCATTGCATGATAATGATTATTATGAAAAACAACAAAAATAGCAAACATAGATTTGAGAAATGTTATACTTAAACTTGTTTTGTTTATTCGATTTAATGTTAATTGTTACACTTAACGGTGGCGTGACTAATTAGTTTCATTAAAAAAAAAATAAATTGGAAGAAAAGGTTTATCAAAGAAAATTGTGATGATTGAATTGTTAATGCTAAAATTTTGTTTATTTTAAGCCCTATGAAGTGGGAGTGAGAGAGGGTGGGAACATGGGATTTTTCGATTTATCACTAATTAGTGTGTGGGATATCGTCCTAGAAAATGAATAAAATATTAAAAAAAAAAAACAATAATATAATAATTTTATATTACATCCCTAGAATTAATTTTCAATATTTAAATTTGTTCTTAAAGATTTTCTAAACCATTCTGCCATCATACGAGTACGTCATTCAATGTCACATTTATAAATAAGCTGTTGAAAGCAGCGATGCCAACTTAGCGCTTTTCACTCTAGATTTAGATACCTTTTGACAACCTTTAAAACACATTTTTTCCATTTATAAAAAGTGCTAAATTATCGCTTTCTGTTTTCCTTTCTAGTGCCTTTAGTGTGTTTTTACTTTAATAGTTCATAAAAAGGAATTTTTTTAATATGTTATTTATATTATTAAACAATTTTGAATAGGTAAAAATGTAATGGAAGAGTACGAAAATAGTCTTAACAATTAAAAACTAAGTAAATGATAAAATCGAAACAGTAATAATTTGTTTTAGATTGAAATACTTAACTTCAAAGAGTCAGTCAATGAATGTCCGCTTTTTCAATTACACTGTACAACAATTTCAAATTTTTCCAAAATTACGGGGTTCCGACGATTGATTCTGGTGGAGGAGACCAAAAAAAATATACGTGTGTCGGCGTTTTGAAAGATCACATCGGAATTTTATTTTAGAAGCGGTTTGAGTTTTTCAGCTCTGGCCTGTTCTTGCAGCATATCGGTATATAAAAATATGTTTTCTTTACATCTGAGGTATAGGGTATGTTGAACAGCTTTGTAGAAAATATTATGGCAAATATTTTTGTAGAACATATTAACCCTCTAACTCCCCCTCATAACAGGATTTTTTGGCTTTATTCTAACAAATCGTAAAAAACACCCCGAAAAAGGGGAAGGGCGGGGATGAAATGTTCAACAAAAATGTTTACCATAAAATTTTACTATATATGTCAGATCACTTTCAAATCACTTTCTTTTTCGCTCTTGGCAATTCGACACCATTATAGTACAATGTCCAACACAAATCTGTTATAAAAGAAAAAATGCTCTATTTTGACAAACATAGCATGTAGTCTCGTCGTGCTCACCTGGCTCTAGTCAACGCATCGGAATGCCAAACTTCATTGAGTTTCGTTCAACTAAACTAATAATTTCGCAAAATTATAGTCGAACTAAGAATATCGATCAAAACTTGTATTACCTTTAGACCACAGCATCAAACTGTTATAGCAAATTCGGCAGATATATTTTGGCACCCATGGCTCATCTGGAAAAACTTCCAGTTCAAAATAAAGTTTATATATATCCTCCACTTTTCTGTTGAAAAATGAAACCTTGTATTCCTTTAGGGTCAAGTTTTTCTAAACAGTCAGCCATTTTGATTCTTACAAATTCCCTTGCGGTACAATAAAAAACACAAAAAAGATCAAACTCCCTTGCTTCAATTTTGAATGGGAAAAAGATGATAACAAGAATATGAAGAAGAAGATAAGCAACAAAACTAAGGGCATAGTGACGTAGATAGTATTTGGTATTTGAGTGTCAAACCTTCTCGTCAGAGATGGGATGACCTACATATGTAAACAATAACTAAATTAACCCTTAATGGGCAATATTGAATTCGATTGGTTTTTGGTGTTTGTGTTAAGTTTTGGGTTTTGGTGTGTTCTGACATATGTAGTATAATTTTGCGGTGAACATTTTTGTTGAACATTTCATCCCCGCCCTTCCCCTTTTTCGGGGTGTTTTTTACGATTTGTTAGAATAAAGCCAAAAAATGCCGTTATGAGGGGGAGTTAGAGGGTTAATATGTTCTACAAAAATATTTGCCATAATAAAGGGTCCGCCATCTAATGTTTTTTTTTCAACTAGTGCTTATTTCGTGAATGGTAACACTTAGCTCATGTCTGATTTGACAGATAATTAGTTTTATCCTTCCGCTGAACGAATATGGTTGTGTATACGCTTGAACAACGCTGGGAAATATTGCGACATTACTTTGAAAATCATGGTAATGTTGCAGAATGTGTGCGAAAATTGCGTACGGATTTTGGAAGAAGAGAAGCACCGTCAGCTCCGTATGTTCGCTATCTTGTGAAAAAAAGTGAAAGAAACTGGCATCCTCATCGATAAACCAAAGCGTGAAAAGCCAAAAACAGTGCCGATTTTGCCAAAAAAATCATCTTTTCAGATGAAGCTTATTTTGATCTTGGCGGGTATGTAAACAAGCAAAATTGTCGCATTTGGGGCACAGAAAACCCGCACGCATACATTGAAAAGCCGATACACCCAAAACGAGTCACTGTTTGGTGCGGAATTTGGTCCAGAGGCATAATTGGGCCATTTTTCTTCGAAAATGAGCATGGAGTGGCCGTTACAGTCAATGGCGATCGTTATCGGGCCATGTTAAACGAATTTTTGTTCACAAAAATTGAAGAGGAGGATATTGGCAACATTTGGTTTCAACAGGACGGCGCTACGTGCCACACAGCCAAAGCTACACTCGATGTTTTGCGCCCTGTTTTTGAAGATCGCATTATCAGCCGCAGAGCTGATGTCGTTTGGCCACCTCGGAGGTGCGATTTGACACCGTTGGACTATTATTTGTGGGGTGCCCTTAGTGAAATACAGCTGCACACAATCGATAATGTGCTTAAAAATTGGACCCATCGTGTAGGCTACTGCATGGCCAGCCGAGGCAGCCATTTGAATGAAATTATTTTCCATTATTAACCGGAAGGATTGAGCTTTCAAACAAAAAAAGAAATTTGAGATAATATTCAGTAGTTTTTTTTTTATAGCATTTTCAAAAAAAAAAGTTATTTGGCGGACCCTTTATTTTCTACAAAGTTGCTGAACATACCCTATACCTCAGATGTAAAGAAAACATAGTTTTATATACCGATATGGTTCAAGAACAGGCCAGAGTTTGGAAACTTTAACCGCTTCTAAAATAAAATTCCGATGTGATCTTTCAAAACGCCGACAGACGTATATTTTTTTTGGTCTCCTCCACCAGAATTAATCGTCAGAACCCCGTTATTTTTTTCGTGTTGAACTGTGTTATCAAGTTAAGTTGTTATAATGTATTAAAATTAAATAATTTTTTTAACTTATCTTATTTATTGTCATTTCTTAAAAATATAACATAACATATCTTATTAATTAAGATAATTAATATTAAATAAGAGAATTATAACTAAAGTAAATTATTCAAATGTTACAATTTTGCACCCAGCAATATTTTCTTAATTTTTAATCCATTTATTTTATCGTTGTTGTTATATTTTGTCTATTAACCTTTAGCTCTCTGTGGTTATTGCAGTCTATTTGGCATACTGTTACAAAAATTTGTAACCATTTCGTTGGGAATCCCAAATGCGCTTAACTCCGATCCATAGCTCGTTCAGACTATTTGGAGGTTCCACGTACTTGGAAAGTTTTACCTTTATATAACTGCAAACATTTTCGATTGGATTTATAATCGGCGACTATGCAGCCGTATGTTTCGGGTCATTATCTTGAGGAAACACAATGCTTTCAGGAGAACGACTCGATTTTTCAATGGCAGCTGGTATATTATTTGGTAAAATTTCTAGGTATTGCCCCTTTTTCATAATACTATCAATTTTAACTAAGGGACCTACTCCAATTATGGTAATACAACCCCAAACCATTATCGAACCACCACCGGGTTTCATTTTTTGGGTGACCTGGTTTGGGGCTATGGTATTGGGATCTTTAGTTCAGTACCATGAGCGACCATCCGACTCAAAACGGTTAATTTTGGTCTCATCAGATCATATAACGTTAAAAAAAAGTAAAAATGTTTTTATTAAAAAGTTAACTCAACATTTGCATTTACCTGGCTCCAATAGCGTTCTGTTCAGTTTTTATATGTTTGAACAAATTCCTTTCGCCGCTGTATGTTATTTTTGTTTGTTTCTTTTTTTCAGCAGCCTTGAGAGCCAGTCTTCTTAAACTTCTGAAATACATTTGATGTTTTCTGAAATACAATTGATACTTTCTGAAAATCAATTGATATTTTCTGAAATACAATTGGAAAAGATGTAGTACGGTCATATATAATTCTTGCACGCCCAAGACGGGGAGCTGCATAATTTATTTCATGCTTCTGCTTTATTCTTTGCACGGTCATATGAATTATTTTGAATTTTTCTTTCTTATCACAATAGAATAAAAATGTTTGTATTTCATTTTAAATGATAAAGTAGTTATTTGATTTGCATACATAATAAGATATATTGATCACTATCCCAAAACATTTAGTAACGTGTTACACTTTTGCTCCTCACTGTATATTGACTTTGCCATACACAAACACTGAAGTCAAAGGAATATTTTCTAAAATTTTTAATACATAATACCATTTATTCTTCAATACAAACTAGCAGATTCCAGCCCTCGAAATTCGAGCGCAAATTCTATGAAATTTTATTTTTTCATTAAATAAAGACCCTAAAAGTATGCTAATCAATTATAGCCAATTCACAAATCAACACAAAAAACAAACTCATTTTTATTACAAACACATTAACAAAATTAATAAACACACACAATGCATTGTATAATTTTATGTATGTGTTAGTAGCAACTTTAAATGCAATTTACTCAAAATAAAGGAAAAAATTAAAAAATCTGTAAATCTGCAAAATGGCTAAAAATAAATACCTTTCAAATAATATACGTTTGGTCAAAATCGGGATAAAACGGTAGAACAAAACATCAGTCACAAAAAATCGCTTAGCGTATTAATATTATAGATTATATATAGAGCAAAAATGTAAAATTAATATTGTACTAATTATAAAATTCAATCAAATTTTTATATACGATACCACATATCATGGTTTAGAGACCCTATGTCTTCGGTCCAACTAAGTGGATATAGAAAATAAGCATAAACCAAATTTGAGTGGCATTGTTATTAATTTTTTTCCTTTGAATATGAAAAAGTTCATATCGGATGCTATATTTATATAGGGACTAGATCGAAAAATGGACCTATCCTGACCATATTTGGTAAGGTTACTTATATTTTGAAAAAATATATAGAAATCAAATTTGAGAAAAATCTGTGCAATATTTTTGTTTTTGACAGATTTAAGTAAAGATCGGGAAGCAGCTTTATATGGGATCTATGGCAAAGAATTGCAATATGGAGTTTATTTTTGGATAACTGATAAATGGATGTAATAAACACACACAAACCCAATTTGACGAAGATCTATATGATAATTTGTATCCTACGGCAATTTAAGTCGATTTCATAGGGGTCATTTGTATGGGGACTAGGTCGCAACATGGACCAAATTTCACCAATTTCAATTGCGTTCATTGCATGGCCTATAAAAACTTATATATCAAATATCATCAAAATATATTCATATTTGCAACCTGTAGTTTGCGACCTGTAGTTTGATTACAAGGTTCACATGGACACACACACGGACGTACGGACGGATATCGCTAATTCGACTCAGAAAGCGATTCTGAGTCGATCGGTATAATAAAAGATGGGTCTAGGTCAAATATTTTTGGTAGTTACAAACAGCAGCACAAAGTCATTATACCCAAACCACATAGTGGTATAGGGTATAAAAACCCAATACTTAATAGGCCTGAACATGAAGAAGAAAATGGAACAGTTGTAATACAATCAAAGTTCAGAAAATACACACATGAAACACACAATGTTCTGTTCTAAAGCAGCCAACACATGTTTTTATTTTCATATCAATTATGTGTATTTCTAAATTTTGTACGGTGCCGAACACAAATACTTAAAATATAACTGAACTCGAACCTGTTTATTGTCCATGTTCTATTTTCCGCTGTACACGAGCCAGAACACGAACTTAAAATATAACTGAACTCGAACCTGTTTATTGTTCATGTTCTGTTTTTCGCTGAACACGTACCAGAACACGAACTTAAAGTAAAGCTACACACGAATCTGTGTGGTTTATATGTGTTCGAAACAAAAAACACGTGATAGAAAAATGTTCGTGTAGATAACGCAATATTAAAACGAAACACAGTCATGATGTATTCGGTACCGTACAAAATTTAGATACACATATAATTGATATGAAAATAAAAATATGTGTTTGTTGGTCTGAGCTATGTTTGTTTACATATATGTACGAGTTTTTTATTCAGTGTGTGTTTTTTTCTGAACTCTGAATAAAATTTTTACGCGTATTTAATTTTTTTTATTGTTAACATGTTAAACATTAACATAAAATCCAATATTTTCGGCGATTTTCGTTTCATTCTAATTTAGCGTCTTTTAACGCTTTTTGGGGTACTGTTTTTTGCTTGAAACAATTTGGCATCGCTGGCTGAGGGGGTATTTATCTATTTGATTTTTATGTATTTTTGTATTTTAATATCTTCAGCAATAAACCAAAGACATTCAGCATTTAGAATTAATATTTTTATTTCTCTTAAATCCTCTATTTAATCCCCGTTTTTATGATGACTAGGGTGCGTCGAAAAACAGCATAAAATAAATTATTTTTGCGAATCAAAGAATTTTCAATACCATCGATTTATTGGAGCATATTTTTGCATATGTATTGATAAAAGAGTTGCGAGGATGATCATCATCGCCCAGCCCAAACCATTCGACCAAGAAGCTTGAAACTTAGACTATATGTTACCCTTTCGGCGTAAAGATCCACTAAGAAGATCCACAAAAAAGGGGGTAAATGGTAACAAACGAATGTAGGAATATGAAATTTGGTGTGTAGACTCTATCCAAAAAACAAACATGGGCTCAGGATTAATTTTCTCAAAATTCGACTATTTAAGGAGAAAATATGGCCAAAAAGGGTACAAATTTTACCTTTCTGAATCTTCTTAGCATATTAATTTATACTATCAGATTCCAGCACTCGATATTCGAGTGCAATTTCTAGGCAATTTCTAGGAGAATAAAGTCAACTTAGCCAATTCACAAACCAACACTTTTATGGTTTATTATTATTGTGAATGAAGATAACAAACTCATTAACAAACACATTAACAAATTTAATAAAACAGCATATGTCTAATTTTATGTATGTGTTAGTAGCAACTGTAAATGCAATTTACTCAAAATAGAGGATAAAATTTAAAAATTTGTAAACCTGAAAAACAGCTAAAAAAAAAATACCTTTCAAATAATATACGTTTGGTCAAAATCGGGATAAAACGGTAGAACAAAACATCGGTCACAAGAAATCGCCTAGCCTATTAATATCATAGATATATTAATTTTGGTACACAAACTCTACCGAAAACATGGGCATCAGTCAAGAATGAATTTATTGCTAATTCTTACATCTAGGAGAGGAAAAAGCCAAAAAGGGGAAAAATAGTACATTTGGTTTCTTCTAAACAAATAAAACTAGGAATATTAAATATAGTATGTGGATTCCAGTAGAGATAGAAACATCAGATGAGAGGAAAACTTTGGAAAATTCGGTTGCTAAGGGGGGTAAAAACGGCCGTTTTTGTATCTTCTTTAGAAAGTAATTAAGGAATAAGTAATTTTATATGTAGACTCCACCAGAGACACAAGCTTCGGCCAAGAATAAAAAGTTTTTAAATTCGAGCCCTTAGTGTGGTAAAAATGGCCAAAAAAGGGGGAAAATGGTAACAAATGAATCTAGGAATATGAAATTTGGTGTGTAGACTCCATCCGAGAAGCAAACATGTGCTCAGGATTTATTTTTTCAAAATTCCGCCATTTAAGGGGAAAATCCATCTAAAGGGGTAAACATTTTACCTTTCTGCATCTTCTTAACATATGAATTTATATTTATGAATCTTGGTGTACAGACTCCACCGAATACATGGGCATCAGTCAAGGATAAGCTTAGGAGAGGAAAAAATGCCAAAAAGGGGGAAAAGTGTAAATTTTGGTATCTCCTAAACAAACGAATATAAAATATAGTTTATGGATTCCATAAACATTAGATGAGTGTAAGGTAAAACGGTACCTTTTTGTATCTTATTTTAAAGTAATTTATGAATATGAAATTTGATATGTAGAATCTACCTGAGACACAAACATCGGACAAGAACAATGCATGTTTTAATTCGTGCCTTGAGGGGGTAAAAACGGCCAAAAAAGAGGAAAACTGCTAATTTTCAGCTGGTAAATTTTCATTTGAAAGTACTTTTTCTTAAAAAGCAAGTAAGGAATTTATAGTCGGTCTAGACGGAACATTTATTTTTACAAAAAAATATTATTTTTGATCTTTATAATTTGAATAATTTCCGAATCTTTTATGAATAAAAGTTAGTACTTAAATGGAGTAGGTGGCAATACATTGGAAACTTTTACAATATTCTAAATTTGCCAATTTTGTTTTTAATAATTTCGCGTTTAGTCCTAAAATTATGTTTTTTTTTGGCGAAATCTCTTTTTAGTTTGTTCTCTATTGAAAGGTAACAAATTTTGTTACAAAAAATACAATTAAAAAAAAATAGATAGACGAAAAAGGAAATATTTTTAAGTGATGCCAAAATAGTGGAAACTTGTAAACTACTTTACCAGAGTTCATTAAAACAATAAGAATAGAAAAAGGTGTGAAATAAAATTTAAAAGATTTTAACTATTAATAAACTTGATTGTTATTTCGACCTTTTTGTTGTAATTTTTAGATAAAAATAGTTAAGCTTAACTTATTTTAAGCTATTATTAACTATTATTTAAATATTTATAGATTCTAAAGTTTTCTTTCAATTATTATAAAATAATGGCGAGAATAAAGTTTTAGGAAGAGTTAATATATGATTTTAGAGCTGGTCGTAAGCAAAAGAATATTTGGGAGAAATATTCTATGAGTAAATCCATAATTTCATTTTGCGGCCCAGGACCATTAAAAAATAGATCAAAAGCTTCAAACATAGGTCATTAACAATCTGAAAGTAAAACTATGTGTTCAAACTGTTTCCCGACGAACAATTGAGACTGATCTTGGTTGTTATTGTCATGTGATATCAGAGAAAAATCGTCTGGCTATCATTAATTGTACTATAGAATACATGAACTGGAATTAGAATACTGTTGGCGAATAATGTTGGCAATAAAATGAAATATTTAAACGGACATAAAATTTGATTATACCCATACAGGACAAAACGCTTTGGGGGTTTTACTATAATAGCCCAATACAATCGGTATAAGAAACAAACATGACCATGACCATCATATTATTAAACAGTGTTATTGTATAGTAAAGATTTCTATTTGTTGTCAACAGCATAAAAATTAATACTTTTAATGCGTTGTTATTTTTTTCTGAAGTTATGTTAATATTTCTTCTTTGTTAAATAAATAAAATATACAAATGTTTAAAATAATAAAAGATTTTTTAATTGTACGATAAAATATTTTGCTATTGACCGTTCACCTCGTAAAAAATATATTTTGATAAAAGTTTCCATCGTATTGCCAATTACTCTATATTTCTTATTATTTTTAAATTTTATTACGGTTTATATAATTAATATAATAATTACGCTAACAACGTAGCGGGTATACTGCAAGTATCCTATACCAGTCTATGCTATGGGTTAATGAGTTTGTACTCATGTCCGTAACAATCAAAAATATTTAATTTGATAAATCCACCTTTTATCATATTGAATGGCGTCCAACCGTCGGTTCATCTGTCGGTATCTTGTAACCAAACCACAGGTCAGTTGAATTTACAGCTGTTAAAAATCGCGGCACCCATCGAGCAGAAAACTTTTTCATATTTAAATGTTATGTTGATATCTTTATAATCTCACTCACTTTAATCTTTCGATCATCAAATACAACCCGATGCAATTTTCTTACATTTTCTTCAGTAACTGCCTCATTTGGGCGACCAGAACGATCTGCATCTTTTGTGCTCGTACGAACACATTGAAATTCAGAATACCACCTTTTAACCGTTGCATATGACGGCGAAGATTCACCGTTTATCAATCCATTCTTTGGCTTGGACAGAAAAAACCTTCTTTAATCATAACTCTTTGCAATCCATTTTCTAACAGTTGGCCATTCTGTATAGACATAAAAAAATTGTCGCTTGCGATGCCATTTCTATTAGGCCATGGAGTTTTCACCCCATGTAGTAAGAGTAACGCTTGCAAATTTTGCTAAATAATGGTTCTGTTCGCCAAACTTATCTTGCACTTCGTCCACTTTATGTTAGTCATAACGTCTATCAAAGCGGCTTATTCGAATAATTATGGATCGTTTTCGCACCACGTTTACTCTTAATAATAATTTGCATCCCGTAAGATGCCAAACAGTATGCATCGAACATAGAACAAGCTGTAGCCGCTGTATTGAAGAAGAAGAAGAAGATCCACATCAATCAATTCGGCGCCGTTCTCAGCAAATGGACATGCGTGCATTAACTTTATGGCAGATTTTACGAATGAATCTTGGTTTACGTGCTTTTAAGATTCAACTTGTGCAAAAATTAAGGACAAACGACTATCGTATTCGCCGCCAATTCAGCCAATGGGTAGAAGCACAAATTGATATCGATATTAATTTTTCAAACAAAATTGTCACATATGGAGTGCAGATAATCCAGAAGCTTTTGTCCAAACGGCAATACATTCAGAGAAATTACTGTTATGGTAGAGTCATTGGTACATATCTCCTTAAGAACGATGATGGGCAGAATGTTACTGTCAACGGTGAACTGTATAGAGAAATGATTACAAGTTTTTTCGTATCTAAATTACCTGGCATTAAACTTGCTGACATGTGGTACTAACAGATCGGAGCCACAAGCCACACATTTAATTTACTTTTAAAGAACGAATAATTTTACGTAATGTTCACAAACATATATATATAAAGCTAAATTATGATAATGTTTATAAACATCTGTTGTGGCAACATGTTGCTCATATTCATACACAAAGTTCGAATTTAAATAAAATAGTATTTAAGCAAAAATTTGATGAAGAAAATAAAAGAATAAATAAGAATATAATTTATATTAAAAAAAAAGAAGAAACGATACGACAGAAAATACACTTTAAAAACGTAGCACGTGGTTTAATTAGTTAAGTACAGTAATTTGTTTGGAATAAATATTGAAAAAATTAAAATAAATATTGCTTCGAAAAACTTGCTGGAAAAACAAACTGTTATCGAAGAAATTGTATGATTGTATCCAATTATAACTTTAGCAAGGTTGGGTCTAACCCTTTTCTCGAAACTCTTGGTATAGCTTATCGTATATACGATTACCTGTTTTTGAATATTTTTCCTACTGATTTGCGATTTTTATCTATAATATTAATAGGCTAGGCGATTTCTTGTGACCGATGTTTTGTTCTACCGTTTTATCCCGATTTTGACCAAACGTATATTATTTGAAAGGTATTTCTTTTTACCCGTTTTTTACATTTACAGATTTTTAAATTTTTTCCTTTATTTTGAGTAAATTGCAGTTAAAGTTGCTACTAACACATACATAAAATTATACACATGCTATGTGTGTTTTATTAAATTTTTAATGTGTCTCTTAATGAGTTTGTTATCTTCATTCACAATAATAATAAACCATAAAAGTGTTGGTTTGTGAATTGGCTAAGGTGAAAAGTAGAGCTGCCTAAAAATTGCACTCGAATTTCGAGCTCTGGAATCTGCTAGTAATAATAATAAGTTGGTGCTGTTCTTTGTAACTACCAGAAATATTTGACCTAGACCCATCCTTTATTATATCGATCGGCTCAGAATAATTTTAACAAAACAAAAATTAAATTAAATTAATTAGAAATATAATTATTATAACTAACATTAACATTAGAACATAAGTATATAATTAATTAATTAATTAAGTCTTTTATTATAAGTTTGTACTTTTCGACACTTTTAGAAGCTTTAATTAGTTCTTTGTTGAAAGAAATAAGCTCAAGAAATTCGGCACAATTGAAAGTGAAATAAAGATGGATCAATAGTTCAGCTTTAACTAGAGGTACAAGCGTCCTAGAGTGACTGTCAGCTCAGTTATTTTTCATGACGCTGACAACACGCGCAACATATTAATTACTTGAAAGTACAACAAAAATATGTTGCACTATCAAAAAAAAAATTGGATTTTCCCATTCCATAAAAAAAATCTTTAAGTGCTGACATTTCTTTTTAGCTCCAGATGAAAATTCACTAAAACCTCGACAACAAAGATTTTGCCATTAAAAGATAATATTTTTAGGGCTTGTTTGGCAGTGTTATGGGGTCCTTTATTTTTAGTTTATTTTTATGCAACAAACCGGTTTTTTCTAGACAATCAATCTGATATGGCTTCCGATGTCTCGTTATTGTCTTCATAACAATCAAGAAAAAATGTTGTTGTTCCTTTCCATCCTTTGTTAGAAGCGTTTGTGGCTATAGAAATGGGACCACCACCAACGTCACATAAAAAATAGAATATGAAGCTAAAATATTGTCAATATTTGCCAGTATTAAAGTGGATAATAATGACATACAAATCATAAACATCAGACAATTTATTTTTACAGATTTTTCAACTGACACTCAAAATTTTCCCCCCAAATTAAATAAAGCAAAAAAAAAAAAAATGCTCCAAAAATTTTACATATTCGATAAAAAAGTTGAAACTATAACTTGTTATTTGCAAAGTAAAAATTACTGGTACATTTTTTTACTCCAATATCCTATAAATATACGCTGATTATAACTTATTATAACCGTTGACATTGAACTGTTTTCCTTTTTCAATACTTTATCAACCATTTGAAAATATAAAGAAAAACCTAATATAATAATATATATGTACGAGTATGTGTATGTACAATGTATATACTCGTATTCCCTAAATGTATATTAAAAATAACAACAAATCTGACATCAAATGTAATGTTGTGTTCATTTTGTACATGAGAAAGCTGTGCGCAAGATGGGTGGCGTCTTGAGGATGTTTTAATCGAGTGTTTGGCGATGTTTGTCAATAATAGAATCGAAGTTTGAGGTTGATGGATATTTATTTGGAGGAGGCAGACAGACGCACAGTGCTTTTTTTCATAGACAAAAGTAAAAATAAAAAAGTAAGAAAATTGAAGTCATTCTACATCGACTGACTATACGATACCTTATACGATGAGCTTCGAGAAAGAGTCCTAGATCCAACTCTGCTGAGAACATAATTAGATATAGAAAATAAGCTTAATTTGAGTGGAATTTTTTATTAATTTGTGGTCTACATATACGAAATAATTCATATGGCAACAAGGTCAAAACATTTACCGATCATGAACATTAGGGTGTCTCAAAAAATTTATTTTTTCGTATGATGTTAAAACCAATGTTAAAATATTTCGCATACCTAGGAAGACGGGAACCCATGCCGACTTGCATAATAAATAAATAATTGCCAATACCTTTTTTGTTGTTCCGCTCCTATTACAAAAATTGCAAATTCAATTACGAAAAGTAAGGCTTTAATTGATTTTACTTCAATTGAATGAATTTTATATAAATTAAATGTCATTGAACCTTTTTTGGTAAATTCAAGCCAATAATCCAAAATTTGGGACAAATTAATTTTTCAATAGAATTAAATCATATGATTCCGGTATATTACATTCCTTTATGTTTGGTGACTTAGTTTCAAGCTAGTATATATTTGTCTCATATCTGTTCTGTTCGCACTCATAGTGTCAATCAATCGTCCAGAACGTACTTATTGAAAAAAATTTCCGTTAAATTCAAATTGCCACTCTCATTATAATATTCTATCTATCCTGTTTAAACTCATTAAGACAAATATTTTTCCATAGCCTACTTATTAAAAATTTAAAAATAATTTGCAAATAAAAAATAATTTGCAAACGAAGGCAAATGCGTGCTAATGTGTTAATGTACTTGTAACAGATAGTTATTCCGTTACTAATCGTTTCGTTTGAATCTGTGAAGGGGCGTAAGCCACCAAATAACGAGGTCAAAGCTACCCTTTAAAGGACAAGTTCTGGAATTTTTGTTTTACAACATTCGCGAAGTAAATTTAACTGTCAACGAAAGTGCAAATCTTACTATTAGCGAGTGTATTATTGATGTGTAAACATCTATGTGCTCAGGGGGGTAAAAATCTATTTCACAATACAATCACAAAAACAGCGTAAGGGAAAATCGGTGTGAGGCATATGTAAGTGTGTTGGTGCAACGATTATGATTTAAATTTATTTAGCTGATTCAACAATCAACAGAAAGCGCCATGAATGTATAGCAAACAACTGCAACCATCAAGTATAACAACCATAGCAGTTGCTTGGTAGACATAGATGGCGCTTACTGTTTGATTTTAATTGATGTTATAATATATTTAAGTTGTTATTATCATGTTTTCCAACCAATTCTGGGGCAAACCTGCCGACCAGTTTTAGTATATAATATATTTTTGAATCGTGATGTGAAATCTTTCAACTAATTCTGGGGCAAACCTGCCGACCAGTTTTAGAGCTTAATCCTTTTAAAAATTAAACTAGATTTTTAAAGTTAGGGCAAGTTTGCCTGCCAACTATCAGAGCACCAATTCCTCTGTTCTCCAACAGTGGTCTTTATTTTATACTATTCTTGTGCTAATACAGCACTTAATGTTTTTGTTTTTTATTATTTACAATTTTAAATAATTTCTTATGCATACGTAAAAGTAAAAATCAAATTCAAATTAAATCAAAATCAATAAAAGTAAAGCAAAAAAAATAAGTACAAAAAAAATATTTAGTTCTAAAAATGTGATTATTAAAAAAGATTGTGTAAACAAAATTTGTACTTGAACTTGGAAAAAAGAAACCATGAGTGGCCTTCATGAAAAGTGTCATTTTTCACTTTCGGTAAAGGCTAAACATTGTATTTGAGCTAAACATTGTATTCGAGTAGCAACAAAGTGTGCCGTCAATTTTTTTTGTGGATTTATATTTCATACATATTATTTTGAATTTAAGTTTTTTTTGTTATATAACAAACAAGATAGTTTTTATAAGATAGTATTCATTTTATTTAGTACTTCAGCTCTATCTAGGAGCTGAGTCTTTTAATGCTAAATTATTAATGATTGATTGATTATAAAATGTTCTTCTTTATATACATATTTTCAACCTATATTAACAACAATGTGTTACCTGCACTTGGGTCAGCATAAACATAAGTGTGCCAGCGTTACAACAACATACAATAACAATATACGCAGTCATACAATGTTTTGCAAATGCAGTGGTCAACAATATTGATATTTGTTATTACTGCATTTGCAAATATTGTACGCTATGCAGTGTGGGTATTATACAGTACACTACGAAAGTCGTGTTACGCTACATCTTCCTTTTTTATAAGAATGTTCATATAACATTTTTGTTCTATGGACATTCTTTTATTAATTGTACTGTTGGTTTTTTTTTTTTTTTTTTGTGGTTGTATCAAGTGCAAGTTTCACATTTTACATTAAATTTATTTTATTTTATTTACAAATATAGATTTAAAGAAAAGAATGCATATTGTTTATTTAATATTGTATAACTTAAGTCTATTCTTATGAACTATTTGTTCTTTATTTGTTTTCTTATCAACTATGGTTACATTATTTCTGAAATCTATTTTCTTAATTTTATATGGCCCTTTATATGCCATCTCTAACTTATGTCCTGCATCATTTCTTACTAAGACTAAATCTCCTATTTTAAAATTGTAATCTAATTTTGTTTTATCATAATTAATTTTTTGTTTTATTTTATTTATATCTAATAGCTTTTCAACTCTATCTATTGATACTTCTAATCTAAATTTAATTTCCTTAGCATAATTATCTATATTATAAAGTGGTGCAACTCTATCTTCTTCACTAAATTGTCTAAAATTGTTTGGAATTTTTCCAAAAATAAGTTCATAAGGGCAATAATCATGTACTGTAGATGGTGTAGTGTTAAAACAGTACGTGAAATATTTGAGCCATTCATCCCAGTCGTCTTTATCTACTGATATGTAGTTTCGTACGTATTCGTTATACTTCTTTCTATCGTACCTAGTGTCTGGTGATGATGTGCTGTCGATGTGCGTTTATCTATCTTCAATAGGTTGCAAAGCTCTGTCAGTATAGAGTTCTTGTATTCTGTGCCCATATCCGAAATGAACGTCTTCATTGGACCGTATATAAGCACAAAATTTTCAAATATCGCTTTTGCGATCGTCTTAGCTGATTTATCTTTTATTGATATTGTTACCAAGTATTTAGTTAAGCCACATATCATTGTGACTGCATATTCATTTCCATAAATTGACTTTGGAAATGGTCCAATTGTATCTACGTACACCGTATCAAAAGCCCTATTTGGTGTCTCCGTTATTGTCATTGGACTTTTTATATGTTTCTCCGTTTTAGCCAATTGACATTTATGGCATGTTTTCACATATTTGGCAATGTCTTTTGTCATATTTTTCCAGTAATAGTATCTCCTGATCTTCTCAGTGGTTCTATATATCCCACAATGTCCTCCTTCTATAGGATCATCATGGTATTTCAGCATTATCTCACGTATTGCCTTTGCATTCGTGTTATCAATTTTAGTTACTTCGTTTAATAGCGCTATTCTGATTTTATTCAGTGTTTTATTGCCCATATTCTCAAATTCACTTATCGAGACAAATTCGAAAATCTTCTCATGTGGTGAAATTTGAATCTTATTAATATTTAGTTTACAGGCTATTCGTTCTAGCCTAGGGAAAAATTGTCCTAAGTCAATATTCCCTTTAGTAAATAAATCATCTATTCTTATGCTAGCATATATGGATTTTCCCTTTTTGATGTAACATCTGTTGGGTAAAATCTTTAATTTATAATATCTTTTGACGTCTATATTATTCAATGATATATATACCTTGGTCTTATTATTATTATTGATATTTTGCTGATTTACTACTGGTTTAATAATTTTCTCTTCCTTAGTCATCGATCTTGTCGTGACCCTTAAAACGGATGAAATCTTGTCGTTAATATCCTTTAAGTCATTTATTGTAATGCGCGACAGTGCGTCGGCAACATAATTATCTTTTCCCCTGAGATATTCTACTGTGAAATCATATTCCTCCAGATCGAGTCTCATTCTCGTTAGCTTAGAACTTGGATTTTTCATGGAAAACAGGTATGAAAGTGGTCTATGGTCTGTTCGGACCAAAAAATGTTTTCCATGTATATATGGTCTGAAATATGTGACAGCCAGTTAATTCCTGTTCAATGGTCGATTTGTTGCTTTCGCCTTTAGTGAAAGTAAAGGTAGGTGTCTACCTTCATGTTCCTGTGTTAAAACTGCACCGCAAGCATGCTTACTCGCATCTGTTGTTATGCAAAATTCCTTCGTAAAGTCTGGGTACTGAAGCAATGTTGGGCTCATTAATGCCTTCTTTAAGTATTTAAACACGCACTCACAATCTTTTGTCCACTGAAATGGTACTCCCTTTTTGGATAGCCTTGTAAGGTGTCTGGAATATTCAGAGAAGTTTCTAATAAATCGTCGGTAATAGTTGCAAGACGCGACAAACCTTCGTGCGCTAACGGCGTCCGTAGGCGTCGGGTAATTTTCTATCACCGAATATTTACTATCATCCGGTAATATTCCTCTATCAGTACATTTGTGGCCAAGGTAGGTTACCTCTCTCACAAAGAATGAACATTTTTGGGGGTGTAGTTTAAGATTGTGTTTACGGCAAAGATCGAATACATCCTTCAAATTTGAAAGCATATGTTTTTCAGAACATCCCAATACAACCAAGTCATCCATATATAGGAATGCTTGATTCGGCTTCAGACCACTGAAGGCTAATGTCATCATTCTTTGGAATGAATTCGGTGCTATTTTTAAGCCATATGGTAGTGTAGTAAATCTGTATGAACCATTGTTTGTTGAAAATGACGTCAAGTCTCTAGAGTTCTTTTCCAAACCAATTTGATGAAACCCGTACATCAAGTCCAAACAAGAAAAATATTTTGCTCTACCTAGTTGGTCTAGAATATTGTCTATTCTAGGCAACGGGAATTTATCTGATATTAGTTTTTTATTTATCTGAGCGCTACGTCCAATTTATGGTTGTCATAATCGTCCTAGCAGATCAACAATTGAGCGTCTAGTGGAAAAATTTGAATCCAAAGGCACAGTACAAAATGTTCCCATACCAGTGATACAAAGAAGTGCCCGTAGTGTCGAGAATATTGCTGCCGCTGAGGCTTTAGTTGGAGAAAGCCCAAATGTGTCTCTCACACGCCGTTCTCAAGCGTTGGACATCTCTGTGACGTCGTTGTGGCGAATTTTGCGAAAAGATCTTGGCCTAAATCCTTACAAGATCAAATTGACGCAAGAACTAACTGAAGCCGCTTGACCACAAGAAGCGTCGTATGTTCGTGAATTGGGCTGAGCAACAACTTGAAAATGATTCGGATTTTCAGCGAAAAATCATCTTCAGCGATGAGGCTCATTTCTGGCTGAATGGCTTCGTCAATAAACAAAATATGCGTTATTCGTCAGACAGCAATCCACACGTACTCCATGAGTCATCATTGCATCCCGAAAAAATTACGGTTTGGTGCGGTTTATGGGCCGGCGGCGTCATTGGGCCGTACTTCTTCCGTGATGATCAAGACCGGCACGTTACTGTGAATGGGAATCGTTACCGTTCAATGATAACCGAATATTTTTGGCCCCAATTGGATGATATGGATTTGGAGACATGTGGTTCCAACAGGACGGCGCCACAAGCCACACAGCGAATGTCACAATCAATTTATTGGAAACCAAGTTTGGAGAACGTGTTATCTCACGAAATGGTCCAGTCGATTGGCCGCCTCGGTCGTGCGATTTGACGCCGTTGGAATATTTCCTGTGGGACTACGTCAAGTCTATGGTCTATGCCAATAAGCCAGCGACGATTGATGAACTTCGTAAGAATATCGAACGGCCGATTTATGGACTTATGCAAGCGTGCCCGTGGTGGCCATGCAAAAGAGATCGATTTCCATACATAATGGCATCGAACGTACTTTCACAGGAATAAAGAATTTCATTGATATCCAAAACCCTTTTTTGTTTTATTTAAAAATCTTTTGTAGCGCTCTTATTGGAAACCCCTTTATATGTAATGTTAAATGTTATTAATGTTATTGAAAAATGGCAAATGTTTATGAAACATAAAATTTTTTTTCATATTTTTTTCTCCTTTGTTTTATTTTTATAAAATCAGATAATTCACTTCAGATAAGTACCAACCTACTGATAGAAATTCCTCACGGTAAAATTTATTAGTTTAAAGTGAACTTTGGTGTATTACCCATATTCAAACTTCAATAACGTAATGCCCAAATGTTTTCAACTTCTCTAGCTATTGGGAGATGCTTAATTTTTATTTTGAAGGTCACCAAAGTGTCGCTTGAACTAATAGTTGCTTGGAACTTTTCAGAAGTGATATATTTGAGGTTATGTAAATTAAGCATTGGAGAAAAAAATAAAAAAAAAAAAAAATTCATGTGAGTCCGAACACATGGGAGATGTGTAAACATCTAGTAATTAAAGATTTTTTATGTATTTTTTTAAATCAAACAAAAAGCGTCATCTATATATCACTTATAGCAAAAACTGTTTCAGCTAATTCAACAACCCTTTGCTGTAAAACGTTAAAAATATCGCAATATAAACGTATATAAGTGATACATAGATGACGCTTTTAAAAAAGTGGCATAAAAAAACAATTTTAGATCACAATTTTTTCACCAATGCAATCATAAGTCACATACCGACTTGTCTTTAGCTCTCACCGATTTGTGTTACGCTGTTTTTGTGATTGTATTGTGAAATAGAATTTTACCCCCCTGCGGGTATAGATGTTTACACATCAAAAATATTTTTTGGATAAGATCATTTTCACCAACCCCATCCGAATCTGCAAAAAATATAAAAAAATTCTCAAGTATCTCTTGGGATATAAGTGCTTTAAGAGTTACAGAAATAAAATTTTTTTTTTTGGCGAAACGACCAAAACAAACAAAAAATGTAGGATTTGAAATTTGGAATAACTATTATTACCAATTTGAGCTCAATCGAATAACATTTACAGGGTTTATAGCGTTTTTAATTAAAATGATACATATAGGGGCTAAATGAGTCCTTTCTACGATCCATTTTCATCTTTTTGGTCAAGCTGTGGGTGGTAGGTGTGGACGTCCTCTCAGTGATTTTTGTTAAAAAATAACTTAATGAAATTTAAATTGTTTCTCTACGATAACAAAACTCCTTCTCTTTTTGTGCAATTTTGTATGGAGACACTGCACTGTGCGAAGGTTCTTCCTAAAAAAATTGTAACGATACTATTGAATACCACTGGTATAATGTATCAAGCTAAAGGGAGACAATGTTGAAAAAATATATGTATATATTGACCCCAATTTTTCTTTGGTACAAATATTAGTACAAACCAGGCACCAAAAACAACAAAAAAAGCATATAGAAGTAAATGTCGGAGAATTGAATTAAGTATACAGTTTTGATTCGTGTGATCCTAGTCCTTTAGAAATTGTTTTGTTTTTAGTAATTTTTTTTTTATAGAAATTAGTTTTGTATTTTTATTTTTTCGAGCGGAGAGAAATTTTTTTTTATTTTTATATTTTTGAAGAAAAATTATAGTTTTTTTTTTTTTAGCAAATATACAAACAACCCAGGAAGAAAACATTACCAAATAATGGGTGTTAGAAGGAGAAGTAACTGGTTGAAGTTTGGCTGATAAGCTCATTATTTTAACACGGGGATGTTATTGGAGGTAGCTAGTTGCCTAGGAAGTCATTATTAAAAATATAAGTAGTAACGCCTTATTTTCACTTTGGAAGTAATGCAGTATGCAAGGAGCTGGCATTAAATATCAGTAGCTGTGTAACATATTATTAGTAACGCCTTATTTTCACTTTAGAAATTTTTCCTGGGAAACCACTGCAAAAAAAATGTGAGAAAAAATCACTTGAAAAATTTTGTGGCATTTAATATTAAAGCCAATTCCAACGAAGATGACATTTTTATGTTTACTCAAAAATGAACAGAAAGAACTGCAAGGTGTAAAGCAAGCAGACGTAACAGTATTGCTTTAAGTGGGCTTAAAAGCGAAGTTGTGGTACAGGTGCCACTCGATGAGTTTAAAAAAATGTGCACTAACAACCTGAAGGTCTCCGTCACTGTGGTCGAAGCCCGTAAAATTGCTTCTGGAAAGTCTTTTCTCTTCACCCTTAGTAACCCAATGGAAGTTAAATCTGTTCTATCTAAAAGGCGGTCTCTCGTTGCCACTAGTGTTTTTATTGATAAAGACTATACAGCTGATGAACGCAACAATAGATTCGTTTTACTGTAGCTGATTAAACACGACTTAAAATATAACTGAACTCGAACCTGTTTATTGTACATGTTCTGTTTTTTCTCACTACACGAGCCACAACACGACTTAAAATATAACTGAACTCGAACCTGTTTATTGTACATGTTCTGTATTTTTTTTCAGTACACGTGCCAGAACATGAACTTCAAATAAAGCAACACTGAAAAATGTGTGCTTTATGTGTGATTGAAACAAAAAGTATGTGATACAAAAATGTTCGTGTAAATAACGGAATATTAAAACGAACACAGTCATGGTTGTGTTGGGCAGCGTAGAAAATTTAGAAACGCACATAATTGATATGAAAATAAAGATATGTGTTGGCTGCTTTTGAACAGAACATTGTGTGTTTCATGTGTGTATTTTCTGAACCTTGGTTGTTCGACTTTCAGATCCCAAGTAAGCTTTTTTCTGATCACATGCCGCCAGTTGTTTCATTGTGCGCAGAGCTTAACAATCTCTCTAGAGAATTGGCACTTCCTGACAAGCTTCCTTGGTTTGACTCGCAGTGTGAAATTTGTAGAAAATCTTATGTCGAAAGTAGGTCAATGTTTTCAAGGTTATGTAATAAGAAGAAGTTAAATTTTAAAATCATGAAGATAGAAAAACTAAATAGTAGCGAATGGTGGAAACTTGCAAATGGGATGAGAAATTGCACATCTAGGGTGGAAAACAATTTAGGAGTTGTTAATTTTTATGATTATTTCAAATCTCTTTTGCACGCTTCAGATTTAGTTAGTGAAATTTCCTGGTGTTTGAATAATGCTATCGACCCTTTTCTTAACTCCCCTTTTGAAATGAGAGAACTAACTTTGTTTTTGAAAACTGTTAAGCCCAATAAGTCTCCTGGAATAGATAGAATCAGTTATGATTTTTTTAAATAAGCTCCTGATAATTTTTTAAATGAAATTTTGTCATTATTTAATTTTGTCTTTCTGCATGAAGAAATTCCTGACTCCTTTCGGAGCTCTCTTAGAATACCATTAGTCAAAAAGGGTGATATTAATATTGTTTCAAACTACAGAGGGTTATCGCTTCTCTACACTTTACACAAAATCTTTACGGGATTGTTACTCAGTCATATTAACAGCTGGTTGGACTTTAACGGTATCCTTAATGAATACCAAGCTGGGTTCCGCAAAGATTATTCCACAATTGATAATTTATTAAATTTAACCAGTATTGTGAATTTGGGTTTTAATCGGAAAAGAAAAACTTTTGCATTTTTTGTTGACTTTTCTTCGGCCACGTAGTTCGTTATTTTATAAACTTTGTTGTTTGGGTCTTTCACGTAATATGGTGTCCATGTTGAGAAAATTGTATGACAATACGACTAGCAGGGTTTGGAACGGCAGATCGCTTTCTGATTCTTTCACAGTATTTCAGGGTGTTAAGCAGGGATGTTTATTAAGTCCAGTTTTGTTTTCGCTATATCTTAACCTTGTAAAGATCCTTTTATATGCGGACGATATTGTCCTATTGTCGGATTCTCCTGAGGTATTACAGAGCATGATTGACTCGTTACACATACACTGTGAGATGTGGGGTCTGCAGATAAATTTAGATAAGCCCAAAATAATGATATGTAGAACAGGTACGAGATATAGTAAATATGGCGACAATCAGATAGAGGTAGCGAACTAATACAAGTATCTTGGTGTAATCTTAACATACAACCTATTTTTCAAAAAACATCTTGAGGTTAAACGTCCAAAATGGCAATTAATTCCACTTGGTTAACCTATATCCACCATCCGAAAATCAGTCTTTCGAATAAACTTAAAATTTTCCACGCGGCTGCAAAGTCCATAATGTTTTATGGAGCTCAGATATGGGGATTTCTTAGATTTGATGAGGTTGAAGAATTGTTAAGATATTTCCTGAAGAAAATGTTATACCTTTCCATGAATACTCCCAATTATATGCTACATATTGAAACTGGTTTGTCTTCATTATATTTGGAAACTTTAAATTTACACTTTAGTTACATTAGGAAAGTTCTAAATCTTTCCACGAATAAACTGCCCCGTTTGTTGGCTAGGGAAACCATTCTGCGGAACACTTACTGGTTTAGTCATTGGTGTGTCCTATGGGATTATATTGTACATGGAGGTTTGGTATTATCACGATCTTATAGTTGATAAATTAAAATCTTCTGAATACGATAAATTTGTAGCTAGTGCAACGAGGGTTTTTGGTCTTCATGGTATGTATCCTTTATTAAAATATGATATCCCCCATATTTCCGAAACGGGAACTCGGCTTACCTCGTGAGCTTAATTATGAAAGTTGGGGGTGACCTATTAAATTTAAATTCAAGCCTTTACGTACCTTATGTAATTATAATGAAATGGAAAACACAAATCATTTAATAAGCACATGTCCAATTTTTTCGGGGTACCGTTTCTCCTTTATTGGAAAAAAGATTTCTTAATAGTTAAGAAGTTTTGAATGTATTGAACGGTGAGAATTACATGTACTTATACAAATTCGTATCAAATTGTTTAAAATATAGAAAATTAATTATTTCTGAATTTCGACAGTTAGGAACACCCAATACTATGTATTAATAATTTTGCAACTATTATTATAATAATATTATATATATATATATATATATTTATTCCTGAGAGGAATATAGGGCCACAACAAAATTATTAAATTCAGATCTATTTAATGCCAAATATTTAGTTTCACTCCATCTTCGTCCCATTCTCACTGCTTCCGTTTCCACAGATCTTCTCCAGGTATTTGCAGGCCTACCTCTTCTAGGACTCCCTCGCGGGTTCCACTCCAGTGCCTGTCTGGCAATATCGTCTCTGGCTTTCTTAGTGGTTCCAATTTTTCGCCGACCCGCGTGGCCACAATATGCGATATTAGTTTCAACATGACATTCAAAAGGGATATGCCTCTCCAATTTCTGCAGTCCGCTAAGTTTCCCTTCTTAGAGAGCTTGATTATGATGCGTTCCTTCAATATACTGGGGAGGGACTCATTTTCCTAAAAGTGTTCTATAACTGGGAGTATGATAGCGCGCTCGTTTCAAGGTCAGCTATTAATAGTTCTGGAGGTACATTATCTGGCCAAGGTGCTTTATTGTTTCGTATGCTCTTGATTGCTTCTATAATTTCAATTGTATTGGGACATTGTATGTCCATCTCTTCCGTGACTGCATGGTTGCTACAGTCACATAGTTGTTGAGAAGCAGGCAGCATAACTGACAGCATTTTTGAGTAATACTCAGTCCAGATTTGAAGTTGCTTCTGTTTCGATGAGGTAAGCATGCCATTCCCGTCTAAGAGTGGTCTGGATGCCACCATTTGCTTGCCTGATAGTTCTCTGTTCTCTAGTATGTTTAAAAAGGCCTCTACTGCGATAGTGACAGCGGCTGCTTGTGGCGCACATGCTTTTTTTTATTTATCCATGCGCGCTTGTCCTTCCTTGCGCTTTTCTTGACCGTGCGTTCTCCGTCGTTGTACTTATTTTGCCACTCCTGTTTGGCAGCTCTTGTTTTCGCGTTGTTAAGTTTATTTTATTATTTATAATAATATTGTACTATTATATAATTATAATTTAAAATTTTTTTATTATGCCAATCAGACACATAACATTTAATGTTATTTCTTCCTACGATATACTGTTATTTTTTTTTTTTCGAAAAATAAGAAAATGAAAAAATTACCTTTATATTGTTATTTTTTATGACAAAAGGTACAAAGGTTACGGTCCCTGAGGGTTAAAACCGAATGGTACATGTCACCAAAATTTTTTAATTCGATGCCATAGGGGTTATCTGTAAGGAGGTTAGGTCGGAATGTAATGCAATTTTCAGAAATTTCAATAGCGATCGTTTTATGGCCAACACAACTTTTTTTATAATAGAATTGCGACCTGTAGTTTGATTACAAAGTTTGCAGGAACACACAGACAGATGATAAGTGACATAGCAAAAACTTCCATACAAGCAAAGAGAGCCAAGAAAAAAAATTGTGCAGCAATTATATTTGATGTGAAAATTTTCCACATTGTAACCGTACAATGACCACTTTGGATGGCCTAGACGTGCCATGGTACCTAGTATGGATAATTTCTACTTATTTTTTAACAGATTGCTATGCTATAATAATGAGGGATTAAAAAGCTTCAAGGATTCACTATTGGGTCCAATTATATGGAATCTAATGTATAATGTTGTTACAACGATAAAAGTGTCAGATGGAAAGGCGGTAGCTAGCTTCGTGGCCGACATTGCTGTATTTGTGACTATCAGATAAATTGATGAGGTAGAAATCTACGCAAATGAGGCAAAAACTTTCATTAGGTTGTGGCTAAATAATGCGCGACTCCAGTTGGCAGAACAAATTACTGAAGTGGTTTTAGTAAGGTTAAGGTTGGACAGCACGAAGTAACATCAAAAAGGCAGTTAAAGTAGCTTAAAGTGATGATTAATTCCCGATTAAACTTCAACGCACATTTAAAGTACGATTGCAAAAAACATCAACAGTAAGGACGGCGATAGCGTGAATTATGACAAGTTTTGGAGGGCAAGGCGGAGTAAAAGGTTCTTAATATCAAATGTCATTATATCAATTTTACTGTGTGGTCACCTGCACTAACTGTCAGCTCTCGAAAACTGAGCGGAACGCGAAACAACAATGTTTCAATGGCAGATTAGATGGACTTTCCAAATTATAGCTAATCTACAAAGATGGATGAATAAGCGTCATGGAGAGGTGAACTTCCACCTTACACAGTTTTTTAGAGGCCACGGTTCTTACAGAAGCTGTCTAAATAGATTTAGACACGATGATTCGTATTATGTTGTTAGAATCCAATTAAGCCACACAATATACATGGAGGCAATGCAACCACTAAGAGAGAGAATACATACATCAAATAAAACCCTCACATGTTGTTTAACTTCTGATATGTGGTGCTGTTTTCTTTAAGGTTGGATCTCTCTCACGGCAATGTCGAACCGGTTAATGTTTGATACCACAACAATAAGTGTATGTTGAATCTCTTACAACCATTGGGAGTTTGTAGCAGCTACAAAAGAACATGGTTGTTGGAGTTCGACACATAAAAGGAGCGAAGGACATGGCAGCGGTCTGTTTTTCGTCAGCAGCCCGAAAGATGAGATCTCTAATTTTTCAGAGGTGAAACTGAGAAAGACGACATCGGTTAAACCCGGCGAAGGTACTTACAAAACCAGTAAGATAAATTTCCAAATCTATTTTCAAAGTGAAGGAGTTGGTTCCAACACCAATTCAATAGTACAAGGGCGAATTACATTCGTCCAATAGTTGAATTACATCCAACCAAGTTAGGTCTAGGCCAGGTAGGAGCTGAATTGTATCCAGCTCAGATTAGGGGCGAATTACATTCGTCTGTTGCTGGATTACATCCAGCTTAGGATTTGAAGGCAGTCGTTTTTATAAGTGCAGGAGTTAAATTACATTCAACCAAGGAGTATGGGTGAATTACATGCGTCCACTTCTCTGTTGAAGTACATCCAACCCAGAGCATAGGGTCTCTAGGCTAGGGAACAACCAACAATATGCGCGATACCAGCAACTTTAAATACCCGCGACACTAGCAATCATGGATACTCGCGACACCAGCAACCATCAGTACCCGCGATACCAGGAACGATCAATACTCGCGACACCAGCAACCATCAGTACCCGCCACACCAGGAACAACAACATTTGTTATGATATAGTGCATTAAATAAATAAATATATAAAAAGGAAAGAAAGTGTTGTGAAGTGTTTTCAAACCCGGACCAGCCGAAGGTACTTACAATGTTTATATGCCCTAGATTCTACATCCGCATGCGCATATAATTGGGGCAAGAACTACGAGTTGAAATGAAGAAAGGGAATATATTAGAGGCAATATTAAGATCCGAGGAAAACATGAACAAGATGACTGATTTTAATTAGGTCGTGCATAACACGTTGATAGTGGAAGTGTGGAAGTGAAAGTAAACAAGGAAAATAGTTGTGGTGATAAGCTAAGTATCTTGTCCTGCGAAATAATACCTTTAGAGGTAGTCTCGCAGGGATAATAAGGGCAAAGGGGGAGGTGGTATTAGCCAGTATTAATCCCATATACTACGAAATGGAATCTTAAGGAAGATTTCCATCTCCCGGGCCCAGAACAAAGACAGACAGACAGACAAATAGACATACAGATGGACGGACAGAAAGAGGGACGTCGAGTCAGAAAATGATTCTGAATCGATTGATGTAATAAAAGATGGATCTAGGTGGCATATTTGTCGTTTAAACGCATCAACACAAACTTATCATATCCTGACAACAGAGTGGCATAGGTTCATTAAAGTTTATTTATTTATTGAACAATAAAATACGTAACAATTTCTCTTTGCGTAGTACAAGTAAGTCTATTTACATACTCACTTGTAAAACTATTTCAAGTATTATATATTTTTTTTGGTTATTTTGAACTCTAATTAAATAATTATTTTATAGTAATTTTGGTTGTAATTTCCTTTACCTTTTTGGTTTTTGATGTGTAAACATCTATACGCGCAGGGCGGTAAATTCCTATTTCACAATACAATCACAAAAACAGCGTAACACGTAATAGGTGAGAGCGGACAGATAACGCTGTGTGACTTATGATTGGATTGGTGAAAAAATTATGATATAACATTGTTTTTTATGCCACTTTTTTTAAAGCGTCATCTATGTATCACTTATATACATTTATATTGGGATATTTTTAACGTTTTACAGCAAGGGGTTGTTGAATTAGCTGAAACAGTTTTTGCTGTAAGTGATACATAGATGACGCTTTCTGTTTGATTTTAAAAAATTACATAAAAAAATCTTTAATTACTAGATGTTTACACATCTTCCCTGTGATCGCACTCACATGATTTTTTATACCCTATACCACTATGTGGTTTGGGTATAATGACTTTGTGCTGCTGTTTGTAACTACCAAAAATTTTTGACCTAGACTCATCTTTTATTTTACCGATCGAATCAGAATCACTATCTGATTCGATTTAACGATGTCCGTCCGTCCGCACGTCCG
This sequence comes from Cordilura impudica, assembly GCA_963682025.1. NCBI lineage: Eukaryota > Metazoa > Arthropoda > Insecta > Diptera > Scathophagidae > Cordilura > Cordilura impudica. The sequence goes on from OY821517.1 coordinate 293,032,715, forward strand.
CCCGTCCGTCCGTCTGTGTGTCCATGTAAATCTTGTAATCAAACTGCAGGTCGCAAATATAAATATATTTTGATGAAATTTGGTATTTAAGTTTCTATCGGCCATAGGATGAACGCTATTGAAATTGGTGAGAATCGGTCCATGTTCAGACCTAGCCCCTATACAAATGACCCCTATGAAATCGACATAAATTGCCATAAGATCCAAATTGTCATATAGATCTTACTCATATTGGGTTTGTATACGTTTATTACATCCATTAATGAGTAGTCCAAAAGTTATCCCTATGGGACAACTCTTACTCATAGGCCCCATATAGAGCTGCTTCCCGATCTTCACTTAAATCTATCAAAAAATAAAAATATTGCACTGATTGTTTGTATATATTTTTGCAAAATACTAGAGACTCTACCAAACATGATCAGGATCGGTCCATTTTTGGACTTAGTCCCCATATAGATATTGCATACGATATGAACTTTTTCATATCTGTAGCCAAAAAAATTAATAAAAATCCCACTCAAATTTGGTTTATGGTTATTTTCTATATCCAGTTAGTTGGGCCTAAGAGATAGGGTCTCTAAACGCATGGTATAGCGTATCGTATCGGTCTAGACCGACTATAATTTTCTTACTTGTTTTTTTTGTTTAGTTATGTAAACTCTGATATATGAAAAAATTTAATCATTTATTTAAAATATATGTTTCGTTTTAACCGAAATAAATTAAATATTAAATTAAAAGTATATAATAAAGGATATTCCGAAATCTCGGGATCCCCTTTTTTTTCTTTTGAAAATCCCGAATCCCGGGATTTGTAAATTTCAGTCCCATTCGGATCCCCTATTCTCCACAGGATGCATAAGGAAATAACTTCTAGATATTAGCACAAATCTTCAGTGTAGCAACATAAAGGAAAACGTGTCAGAAATAGCAAATAATAAAATAACATTTTTTGTTGTTGACAAAAAAAAACTTTATATAAAATCAATTTCTATTAGTTGTTCTGTTTCCTTTTGACTTTTAAAGGTCAGATGATTCTAAATATTTGAATACTTTAAACACCTAAGATTATAGAATCACCTCTAAAGCAAAGTTGAAATAACAATTAACACTTAATAAGGTTTATGCTTAAGTTGCTTAAATCCTTTAGTTTATTGATTTAAGTTTTCTTAAATTTTTTCTTGTATTTTAAGCTACGCACATACTTATATTGTACGTATTAAAAAATTACAGATGACATCATTTATGGATTTTAGAACAATGTTATTAAGAAAAACCTAAGTTTGTTTATGCTAAAGAACAAGAAAAAAAGAAAACAAGAAAATTGGTCACGCAAATTTTTAAAAATTTTATTATTTCTAGGCAGATATTTGAAACCCGTTTTACAAGAAGATTAATATACTGGATTGGAATGGGGCTTAGTCAACTCGCTATTGCTTGATAATTGCAATTTAAAAACGTATTTTATGTGATGACGCAAAGTATACTTTGTTTCCAGGGACCTGGTGTTGTTTTAAATTACATAGGTCAGTGTAACGTAGTTTTACATACTAGATTAACATTTTCGTGCAGGTGAGGTTATGTCAATTAATCATATTTTACAATATTATTGTGGCTGAGATATAATTTCCATGACCGTGACCATGGACGCCTAATGGTTTTTAATTTTGCTAGTGGTTAAATTATATATTAGTGTTTTAAATGAAATGGAACTCAGCTAGAACCATAGTTTAAGTGACAAACAAAGTTTAAGTAAAAACAAAAAGTAATAACTAGATCCGAGGAATAAAAAAAAGCAGGATTTTTATGCAAAAATCAGAATTTAAGACCGATGTAAAGATATCATTCAAAATGATTTAAAGTATGTATGTATTACTTCGACACTTCAAAAAATTTCAGTTATGAAAGATTTTTCATATGTAAATCGAGCATTCATATCTGACAAGCTTTAAAGCTTTTCTCAACGATATATAATACTATACAGAAATCAGTCAAACGAAATATATTATTCTCACAGTGTTTTTAATACAATCGTTAAGAAATTAAACGAAACCCCAATGTGTTTGAACCATTCAAAAATTAAAAAAATATATAATTCTGGATTATTCCAACCAAAATTTTGTTGGTTAGTATATATTTCAAAGATCACATCCCTGGCTTTGAAATTTACTTACCCAATTATGTATTACAACACACAAAAGTTTTTTAATTGCTATACATTCCATTTAAAAATAATTAGAAAAAATTAAAAAAATCGAACTCAAGAAATTAAATAAATTCTTTATCCTTATAACAAGCATAGTTGATATAGCGACGTCCGTCTGTCCATCTGTAAAAAACACGATCACGCCTTCAATACCTCGGATTGGTTTCAAATTTGCAGTGGGTTTGATTCACTTATATTCTGAACAGCTTGCTGCTAAAAATCATCGAAATTGATTTGATGGGTCCCGAGATATCAATAAAAAAGTAAAAAGTCTTGAAAAAATTAGTTTTTTTTATGTTGTTCTTATTATCGTTGTTATTATAAATTTTGTTTTGTTGCGTGTGGTAGCTGTATTTGTTGTTGTGTTCTTATGTTTGTACCATTTGCTTCACAAGTGTGTATGTATATTTACATTCCACAGGTCCAAAAGTCCAAGTCTGCCGACTCTTTCATTCATTAGTGCTGGAGCCGTCCACAAAGTAGACGGCTTAGTTCTTCTTATATTTGCTTGCCGAATTATTCATTTCAGTACTGGGGGCGGCCAGTCTCATCTCATTTGTGGGATAACTGGTAGCAACCGAGCAGTGATTAGGCTTGGTAACGAAGCCTCACGAAAGGCGCTGAAATGGTACCATGGGTAAACCATATGCCCCACGAGGATGATTCATGGAATTCTCCATATCAGAGATAGTACGAACAAGATCACACAAACTGAGGGGGTGTCAAAGACTCCCAGAGAAATGGTTGTCACATCCCATAATTGTGCGGTGTTAACGATGCCCCAAGGTGTCCCAAGGTGTTAATAATATAACACGAGTCGAAAACCAAGTTTGGAATGTTGTCGATATGATCATTTTCACTGATATCGACAGCAGGAACAATGGGTGACGTAGACTAGAGTTGGAAAACAAAGTCCGATGGTTTTTGTGTCAGCTGCCAGACTGACAAGATTACTGCAGATTAGTTGAAAACTTAAATGATGTAACAGGAGTTGAAAATGAGTCAAGGGCTGTTTGCTTCAGCAACCACTGACAAGATAACAGCGAGGATGAGTTAGTAGACGAGTCCAAAGGCGCTTGTCATTCGACAATACAGCGTTACGAGAATGAGTCGATATCAGCTTTCACCCTGATGGAAACAATCAGTAAGAATGAGTGTAGTAGACGGAAGATAGAACAAAGTTGAAAAACGAGTTCGGAGAGCTATCGATGTCATTTCACATGTACAGCCATAGGGGGGATAATATAGTGGTGAGAAGGAGTTGAACACAAGTTGTTTAATTGATGGCATGAGTTGGAAGCCAATTTCAGAATGTTGAATCGGCTAAACTTATGAGAGGCATTGAGAATGGGTGGAAGACAAGAGTGTTGAGAGCATGTGTTGAAAACGAAGTTCAAAAGTGTGCTTGAGCCGGCAGCAAGAACGCATTTAAGGGTTAGTTGGGGACAAGAATGTTGTGGTGTCAAGAAGTGTCAGTCTACAAAAACTTAATTTTAACGTTAAATTTTAGGACACATCTGGTGGTCACTATTAAAATCTAGAAAAGAGTTCCCGACTATATGTCATGAGATTAGGTGGCTTTCCAATAGTTATCTTAGAATTGTATTGACCAATTTAGAAAATATACTAAAATCCAGAATTTCCGAATATTAAAAAAAAATCTTTTTTTAAATTAATAAAGTAAAGCCGACTTTATGAAAATGGATGTATACAATTTCAGAGTAACAGTTCCGGATTAAAATTCACGCCAATAAATCATTTGAATTTTCGTAGGTTATTTGAAATCGGAAATATTTATTGTATAAATATTTAAAGTATTTTAAAAAAATTAATGGACTTTTAATATAGAAACTACGGAAGTTGAAATTAATACTATAGATAGTACTTAGAAATATCTTTTCAGCTTTAAAATTAGATTTTTTATAGTCAATTTAGAAATCGGAGATATTTATTGTTTGAAGTATTTGAAAAATAAATTTACGTAACATTTCAAATTAAACTTCATGGGTTTTTCGATCGATGAAATTATTATTTTTTATGTTGGTAGTACTGTTTTTTAAATTTTTGCCAAATTTCATGCCAATATCTTTCTTAATTCAACTAAAAGTGAATTTACCGATTTTATCAATTTCTGCTTTTGTTAAACAAATTTCCTGAAGTTTTGTGTGCGAAATGAAATTTAAAATGCAGAAATATTAGGGATGTTGCAGAAGGTCTTCGGTGAGATCAATGGATGAACAACACTCCAAAGAAATCCAAGATTTGGTGCTGAAAAGGCATCGATAGATATTAGAGGTCTTGCTGATACTGCTGACATTTCAAATGGATTATTGAAAGCCCTTTAAAAAAATATATTGTGTCTCAAACGAGTCAACCCTCGATTGGTTCCAAAAACACTATATTTTTTTAACGAGTGCCATATTAATATCTCTAAAATATTACTTTTTGACTACCAGAATGAATTTGCATGATTACGGGTGATGAAAATTGGATTTATCCGGAACAACCGACGAATATCTTGCAATAGCTACACGTATCAAAAGGATCTCGTTCAATAATCAAGGTCATGTTAACCGTTTTTTAATTATTGTGGTGTGTTGCATTATAATTTCCTATAGTTTCTTCTGCCGGGCCCAACTTTTAACAAGGAATATTGTTTGTATCCTAGGCGTGGTTTGTGTGAGGCTATTCGCAAAGAGAGGCCAAAATTATGGACAGAAAACTCTTGGTTTTTTCATTCCAATAACGCACCGTCTCATTCCCCATTGGTTCTTCGAGACCATTTCTCAAAAAATTCTACTCATAATGGTCCCCAACCACCAAATTAGCCTGATTTAGCACTGTGTGACTTCTGGCGGTTCAATAAACTAAAAAAAATTCTGATGAATCGGTTCAAGAGGTAAAAACCGAATCACTGCACGCTTTAAAATCCATTCCGGCTTTAAAAACTGTTACGAAGATTGGAAAAACCGTTGGAGGGGCGCTTTGGAAGAATAAATACAAAATTTTAATTTAATAAAAGCTAGTATGCCCTGTCGTGCTTCGCTACGACTTAAGGAGACTTAGTGACATGTATGTTTTCATATTAAATTTTTTCTATGAAGTTTTTATTGTTTTATTTTATTTTATTTTATTTTATTTTATTTATTTTATATATTTTTTTTTTATTTTATTATTTTTTATTATACAATATTTTTAGTTTTCCATTCTGTGCAAAAATAATTAAACTTATCGGCGTTCCTACTCTGGAGCAAGCTATATATAGCTGACCATGAGAAAAACATGGATTTTCCTAATTAAATCCGGCAACACTCAACGATTGACCTTGACTTTAGAATATCATTTGACATTTATTTTTTTTTTTAGCGATTTTTGATTTTGGCGATTTTTGATTTTGAAGATTATTGTTTTTGGTGATTTTTGATTATGGCGATTTTTGAATTTGGCGATTCCGCTCAAGCCTACTCACATTAGTAATTAGTGTACTTGTCAAAAGATTCAAGACCGTTGCTTTCATAGTACTTTATATTTTGTGTAAAGGAGCACCACGTCCACTAATACTATCCCGCCCACTTTTTATTTGACTATTCACATAAATATTTCATGCACTCGTACAAAGTAATAAGGCTTTCCATTTTATTGTACTTCAGTTATGATTTCATATATTTAATTTGTATCTGCGGTGTCACGCCCACAGCTCCAATCGCACCTACAGCTCCAATCACGCCCATTTGTTGTTCGACTAGTCCTATGAATTACTTATAGGCTCACGCAAAGTCCCGAGGATCTTACTATTACAGTACTCCAGATATATGACATATAATATTTAATTTGTATGGATGTTGCCACACCGATTAGAGCGATTCCGCCCATTTTTTGTCCGACTACTAGATTAGATTAGATAAGGAAGTCTCTACGCACTGCGACCAATTTGATCTTTTGTGCAGCCCATGGTTGTCCTAAAGATTAAGGCTTCTTATGAAGCCAATTACCCTATTTGGCATATGTCTTATTTCCATATGTCCCGGGGGGATACAATGTATCCTCCAAGTGCAAGGATTCTCTTACCACTTAGTCTTGGACATTCACAGAGAATATGTTCTGCTGTTTCCACCTCCTGCTCGCAGAACCTACATGTGTCTATAGCAGATTGTCCTTTCATTCGTAGATGATATCTAAGATTTCAGTGTCCTGTAAACAATCCCGTCAAGGTCCTTAAGTCCTATTTATCATGGGTAAGTAGTCTTTCCGGTTGAACACTGGATGAAGTTATGAATTTCTTAGCCTGCCGTTGACCTGGACTTTTGTCCGAGTGTTCGGTAATTTGTGATTTTCTCCACTTCCTCATTTTTTCTTTTATGTGTCCCACTGGAACACCACAGGACCGATGAAAGGACGACGGGCCCCTTAATTGGTTAGGCAATCGGCGCTTTCGTTCCCTACGTGTCCTTCATGTCCCGGAATCCAGCATAGAGTTAGTTTGTTGCATCTATCTAATTCGTTTAGTCCTTCGATGCACTCCAAGACCAGTTTGGACGTCACTTTGTAGGCCATTATTGCCTTTAGTGTAGCGTGACTGTTGAATAGTATAGAAATGAGTGCCCTTTTTGTCTTTCTTCTGAGACATTCAGTTACGCATATAAAAATAGCGAAGACCTCCGCTTGGAAAATGGATGGGTATTTACCCATGGGTAAGGCACATTGAAAATTGGGACCAAATATGCCCGCGCCCGTGTCCCTATTTGTTTGTTTTGAGCCATCTGTGAACCACACATGAGAACCTTGCTCCGGTTCCCTGGTCCCACTGTTCCATGCGCTCCGTTCCAATATCATGGTTTCAAATTCCCTGATGAATATCTTTTTTTTTAACTTTCTGTCCGTGACTCTCGCCACCGGGTCATGGATGAAGAGCCTTGCGACTCTCATGTGACCCTTTAGGCCACTGTCCTTCATGCTATCAAAATCCTGAAGTCGTACGGCACTCATGCACGCATCTTCAATGATCGAAATATGTAATGGTGTGATGTTAAGCATGATGCCGATAGCATCCGTTGGACACGTTCTGTTCGCCCCTGTGATACCAATACAGGCAATGCGGTACACCTTGTTCTGGATTGCTTTCGCTTCGGTTTGCTTAACCTTCGGCCACCATGCAAGAGCAGAGTAGGTAACTATTGGTTTCGTAATAGCTTCAAATGACCAGTAGATCATTTGGGGCTTTAAACCCCATGTTCTACCAAAGAGTCATTGACAGGCATATAAAGCCCTGGTGGCCTTTTTGGTAATTTGATCTAAGTGGCTGTTCCATGTGAGGGATTTATCCAGGGTGATCCCAAGATACTTGACCTCGTCCGAGGACCCTATTGTCAAGCCGTTCAGACTTGGTTCCATAAGGTTGAGTTTCCTTCGTTTAGAGAAGGGTGTAACCCTTTTCTCTGACACCAAGATATAATTCAGAGCCTGTTGCATACGCTCCGATATTGTGCTCTCGTCAAATCCGGAGACAGAGATAACAAGATCGTCTGCGTAGCCTAATTCATTAAGTTCCCCCAGCAGCTCATCTATGACCAAGGTCCAAAGCAGTGGCGATAGAACGCCTCCCTGAGGACAACCCCTAGTGCTGCCTATATTCAGTGTGATGACCCTAGAGTTGAGTATCTCTAGCGTCCAGTTAATAATGATTGGAGAAATATCCTTTATCAACATGGCCTCTTCACTTATCCGATCTTGCCCGATCGGTATGGCTACTAACATTAACAATGGGTGACCTCAAACCAATTTGAAAAGCTCTCCCCTACGATAGTTCTCAATACACATGAAATTGAAAATTCACTTTGTATGGGAGGTGCCCAGTAAAAATATAAAACAAAATTATAGCCTATAGCTCCTATCAGAGACATAGTAGGACTTTGTAATAATTTCAGAAAGATCAGTCCAATGGTTTAGCCTCCTAAAAAGCTACAAATGAACAAACATACATACTTTCGCTTTTATATGCTTGTGTATAAATGAACATTGTGGTATAATTGTGACTTTTTATACCCTATACCACTATGTGGTCAGGATATAATGACTTTGTGCTGATGTTGCAACTACCAAATATATTTGACCTAGACCCATCTTTTATTATAGAGATCGACTCAGAATCACTTTCTGAGTCGATTTAGCGATGACCGTCTGTATCTCCGTCTGTCCGTCTGAAAATTTTGCAACAAAACTACAGGTCGCAGATACAAATATATTTTAATCAAATTTGGTATATAAGGTTCTATCAGACCTAGTACAAATAATCCCTATGAGAACGACATAAATTGCTATAAGATCCATATTATCATATAGATCTCGTTCAAATTGGGTTTGTGTGTGTGTTTACTACATAAATTCATTAGTAATTGAAAAAAAGATAAATTAAAAATAGTCATAGCCCCCATATAAATCTGCTTTCCGATCTTCACTTCAATCCATCAAAAACAAAACTATTACACATATTTTCCTCAAAATTGGTTTGTTTATGTTTTTGCGAAAATTAAGTGACTTTACCATATATGGTCAGGATCGCTCCATTTTTAGACCTAGGCCCTATATAAATATAGCATCCAATATGACCTTTTTCAAATCTGCAGGTAAAAATATTAATAAAAACTCCACCTAGATTTGGGTTATGCTTATTTTTTATACTCAATTAGTTGGACCTAAGAACAATTTTCGAAATGCATGGTATAGGGTATGGCATAGTCGGATTATACCGACTATAAGTTTCTTACTTATTTTTGTGTGGACAATCGATTCCGTCAGTATAAATAACTGTTTGGCTAGGTCAATTATATTTAATAGTTACAAGCAGAGGGTCAAAATCATTATACTCAGACCACAGAGCGTTAAAGTCTACAAGTCTGTACTTAAAAACGAACAGGGTGTTAGTTATAAATAAAATTATAATGACATTGTAGGTGAAATGTAATTATTCAACCAATAAAGTAGTATTACAAAGACATCAAACAGCATTTATGAAAGGATGGAACGAAAAGCACTGTATCATTGAAATCCCCAAATAAAAAATTATTAACATAATATTATTCCTGAAGAACAAATAGAAGATTTTTCCAAAAATTAAATTGAAAATCTATTATAAATGCCAAGTGGTCCTTTCAACAATTATACATATATGTATATATATAGATTATTATTTTTTTTCGATACTTTTTTTCCGAAGGAATTTATTGCAAACTCCCAATTATATTGAAGGAAAAAGTTTTGAAAGGGCATTATTGACATCAGTTTGTCTGGATATGTTGTATAATACTGAAAATATACTTATATACATTTTATTTGACATTGATAGGACATGTGTAGGAATGTAAATTGTTTTGAGAAAATTTTATCCATTGAAGCTTTAAAGTCCTTTTTTAAAGGAAACAACAAACTGTAGTTCATTTTATATATATGTAGAATGATTATTTTCAAACTAATTTTTATTTTACATTTCTTTGGCAGTTGAATACAATATTAAATATGAATACTAGATTTAAATATGAATTATAATAACAAGTAAATTAATACTAAGTACTTAGTGACTAACATAGAAATGTATCTTATATGCCTGTCCAAATCAGTCAACGTCCGTCTGTTTCTTTTTCATTTCATCAGTCTGCTATTCTGAACTATTCTCCCTTTAACCCTTACCGATCTTCTTAATCCTTTTTCGTACGATCCCACATTCGGCCCTCCTGATGTCACATTCTACCCGAATGTAGATCCCCACGGCTTCATGTATTCTACGACGGTGGTACATCTCCTGGACCCTTCGCATTCACCAACTTTCTCCACTTCGTAGCGACCATGATTGAGTTTCTTTACAACCTTATACGGTCCTAAAAATTTGGGGCTAAGCTTTAAACCGCAACCGAACTGTGTACGCTTTATGGCGATCAGATCACTAACATTGTACTCCCTTTCAGGTACTCGATTTTTATTAAAATAGCGTTTATTTTCCTGTTGTATCTTTAGGATATTTTCACGTGCTTCTTCTCGTGTTATATCACGTTCTTGTTGGAGTTCGTTCACTGCTATCTCCTCTAATATCGCTCTGACATCTTGATTATCTTTGATTCTCATTTCCAGACCAATAAGTATTTTAAACGGTGTATTCCCAGTACTTCTAGTAGGAGTGTTATTTATGACTTGTTGCACCTTATCAACATAACGATACCAATTCTGTGGTTTCTCGATACACAATTTTGTCAGCATTGGGACGATAATTCGGTGAACTCTTTCCACCTGTCCGTTGCCGCGAGGTACACCCGTTGCAATTAACAAATGTTGGATACCTTCTTCTTCGCAATACTCCTTGAATCCATTTGAGGTAAAGGCCTCTATCCGTAATTACCCGTATCGGATTGCCATATAATGCAGATTGTTTAGGCATACGATCAATAACTTCATTAGTGCCAGTGCTTTTCGTCGGATAAAGCCAGACGAATTTGGAAAACGCATCCACAACAACTAATATATGGTTATATTGCTTTTTTGTTACTTCCATGGGACCAACGTGGTCCAAGTGATAAGTCATCAAGGGTTTGTCTGCCTTATCAATCGGGTTTAATAATCCCTCTTTTTTACCAGCCTTTGATTCTGCCATAATACACTCAATGCAACTTTTCACAACACCTTCTGCCTTTGTATTTAATTTTGGAATGTAAAATGTTTTTTCAACTAAATCTTGGGTTTTTCGAGTAGCAAAATGTCCCTGGCGGTGCGCCATTTCTATAATCTCGCGCTCCATACTAGACGGTATCACAATAAGCTCCTTCGTTGAATCTTTGTGGACAATGCCGTATTTCAAATAATAGTCTTCATAGTCTTCATTTTCAAGTATCTTACTTATAGCCCTAATCCCGTCATCCTTTAATTGGGCATCCTTTATTCTATGACGCAGAGAATCTTCCATCATTAAGCATGAAACTCTACTGAGTGCATCTACATGTCGCATTTTAGAACCGGATCTGTGTTCAATAACATAGTCAAATTCTTGAAGAAATAGTGCCCACCTAGATACTCTTAATGGTACGTCTTGTTTTCGCATAGTCATTGCAAATGCATTGCAATCAGTAACAATTTTGATCTTCATACCTAGCAAATATATTCGCCATTTCTTCAAAGCCTCTATAATGGCCAATACTTCTAATTCGTAGGAATGATATTTTTCTTCGGCTGGCGTAGTTTTGCGGCTCATATATTGTATTGGGTGAAATTGTTGGTCTTCGGAGTCCTTTTGTAGAAGAACTGCACCATAGCCATGCATGCTCGCATCAGTGTGTATCTCCGTCATAGCCTTAGGGTTATATAGTCTCAACACCGATGCACCAACCAATAAAGCCTTCAGCTGTTTGAACGCTACTATTTCCTCATCCCTCAATTTAAATTTCACGTCCTTTCGCAATAAGTCAGAAAGTGGTTTAGCAACAACAGCATAATTTGGTATAAATCTGCGGAAATAGGAGGTTAATCCCAAAAACCTTTGCACTGCTTTTCTATCCCTAGGTAGCGGAAAGTTTTCAACAGCGGTTGTCTTCTCTTCAGAAGGTAATATCGTAGAATTTTCTAGTATGTAACCCAAAAAAGTAATTTTTTTTCTTCAAAAACTGACATTTACTCCATTTTATATTCAGCCCGTTTGATTCTGCGACTTTTAAAACCTGTTGCAATTTTCGAATTCCCTCTGCTTCATCCTTTGATGGTATTATCATGTCATCCATATACACTACGAGAGCTCCATCTGCTATCAAATCCTTGAATATTACCGCAATATAACGACAAAAAACTGCTGGGGAGTTGGATATACCAAAGGGAACGTAGGAAAATTCATACTGCCCATTATGTGTTACGAACGATGTATATTTTCGGGAATTCTTTTCCATAGGCACGTGGAAAAATCCATTTTTTAGATCCAGGGTGGTAAAAACTTTGGCCTCTTGAAGTCGTTGAAGCACATCATCAATCATTACCATCGGGAAGTTATCACGCACAATTTTCTCGTTTAGACGATGGTAGTCACAACACAATCTCTTGGTACCATCTTTCTTAGAAACCAAAACTACCGGTGATGAATACTCTGATTTACTAGACTTTACGATACCCTCTTTTAGCCATTCTGCGAGTTGTTGCTCTACAGTTTGCTGATCCACATAAGACATTCTTCTAGGGTTGTGATACACAGGAATTTCATCATTAAGTATAATTTTCATCTTCACGGGAAAAGTGATCGGTTTTATCGGTTTGTATTCATCGATCATCTTTAATATGCACTCCTTAGCATCACGTTTCGAGTGATGTAGATCAAATTCACCATGCTGGGTTGAAATACAAATCTCAATTAGCTCTCGTACCACTTCATTAAAATCAGAATCGCTTTTCGGAAAATCATCGGATTTATCCTTTGCGATGAATTTCGCACCTTCAAAATTGATCACCAGGTTAACATAATCAAAAATATCATTTCCGATAACGGCCGGATATAAAATATCTCGTTCTTGCGCTACGTGAAAACAACATCAGTTGTTAAACAACAACATCAGTTGTTAAACATCCAATTGTAGTCACCTCTTTTCCGCCAATTCCAATTAGTGTTCGCATATGAGGATTTAACTTTACCTCACCCATCATCAAAAAAGAATCGTGTCGCATGGCACTTATGTCACTACCAGTATCAATCATTGCTGAAATTTCAAGACCATGAATGTTAATGTCCTTAAAAATTCGATTCGGGCGAGAAATTAAAATTTTCGGAGATATAGTATCCGAAGAAGATGTCATAGTATGAACGCTACTATTCTCCCTCTTAGTAACCGTTCTGTACTCTTCTTTAATATTCCTTCCACAATTGAATGATTTGTGGCCGAATTCTTTACACTTCTTTCGATTTGCACTGATTTGCCAAATGCTCCTTTTCACCACATTTGAAGCATCTTCGTACATTTTCATCTATCTCTTTCGCACCCTTTATATTATCTTGTCCAGTATCAAATCGTTTGAGGTTCGATGGCTGAGCCGTACTTACTTTCTCATAAATATTAATTTTTTTCTTCAAGTCGTCTATGCTAGTGGACTGGTACAAAATGGACTTATTTATTTTCGAGTCGGGAATACCATCAATGAAATATTCAATTATGCTCTCATGGTCCACGTTAATTGGTGCTCCGATTTCCATAAGGTTATACAAATATTCGCGAAAACTTTCACCTGCTCGCTTCCTACGATTTTTCAATATCCGGTGAATTTCGATAGAGGAAAGTTTCTTACCAAATTCCTATCGTAAGGAGCTTTTTAGTGATCTCCAATCATTTACGTTGCCTCGACTTCGGACAAAAATTTTAGCAGCTGTCGGGCATAAATATATTTTTGCAGGTCATTCCATTTCACGGTGTAAGCACAGTCTTCAAAATCTTGGATCCATCGGTCTACTTCTGGATGACTTTCACCTGAAAATTTCGACAACGCGTCTTCGATGTCTCTTAGGGAAAAAGTAGAACCAGGCTGTTCTGCAACACTTATTCGGTGAATACCAGAAGCCGCTTCGCCGTACTCAGAATCATTATCAACCCCATCACTAGAAGATCTAAAATGTGTTATCAACCGTTCCTGCAATATCGTTTTCGTTCCGTCTGATGACAAACCCAATTCTGTCAATTTACTCTGCAAACCCTCTACAGTTAGTGTCAGAATATCAATAAGTTCCATTTCGCTATACAAATTTCAATAAAATACAAATTGAATAAAATATTTCAATATATAATATGTTAAAGGAAATAATTTGATAATACGTTGTAATAATAATAATTTTAAATGATGTTAAAATTAAAAAAAAAAGAAAACTTACGAATCTTTCATTAAAAAATAATTCTCGAACAAATTTAATTTAATTATCAATTCTCCATCCAACTACTAACTTCAAAATTATAGTCAGAAATTTAAAGCTCATACAATTAAAGTTCAAATTCATAAAATTTTGTTTGATTACAAATATTATACTGAATAAATTCTTTAAAAAAAGAACAATACACGACAAATGTTTTTGTTTCAATACGCCCTAACAAACAAAACATGAAATAACCTCTAAAGCTTCTATACTTTTCTTTTCTCAACATCAAATATAGTCTTTTAACTTCCATAATGAAACATCTTTTTAAAAATAAACTTCTATACTGAAATATCTCCAATTTCTCAAAACATCTATTTAATCATCGTTCAACAAACGCTCAACTTTAAAATTTAATAAGGACAATTTGAAGCAAAACCATCAATAAAATAAAATACTTATCGCCCTATCGGTTCATCTTTGGGTGTAGCTTCTCTATACTGCATTGTGTTATACCGCTCTTGCATGCCGCATACATATATACACACGTCTTCTATTCCGACAGCTTAATTCCTTTAAGTATTCACTCAATTTGGTTTCTATTGCCTCTGCATTTATTTTTCAGCAATCTTCTCTTGGCTACTTCTATTCTAAATTATCTTCGCTATTTGTTATCCAGATTTCTCTTGGCTACTTCTTTTCCAAAGTCTCTTGGTTACTTCTTCTTCAAATCTTGCGTAGGTTTTGTAAAAAAAAAATTCTCTTTCTTTAAACACACACAATATGTTTATTTTTATATTAAAAAAGAATTTTGAATTTATTTTCGTTTGACATAATATTCAAATAAATATTATTATTTTTTTTTTGTTTTTGTTTGCTTTTTTTTTTGGTTGAGCCCCCAATTTGTAGAATGATTATTTTCAAACTAATTTTTATTTTACATTTCTGTGGCAGTTGAATACAATATTAAATATGAATACTAGATTTAAATATGAATTATAATAACAAGTAAATTAATACTAAGTACTTAATGACTAACATAGAAATGTATCTTATATGCCTGTCTAAATCAGTCAACGTCCGTCTGTTTCTTTTTCATTTCATCAGTCTGCTATTCCGAACTATTCTCCCTTTAACCCTTACCGATCTTCTTAATCCTTTTTTGTACGATCCCACATATATTTAAATTTAACTCTGACAGACACCTGATGCGATTTATGTGTACGTGACAAAATAAAAAGAAAAAAACATTTCCATATTATAATTATGGGTTTGACTGAAAATATTGTTATGTTACGGATTCTTATTTATAATTTGCTTCAACAACACATTTTTCCCATTTGTAATAGTTTTACTGCAATTGGAATGCAACCATAAAAATTCGGAATGTTGTTGAACTCGACCCGTGACACGTGTCGGTTTTTTACTTTTTATCTTTCGTATTTAATGTAATGGTACGGTTTGGTGGAAGATCCGCTTCCGTTTCCCTGAGCCTTTGCTGGTCGCACGTGCTGGCGTAGGGCCTAGCTCGCCGGATGGGTGGGGTCTTGCTCAGGCCCAGGGAAATCGCACTACAGATTTTCACGTGCGATTAAAAAAAAAACAACTGTCAAAAAAACGGACGCTAAATGGGACGGATGGCCATACTTACCTTGGGATTGGGGACGAGGTGTTCTGCCCCTTTTGCCCTCCCTACCATGTTACCTCGACTCCATCTCAATTGGAGGTAACCCACTACAATAATAAGATTTTGGTTTGGTTTGGTTTTCTACATGGGTTTAACAAAAAAGTTTATTTTTACCCTTCATTTTAAGGTTATAATTTTAGGTTTTAAATTATGTTAACAATTTTATTGAAAAAAATTCTACTTTTAGGAAAAAATTTTTTTTTTTAAATTTAGGAAAAATTTTTAAATGTTGAAAAAAAATTCTTAATTTTTTTTTTTTTTTTTAAGATGTTTAATTTTAGAAAAATTTTAGAATTAGAAAAATTCAATTTTAAGAAAATTTTTAAATTTAGAAAAATTTAAATTTTAGACAATTTCATATCTAGACAAATTTTTATATTTGGTTTAATTTTATACTTAAAAAAAAAAAATTTTTTTTTTATTATATATAGTAAAATTTTTTATTTAGACAAATTTACATGTGCAAAATTTTATTCTTAAGAAAATTTTTAAATTTAGCAAAAACTTTTTTTTTTTATTTTTTTTTTTTATATTTTCGCAAAATTTCATTTTTTAGAAAAAAATTTTAAGTTTGGCAACATTTTATTTTCAACCAAGTTTTAATTTAGGAAAATTTTTAATTTTAGCTTATTTTAAATTTTAGCTTAAGTTTAGAATTAGGAAAATTTTTGTTTAAATTTTATAATTAGAAGACTTTTTAGGTAATTTTAGAAAAATTTTAATGTTAGAAAATTTTGTTTAATATAATTTTATAAAAAAATTAAGTTTGAATGCGATTTTCAATTCAATGTATTTTTTTTTGTTTTAATTAAATTTAGTTTAATTTTAGCTTTAACAAAAAAAATTTTTTGTTTTAAATATGGTACCATTTTGTAAATTCTCTTAAATTTCTATAATTTTAAATTTAGGTTAAATTTTAAATTTTTATTTCTAGCAAAATTTAATTTTAGGGAAATTTTAATTTTAGGAAAATGTTAAATTTAGAAAAATTTTAAAGTATAGCATAATTTTAATTTTTGGAGAAATTTTAAATTTAGCTTAATTTTTTCCACATTTAGGAAAATTATTTTAATTTATGAAGTTTTTAGCTTAAACAAAAGTTGACTTTTAGCACTAGTTAATTTTAGGAGAATTTTTGATTTTTAGGAAAATTTTTAATTTTTAGGAAAATATTTAAATTTTAATAAAAAATTTTTAATAGTAGAAAAAATTTTTAATAGTAGAACAATTTTAATATTAGCTCACTTTTAATTTTTGCACAACTTTCATATCGCCATATCGCTGGTGTTGGTTGTAAAGATGTGGTACCGATGAAGTTGCTGGGTTGTGCTGGCTTTGGTCTTACGGTTGTATACATGTTGTACAGTACTCACAGTTACCATTAGTGCTGATTACAAATTTTAGTTTTCTAATTAACACTTGTAATAAATTTTCTTCTTTTCATTTGCTTAATTTTAAATTTTTCAATGCCTTTAAACTTATTTTAATACTTAATTTTAATTTAATTTAACTTTACTTTAAGTTTTTTTACATTTCTAATTTTTTTTTTTATAGGTTTTTCGTCAACCTTTTTGCGGTCACATTTCACTCTTAACTTTACAACATATTTTTCTTAAATTCTTAAACATTTTTATTTTTTTAATTTTACGGAGGTTTTTTTTTTCTCAACCATTTCTGTCAGCTTACAAAATTCAATTCCTCGACCTAAATTTAACTTTACTACATTAAACCTTCTCATCTTCATTCATTCATCTGCAGATAAAAACCTGTTTATTAAAAAAACAAAATCACCACCAATTCATTGAGAACATTCATATGCATTCATAATATTCTCTAGTATTTATAACACTCCCACTCATATATGACTATGAGAGCAAGTGAGATCAATACAAGAAAATACGTGGTTTGACCAGCATGATTGCATATGAATGTGTTCATGATTTAATACAACACAATGAAGAGAAAAAAATGCGCCATAAAAAAAATGCCATCAACCTATTACCATATAAGGTGTTGTTTATATGTACATACTTGAACTTGAAAATAATTTCAAGATCAAGGTTATTATTTTTTTTTCTTCTTTCTTATTCTGCTTGTAACAGAAATTCTTTTGCTACAGTGCAGAAGAAAACTGATCACCGTCACATTAACGAATTAGCATGAATATTTTTTATGTCGGTTTTTTTTAAACAATTTTAATATAAATTAAATACTTCAAATTAAATTTAAATTAAATACTTAACATATAATTTTGTACCTTGTATGCTTCTAGAAAAATCGAAATTATCATTTAAACCAGGTAAAATCTATAATATTAATAGGGAGGTGATTTCTTGTGACCGATGACTTTGTGCTGATGTTTGTAACTACCAAAGATATTTTTGACTTATACCTATATTTTGTTATACCGATTGATCCCGATTAACTTTCTGAGTCGATTTAGCAATATTCGTCCGTTTATCTGCCCGTATATCTGGATATCCGTATATGTGTCCATCTAAGGCCGAGGCCACGCAATGAGCGGCAAAGCGGCAAGCGGCATAGCGGCAAGTGGCTTATTATTGAGCGTCATTTCTGAGTGTTTAGTTGTCAAAATGCCATTGTCAATGTTATTATTTATTATTTATATAAAAAGTTTTTATAATAAAAGCTAAATATTTTCACATTCGCCAATCACATGCGACGTAATTAATGGTCATCGCCTCCATCAGTCTCTTTATATCGTGGCAGTAAACAAATGTGTTCCCTTCGTTGAGTGTGAAGTACCGTTGGAATGGCAATTGTCGTCTTCGATATACAGTGACTTTGACAGTAGGCTCCAAAATGTTGCCTTCTTTAATTATAATTAACTTAATTAAACTAAGAAAAGTTTGATCTAAGAGCTTTACTCGAAACTCATGGTATAGGGTAATCAAGTGACTACTAGATCAAGAATTTTTGATAGTTGCAAACATCAGCACAAACTCATTTTGCCCTTGCCACAGAATGGTATAAGGTATACAAATCATATATGTATGTTTAAATAACATACATACGTACATATATGTATATGTAAATCAATTTTTTCTTTTATTATTTATTGTGTATGATTTTTTGTAAATGCTATTCTCCCAAAAGTTTTTAACTTTATTTTTTGTTTTCCTTTGAATTTCTATTGAATTACCCGTACAGAAAATTTGGATTTTTTTTTATGATTGGCGCAAACAACAAGACATAAAATTCATTGATACGATACAATATTATATGACAAAGAAATTTGTTGTTAAGGCAAATTTGTATAGGGTTCGAAAAAAAAAATCTAAGAATAAAATCGAAATAAAAAAACGTAATACTTGTATCCATTAATCATAAATACATAAATTATACAAAACATAACAATTGGTTTTTACTTACACGTTTGGGTTTCCTTCTTTACATTATAAACAAAAATATTACAAAGGAAATATTTTTTTAAAGTTATTTGATAAGGATATTTTTATAAATTAAAATTTATAACACAAAAATAAACTTTCTTTATTGAATATCGTCAACAAATATAATTGCAATCGGTTTTTGATGATTATATGTTTTATGTTTTCTTAAAGCCCATACGTGAATTTGGCAGCGTTATTTAAAATTAGATATTTATTATTCTGCTCTATATTTTTCATTTTAATCTTTAATTGAATTTATTGCCTTTTTATGTTTTTTCTATTATTTAATAAATTATATATGTAGCTGCGTGTGCGTTTACTCGACGAGACCTTTCTATTTAAAAAAAATCCTTACATTTGATTTTTCTTGTTATACCCTCATTAATTTGTTTAGATTGGTATTTATATACATTTGTTTTTCAGTTCGAAATGTAGCTTCAATTAATATAACATTCTTAGTTTAAATTGTTCATTCTGTCTGTCTGCTCAATACACTATCACTCTCATAGCTACTCGTAGGCACAGTAGCGAGCATAAAAATATAAACATCATAAGATGCTTATTCCCTACTTTTGCCGACAATGGTGTTGACTGAGTTACTCTTTTTGTTTTTTATTTTCTGCAGTTGTGAAAACTCATTTTCCTAGTCAATCTACATACTCAATATATAGTTATGCTTCACAGACTCACTGATTGACTCTGTAACTCCTTATGATTAATATTTAATTTCATAAAATTATAATTTATACGTCTTTTTTTTTTAAATAGCCTTCTTAAAAAGTGCCTTCTGTCTAAAAGTTAATTTTCTTCAAAATTATCTTTTCTTAAAATATAACCTTTCATAAAAATTAACCTTGTTTTTTAACAAAGTAAACTTTCTTAAAAAGTTATTTTTCTTAAAAAAGTAAACTTTCTTTAAAAATTTCCTATTCTGAAAAAACTAAATTTTCTTTAAAAAGTACCTTCTCATAAAAATTGACCTATTCTTAACAAAGTACCTTTTATTAAAAAAAGTATCACTTATTAA
The DNA here is from genome assembly GCA_963682025.1 of Cordilura impudica. Lineage (NCBI taxonomy): Eukaryota > Metazoa > Arthropoda > Insecta > Diptera > Scathophagidae > Cordilura > Cordilura impudica. The sequence goes on from OY821517.1 coordinate 293,052,905, forward strand.
AAAAGTACCTTTCAATAAAAAAAAACTTTTTATTGAAAATCTTTTTTTTAAGTACTTTTTTTAAACATGCTTTTTTAAGTATCTTGTATGAAATAGTACCCTTTATTAAAAAAGTACCTTTTACTTAAAAGTTATATTTTATTAAAAAAGTACATTTTATTAATAAAGTAAATTTAAAAAAAATAACTTTTGTTAAGTTAGTATATTTTACTAATGAAGTGTAATTTTTTAAACTAGCAAATTCCAGTCCGCGAAATTCGAGTGCAGATTCTAGAAAATTTTATTTTTTCATTAAAAAAAGACCCTAAAGGTATGCTAATCAATTATAGCCAATTCACAAATCAACACTCAAAAACAAATTCATTTTTATTACAAACACATTAACAAATTTAATAAACATACACATAGCATTGTATAATTTTATGTATGTGTTAGTAGCAACTTTAAATGCAATTTTTTCAAAATAAAGGAAAAAATTTAAAAATCTGTAAATCTGCAAAATGGCCAAAAAGAAATACCTTTCAAATAATATACGTTTGATCAAAATCGGGATAAAACGGTAGAACAAAATATCGGTCACAAGAAATCGCCTAGCCTATTAATATTATTGATGCCATATATGTAAATGGGCTATGAGCAAGAAATGCAAATTCCCGGATCCCGGGAAAACTTTTTCCCGATGAAAGGAACAAAATAAAGATGTTCAGAGTTCTTTATTTGAAAAAAAAAATAATAATAATAATTTTATATAATTACTAGCAGATTCCAGCCCTCGAAATTCGAGTGCAAATTCTATGAAATTTTATTTTTTCATTAAATAAAGACCGTAAAGGTATGCTAATCAATTATAGCCAATTCACAAATCAATACAAAAAAAAAACAAATTAATTTTTATTACAAACACATTAACAAATATAATAAACACATACATAGCATTGTATAATGTATGTGTATGTATGTATGTGTTTAAATGCAATTTACTCAAAATAAAGGAAAAAATTTAAAAATCTGTAAATCTGCAAAATGGCCAAAAAGAAATACCTTTCAAATAATATACGATCGGTCAAAATCGGGATAAAACGGTAGAACAAAACATCGGTCACAAGAAATCGCCTAGCCTATTAATATTATAGATATTAAATTTTCAAATTTTATTATTTTTTATAAAAATGAAAAATCTTATTTTCGATCTTTATCATTGTCAAAGTTGGTCTATATTTTAGTTTGTTATATTGGAAGAGGCTCAAATAGTATAACTTTTGCTTGAATTCTCATTTGGTTGTTTTCAGTAAATATATATGAATTTAAGTTTTTACCGAACAAACTATCTACTGCTTTTAGTTACTGATGAGGGTTGGTGATTCTTCCCGAAACAGCTGTATAACCTGTTATGCAGAATATAGATCAATTTTTTGATAGATTTTTATTTAAAGTAAAAACATTTGATCTTGAGCCTGAATAACTTCAAACTCAATCATATTACATTTTCTTAAAAAATAGAATTTTCTGAAAAAAGTACCTTTTTTTTAAAAAGTACATTTTCTTGAAAAAAAAAAATAGATTTTCTTAAAATAAGTGTAAATTTTCTTAAAAAAGTAAATTTTTCTCAAAAAATAACATTTGCTCGAGAAAAAAAATTATGTTCTTAATATAAATTTAAATTTTCTTAAAAAAGTACCTTTCCTTAAAAAAGTACAATTTCTTGGAAAGGTATCTTTTCTTGAAATGATAAATTTTCTTAAAAAACCTTTTCGTAGAAAAGTAAATTTTCAAAAATTGCCTCTTGTTGAAAAGTACATTTTCTTCAAAAACTACTTCTTCTTCAAAAAAGCACCTTTTCATAAAAAGTTACTTTTGTGACAAAAATTCATTTTCTTGAAAAAAATTTTTTTTTCTTAAAAAAGTGGCTTTTTACAAAAGTTTTGTTAAAAAAGTATATTGCCTCAATAAGTACGTTTTCTTATAAAAGTATATTCTCTTAAGAAGTACTTTTTAAAAACGTAACTATCCTTGAAAATGGATATTTTTTAAAAATTAACTTTTTCTGAAAAGTAAATTTCCTTAAAGAGTACCTTTTTAAAAAGAATATTTTCTTAAAATATTATACTTTGTAAAAAAAAATACCTTTTTTTAAAAAAGTACATTTTGCTTAAAAAAGTACCTTTTCTGAATGAAATTGAGTTTCTTGAAAAAAAAATTTCTTAAAAAGTGCCTTTTCACAAAAGTGTATTTTCTTAAAAAATTCCTTTGTCTCAAGAAGTACCTTTTTTAAATTTTCTTATAAAGTACTTTTTATTAGAAATGCACATTTTCTTACTCATGTATCTTTTCTTAAAAAGATGATTTTCTTAATAAAGTACCATTTATTAAAAAAGAAAATTTTCTTAAAAAAGTACCTTTTCTTAAAAAGTAACTTTTCTTATAAAGATAACTTTTCTTAAAAGAGGTAATTTAAAAAAAATCTTTCTTAAAAAAAAATACATTTTCTTGAAAAGTACCTTTATTCAAAAAGGTGCATTTTGCTAAAAAAAAGTGTCTTTTCTGAAAAAATTTAGATTTCTAAAACAAAGTTTTTTGAAAAGCGTGCCTTTTTTCTTTTCTTTTCTTTTCTTTTCTTTTCTTTTCTTTTCTTTTCTTTTCTTTTCTTTTCTTTTCTTTTCTTTTCTTTTCTTTTCTTTTCTTTTCTTTTCTTTTCTTTTCTTTTCTTTTCTTTTCTTTTCTTTTCTTCTTTTATTTTCTTTCCTTTTCTTTTCTTTTCTTTTTTTTTATTTTCTTTTCTTTTCTTTCCTTTTCTTTTCTTTCCTTTTCTTTTTTTTTTCTTTTCTTTTCTTAAAAACTAGCCTTATTAAAAAGTACATTCTGTTTAAAAGTACATTTTCTTAAAAACTATCTTTTCTTAAATTAGAATCATAAAATAGAATCAAAAAGTAAACTTTTTTAAAAATTATTTTTCTTAAAAAGTAAACTTTCTTTAAGAAGTTCCTATTATGAGAAAAGTACATTTCCTTTAAAAAGTACCTTCTCATAAAAATGTACCTATTCCTAAAAAAAAACCTATTATTAAAAAAGTATCTTTATTAAAAAAGTACCTTTTAATAAAAAAAAAAAACATTTTATTAAAAATACTTTTTTTAAATACTATCTTTAAACTTGCTTTTTTTTATGTATCTTGTATAAAAAAGTACCTTTTATTAAAAATTACCTTTTATTAAAAAATTATCTGTTATTAAAAAAGTAAATTTTATTAAAAAAGTAAATTTTATTAAAAAAGTACATTTTTTAAAAAAAAATATCTTTTGCTAAATGAGTATCTTTTACTAATGAAGTGTCATTTTTTAAATATTACATTTTCTTAAAAAATTGAATTTTCTTAAAAATGTTCCTTTTCTTAAAAAGTAAATTTTCTCGAAGAAATAGATTTTCTTAAAATAAACGTAAATTTTCTTAAAAAAGTAAATTTTTCTTAAAAAAGTACCTATTCTTAAAAAGTACCTTTCCTTAAAATAGTACATTTTCTTAAAAATATATCTTTTCTTGAAATAATAGAATTTCTTAAAAAAAGTTTTTCTTAAAAAAGTAAAATTTCTTAAAAAATTGCCTTTTGTTGAAAAGTACATTTTGTTCAAAAACGACTTCTTCAAAAAAGCACCTTTTCAGAAAAAGTAACTTTTATGAAAAAAATTGTTTTTGTTGAAAAAAATTTTTTTTCTTAAAAAAGTGGCTTTTTACAGAAGTTTTGTTAAAAAAGTATATTGTCTCAATAAGTACGTTTTCTTATAAAAGTATCTTCTCTATTCTTAAAAATGCATACATTTTAAAAATTGCATTTTACTGAAGAGTAAATTTTCTTAAAAAGTACCTTCTTTTAAAAGAATATTTTCTTAAAAAAGTACTCCTTTTTAAACAAGTACCTCTTCTTAAAAAAGTACTTTTGCTTAAAAATTACCTTTTCTGAATGAAATTGAGTTATTTGAAAAAAAAATTTTTTCTTAAAAAAGTGCCTTTTTACAAAAGTATATTTTCTTAAAAAATTCCATTGTCTAAAGAAGTACTTTTTTATCTTTTCTTAAAAAGTACTTTTTTATCTTTTCTTAAAAAGTACTTTTTATTAGAAACGCACATTTTCTTATCAACATAGCTTTTATTAAAAAACTACATTTTCTTAAAAAAGTACATTTTCTTAAAAAAGTACCTTTTCTGAAAGAAATTGAATTTCTTGAAAAATGTTTTTCTTAGAAAAGTGGCTTTTTACAAAAGCGTATTTAGCAAAAAAATTCCATGTTCTTTTCTTAAAAAGTACTTTTTATTTCTTTTTATTGTTGTCAACGTACTTTTTTAAAAAAGATAATTTTCTTCCTAAAGTACTACTTAATAAAAAAGTATATTTTCTAAACAAAGTATTTTTTCTTAAAGATATAATTTCTTAAAAGAGATAGTTTTTTAAAAAAGTACCCCGTCTTAAAAAGAGGTAACTGTTCTTAAAAAAGTATTTTTTCCTAAAAATTATCTTTTGCTTAAAAATGTACCTTTTTGGAAAAAGTTGGATTTCTTTTCTTTTCTTTTCTTTTCTTTTCTTTTCTTTTCTTTTCTTTTCTTTTCTTTTCTTTTCTTTTCTTTTCTTTTCTTTTCTTTTCTTTTCTTTTCTTTTCTTTTCTTTTCTTTTCTTTTCTTTTCTTTTCTTTTCTTTTCTTTTCTTTTCTTTTCTTTTCTTTTCTTTTCTTTTCTTTTCTTTTCTTTTCTTTTCTTTTCTTTTCTTTTCTTTCCTTTTCTTTTCTTTTCTTTTCTTTTCTCTTCTTTTCTTTTCTTTTCTTTTCTTTTCTTTTCTTTTCTTTTATTTTCTTTTATTTTCTTTTATTTTCTTTTCTTTTTCTTTTCATTTCTTTTACTTTAAAAAGTAATTTTTATTTAAAACGAAAGTTTTCTTAAAAAAGTATTTTTTCTTAAAAATTACCTTTTACAAACAATACATTTTCTTAAATAAGTACATTTTCTTTAATAAGTACCATTATCCTAAAATTTTTCTTTAAAAATTGCACTTTCTTCCAAAAGTATCTCTACTTAAAAAAGTACATTTTCTCAGAAAATACATCTTCTTAAAAAAGTAGCTTTTCTTAAATAACTAACTATTCTTAAAAAGTAACTTTTCTGGAAAAAGTACTTTTTGTTGCCTAAAGAGAATCGATCCATTGCATAATGTAAAAACCCATTAAACTTTAACGGGTCATCTCAGGTGCCTTACATTAAAATTCTATACAAAACAATTTTTGCTATAGTCAGTTTATTAACGATTTTTATTCTAAAATTTCTTTACAATTTTATACTTTATGGGTGTGATTATAAAAACAGTTGTCAACTAATATTACAAATGCTATTATTAACCCTTATGTGTAATACAATTCGGCTATCCTTAAATACAGGTTTCTAGGGACCTATTAAAAAAGTGTATTATGGTGTAATTCAATGTAAAATTTAGGTTGTAAAAGTATTTTTACAGAGGCAATATACTTATGATAACAACGACCCAGAAAATATAATTTGTTGATATGTCATAGTTATGTTGGAAATGTCCGCCCGTCCGTCCTTATGTATATATGGAAAAATAAATTTAAAATAACATAACAAAAAAATAAGTAATATGGAAAGAATTATAACTTTTAAAACCGAAACTGAATGAGTATAATTTTAATCAGCAAATACATATAGTAAATGTTGTTTTTTTCTGTCTTACTGTCTGATCTGACTACTTTTAAACCTGACAGCCTCATAGTGAAGGGTTTGGTCAAGTTGGTCAAAAAATCATCGAAGAAACTTCACACTCGGTTTTAACACTTCACATCAAGGTCTTTTATGACCTGTTCGTGCATCGGCGTACTAAAAGTTTTAAAAATAAAATAAAATAAAATAAAAGAAGTAAGAAAATTATAGTCGGTCTAGACCGACTATACGATACCCTATATCATGGTTTATAGACCCTATCTCTTCCGTCCAACTAAGTGGTTATAGAAAATAAGCATAAAAAAAATTTAAATGGCATTGTTATTAATTTTTTTGACTGCAGATATGAAAAAGCTCATATCATATTTATATGGGGACAAGGTTGAAAAATGGACCGATCCTTACCATATTTGGTAAAGTCACTTACATTTTGAAAAAATATATACAAACCAAATTTGAGAAAAACCTGTGCAATATTTTTGTTATTTGATAGATTTAAGTGACAATCGGGAAGTAGCTTTATGTACATGGGGGCTATGACAAAAAATTGTTAAATGGGGTTTATTATTGGACAACTGATAAATAGATATAATAAACACACACAAACCCATTTTGACCGAGATATACATGATAATTTGGATCTTATGGCCATTTAAGTCGATTTCATAGGGGTCATTTGTATGGGGACTAGGTCTGAACATGGACCGAGTTTCACCAATTTCAAAATCTTTCATGCTATAGCTGATAAAAGCTCATGTACAAAATTTCATTAAAATATATTCATAGTTGCGACCTGTAGTTTGATTACTAGTTTTACATGGACACACAGACGGACAGACGGAAGGACGAACGGACATCGCTAAATCGACACAGAAGATGATTCTGAATCGATCGGTATAATAAAAGGTGGGTCCGCGTAAAACCACATAGTTTTATAGGGTGGAAGAAAAAAAAATCATGTGAGTCCGATCAGAGGGGAGATGTGTAAACATCTAGTAATTAAGGATTTTTACGGCACTTTTTTAAAATCACACAGAAAGCGTCATTTATGTATCACTTATAGCAATCAATTGCAGGGGCTCTGCTTATTTAAAAATATTTATTACTAGCTGAACCCGGTGTACTTCGCTACCCCTCATCGTTATAAAATAAAACAAAAATAAAAAAAAATATTTATACATTAACAAAATATTATTTATTTAATTTATAATTAATTATTGCAATGCTTTAGGATGTACAATATTTTTAGTTTGTCCATCTGGAGCATAAACATATAAGTCGGTGGGTTTCCCTACACGTGAGCATGCAAGATAAAGCTGTCCATGCGAGAAACATGGATTTGCTAAATTTAAGCCGCAAACTTGAAGAGATTGAACTTGAGCTTTGTTAACAGTCATCGCAAACTCTATTCGAACAGGAAACTGTAATCGTTTGAAGTCGAATGGTAAATCAGTTGGTATCATTGGAATGCGTGGCAAAAGTACATGTGTTCCTTTATATTTTCCTGTTATAATGGTCGCTTCTATTAAATTATTTAGCATTTTTTTACTGCAAGTCGAGTGCCATTACAAAGCCGTGGTGGATCGATATTGCGCAGTAAAATAATGGGCACTCCAATTTTGAGTTGTAGCACATGTGATGGAAAGCCTGGCACATCAATAATCGAATATAAAAAATTGTGTGAAGGGAGTGAAAGTTTCACACTGTGAAAGTTTAAGGAAGAATGGTGTACAGGTCTGGCTTCCTACAAATCGGAAACAAAGGGACGTGGCCCGCTGACTTTCGAATGGAATGTATACCTATTTAAGAAAACACCTTAGTAAGTAAATCAATCCATGCCAAATATTGAGTTATATGGGCGGGGCCTCGCCCCTTTGTCCACTAACAACTTTATATAGTCAAGGGCTTAATAGAAGTTATTATGAATTTTAATTTTTCTAAAAAGGGCGTGGTCCAGCCCAGTTTTCTTGTAGTACTATTTCTACAATTTCAATACCATATGTACGAAATATGGCCGCTGTAGGTCAAAAATTCCCGAGATATGACGATTTAAAGTTTTGGGTTATATGGGCGTGGCATCGCCCCTTTGTCCAATCAAAAATTTATATAGCCTATTATTCCTTCCAGAGTCACAGTAACACGCTGTGAAAATTTCAGGAAGATCGGTTCAGGGGTTTGGCCTCCTATAAAGCACAAACAAACACACATTCATTTTTATATATATAGATTGAAAGCAGATTAATTATAATTTAAGGTAAAATGGGGCGAAAAGGGGGATTTGGTAATAAAAAAATGTATGACTACCTTACCTGTAGATAAAAAGTGTATAAAACTTTAGGTAAATACATATTAAAAAAAAAGTATTTTGTATAGCAAACATTGTTAGTGGTATAAGTAAGTATCTGAAATAAAAAAAGGGGGCGGTGAAGTGGGCGTGGTTCATAGTTATAATGCGACGTTAATAGTATTAAGAGCAATATACTACCAAATAAAAAAAAATCCGTTGGAGAGAACAAAAGTTTAAAACTTTCAAACAAAATTTGGCGTGGAAAGGGGCGTGAAAGGGGGCGTGGCGTAAGAAATGTTTATTTCCACCACGCCTGGAGTATAATGTGTATACAATTTGAAGTTAATCTGTTAAAAACTATATGAGATCAATTACATAATTTTAAAAAAGTGGGCGTAAAAGTAGGCTTGGTCGAAAAAAAAGTACCCTATTAATCATGCCAGAGTCCCAGTTAAATGCTGTGAAAATTTCAGGAAGATCGGTTCAGAGGTTTGGTCTCCTATAATGTTCAAACAAGCAAATAAACAAACACACATTCCATTTTATATATATAGATTATTTATTACTTCAACCGGTTAATTTTTATTTTTCGTTTTTCATTTTTCATTTTAAATTTTTTATTTTTCATTTTTCGTTTTTCGTTTTTCATTTTTCGTTTTTAATTTTTAATTTCTCATTTTTATTTTTCCTTTTTTATTTTTCATTTTTTATTTTTCATTTTTCATTTTTTATTTTTAACTTTTAATTTTTCATTTTTTATTTTTTATTTCTATTTTAATTTTTATTTTTATTTTTCATTTTTTATTTTTCATTTTTTATTGTATCATTTTTTATTTTTCATTTTTCATTTTTATTTTTAATTTTCCTTTTTTATTTTTCATTTTTCAGTTTTCATTTTTTACTTTTAATTTTTAATTTTTAATTTTTAATTTTTAATTTTTAATTTTTAATTTTTAATTTTTAATTTTTAATTTTTAATTTTTAATTTTTAATTTTTAATTTTTAATTTTTAATTTTTAATTTTTAATTTTTAATTTTTAATTTTTAATTTTTAATTTTTAATTTTTATTTTTTAATTTTTAATTTTTAATTTTTAATTTTTAATTTTTAATTTTTAATTTTTAATTTTTAATTTTTAATTTTTAATTTTTAATTTTTAATTTTTAATTTTTAATTTTTAATTTTTAATTTTTAATTTTTAATTTTTAATTTTTAATTTTTAATTTTTAATTTTTAATTTTTAATTTTTAATTTTTAATTTTTAATTTTTAATTTTTAATTTTTAATTTTTAATTTTTAATTTTTAATTTTTAATTTTTAATTTTTAATTTTTAATTTTTAATTTTTAATTTTTAATTTTTAATTTTTAATTTTTAATTTTTAATTTTTAATTTTTAATTTTTAATTTTTAATTTTTAATTTTTAATTTTTAATTTTTAATTTTTAATTTTTAATTTTTAATTTTTAATTTTTAATTTTTAATTTTTAATTTTTAATTTTTAATTTTTAATTTTTAATTTTTAATTTTTAATTTTTAATTTTTAATTTTTAATTTTTAATTTTTAATTTTTAATTTTTAATTTTTAATTTTTAATTTTTAATTTTTAATTTTTAATTTTTAATTTTTAATTTTTAATTTTTAATTTTTAATTTTTAATTTTTAATTTTTAATTTTTAATTTTTAATTTTTAATTTTTAATTTTTAATTTTTAATTTTTAATTTTTAATTTTTAATTTTTAATTTTTAATTTTTAATTTTTAATTTTTAATTTTTAATTTTTAATTTTTAATTTTTAATTTTTAATTTTTAATTTTAATTTTTAATTTTTAATTTTTAATTTTTAATTTTTAATTTTTAATTTTTAATTTTTAATTTTTAATTTTTAATTTTTAATTTTTAATTTTTAATTTTTAATTTTTAATTTTTAATTTTTAATTTTTAATTTTTAATTTTTAATTTTTAATTTTTAATTTTTAATTTTTAATTTTTAATTTTTAATTTTTAATTTTTAATTTTTAATTTTTAATTTTTAATTTTTAATTTTTAATTTTTAATTTTTAATTTTTAATTTTTAATTTTTAATTTTTAATTTTTAATTTTTAATTTGTAATTTTTAATTTTTAATTTTTAATTTTTAATTTTTAATTTTTAATTTTTAATTTTTAATTTTTAATTTTAAATTTTTAATTTTTAATTTTTAATTTTTAATTTTTAATTTTTAATTTTTAATTTTTAATTTTTAATTTTTAATTTTTAATTTTTAATTTTTAATTTTTAATTTTTAATTTTTAATTTTTAATTTTTAATTTTTAATTTTTAATTTTTAATTTTTAATTTTTAATTTTTAATTTTTAATTTTTAATTTTTAATTTTTAATTTTTAATTTTTAATTTTTAATTTTTAATTTTTAATTTTTAATTTTTAATTTTTAATTTTTAATTTTTAATTTTTAATTTTTAATTTTTAATTTTTAATTTTTAATTTTTAATTTTTAATTTTTAATTTTTAATTTTTAATTTTTAATTTTTAATTTTTAATTTTTAATTTTTAATTTTTAATTTTTAATTTTTAATTTTTAATTTTTAATTTTTAATTTTTAATTTTTAATTTTTAATTTTTAATTTTTAATTTTTAATTTTTAATTTTTAATTTTTAATTATTAATTATTAATATTTTATTGTTTGTTTTTCATTTTTTATATTTTATATTTTATTTTTCATTTTTTATTTTTCGTTTTTCATTTCCCATTTTTGTTTTAATTTTTAATTTTTAATTTTTAATTTTTAATTTTTAATTTTTAATTTTTAATTTTTAATTTTTAATTTTTAATTTTTAAGTTTTAATTTTTAATTTTTAATTTTTAATTTTTAATTTTTAATTTTTAATTTTTAATTTTTAATTTTTAATTTTTAATTTTTAATTTTTAATTTTTAATTTTTAATTTTTAATTTTTAATTTTTAATTTTTAATTTTTAATTTTTAATTTTTAATTTTTAATTTTTTAATTTTTAATTTTTAATTTTTAATTTTTAATTTTTAATTTTTAATTTTTAATTTTTAATTTTTAATTTTTAATTTTTAATTTTTAATTTTTAATTTTTAATTTTTAATTTTTAATTTTTAATTTTTAATTTTTAATTTTTAATTTTTAATTTTTAATTTTTAATTTTTAATTTTTAATTTTTAATTTTTAATTTTTAATTTTTAATTTTTAATTTTTAATTTTTAATTTTTAATTTTTAATTTTTAATTTTTAATTTTTAATTTTTAATTTTTAATTTTTAATTTTTAATTTTTAATTTTTAATTTTTAATTTTTAATTTTTAATTTTTAATTTTTAATTTTTAATTTTTAATTTTTAATTTTTAATTTTTAATTTTTAATTTTTAATTTTTAATTTTTAATTTTTAATTTTTAATTTTTAATTTTTAATTTTTAATTTTTAATTTTTAATTTTTAATTTTTAATTTTTAATTTTTAATTTTTAATTTTTAATTTTTAATTTTTAATTTTTAATTTTTAATTTTTAATTTTTAATTTTTAATTTTTAATTTTTAATTTTTAATTTTTAATTTTTAATTTTTAATTTTTAATTTTTAATTTTTAATTTTTAATTTTTAATTTTTAATTTTTAATTTTTAATTTTTAATTTTTAATTTTTAATTTTTAATTTTTAATTTTTAATTTTTAATTTTTAATTTTTAATTTTTAATTTTTAATTTTTAATTTTTAATTTTTAATTTTTAATTTTTAATTTTTAATTTTTAATTTTTAATTTTTAATTTTTAATTTTTAATTTTTAATTTTTAATTTTTAATTTTTAATTTTTAATTTTTAATTTTTAATTTTTAATTTTTAATTTTTAATTTTTAATTTTTAATTTTTAATTTTTAATTTTTAATTTTTAATTTTTAATTTTTAATTTTTAATTTTTAATTTTTAATTTTTAATTTTTAATTTTTAATTTTTAATTTTTAATTTTTAATTTTTAATTTTTAATTTTTAATTTTTAATTTTTAATTTTTAATTTTTAATTTTTAATTTTTAATTTTTAATTTTTAATTTTTAATTTTTAATTTTTAATTTTTAATTTTTAATTTTTAATTTTTAATTTTTAATTTTTAATTTTTAATTTTTAATTTTTAATTTTTAATTTTTAATTTTTAATTTTTAATTTTTAATTTTTAATTTTTAATTTTTAATTTTTAATTTTTAATTTTTAATTTTTAATTTTTAATTTTTAATTTTTAATTTTTAATTTTTAATTTTTAATTTTTAATTTTTAATTTTTAATTTTTAATTTTTAATTTTTAATTTTTAATTTTTAATTTTTAATTTTTAATTTTTAATTTTTAATTTTTAATTTTTAATTTTTAATTTTTAATTTTTAATTTTTAATTTTTAATTTTTAATTTTTAATTTTTAATTTTTAATTTTTAATTTTTAATTTTTAATTTTTAATTTTTAATTTTTAATTTTTAATTTTTAATTTTTAATTTTTAATTTTTAATTTTTAATTTTTAATTTTTAATTTTTAATTTTTAATTTTTAATTTTTAATTTTTAATTTTTAATTTTTAATTTTTAATTTTTAATTTTTAATTTTTAATTTTTAATTTTTAATTTTTAATTTTTAATTTTTAATTTTTAATATTTAATTTTTAATTTTTAATTTTTAATTTTTAATTTTTAATTTTTAATTTTTAATTTTTAATTTTTAATTTTTAATTTTTAATTTTTAATTTTTAATTTTTAATTTTTAATTTTTAATTTTTAATTTTTAATTTTTAATTTTTAATTTTTAATTTTTAATTTTTAATTTTTAATTTTTAATTTTTAACTTTTAATTTTTAATTTTTAATTTTTAATTTTTAATTTTTAATTTTTAATTTTTAATTTTTAATTTTTAATTTTTAATTTTTAATTTTTAATTTTTAATTTTTAATTTTTAATTTTTAATTTTTAATTTTTAATTTTTAATTTTTAATTTTTAATTATTAATTATTAATATTTTATTGTTTGTTTTTCATTTTTTATATTTTATATTTTATTTTTCATTTTTTATTTTTCGTTTTTCATTTCCCATTTTTGTTTTAAATTTTTATTTTTCATTTTTTATTTTGAATTTTTCATTTTTTATTTTTCATTTTTTGTTTTTCGTTTTTATACCCTCCACCCCAGTGTGCAGAGTGTATATGTATATAAGTTTGTCATTCCGTTTGTAATAATTAGAAAAAAAATTCTGGACCCCATACAATATATATATTTGTAATCCTTATAACAAGCGGAATTAATATAGCGATGTCCGTCTGTCCGTCTGTCCGTCCGTAGAAAGCACGATGACAACTTCAATCAGGCAGGTAGGGTGTTCGTTTGTATAAAAAATGATTCATTGACTTTCTGAGAAGTTTGCTGTTTAAAATCGTCCAAATCGGTTGAGAAGGTCCCGAGATCTGAATGAAGAACTAAAAAAGTCTTGAAAAAATATGATTTTCTATGTTGTTCTTGTCATGATTACTGCCTCAGTAGGACAGGTAGGGTGATCATTTTTAGTAATGATGATTCACCACGATCATGGGAAGTTTTCAGTTTCAAAAATCATTGAACAGATCGGTTGAACAGATCCAGGGAAATCTCTGAAAAAATTAAAAAAAAAAAAAAAATGAAAAATATTATGTTTCTATATTGTTCTTGTTGTTATTCTAAATGTTGTATTGTTGTCATAGCTGGACTTATTGTTTTTGTGGTCGTTGTGATAATTATATTATAAAAACTAACCCTTTGCACTTTTTTTTCAACTCTGGTAGAAAAATTTTGAAGTTTCTATTGTTTTGGCATCACTAAAAAATTTGTTAGATCATTAACAAGCAATCCAAAGTTTTTTCGACAAGCAGACACTACGAGTTAATATAAAGGAAGTAAAAATTCACCAACATCTAAAGTAAATAATGTTGAACTACCTAATTGTTAATAAAAAAACAATGAAAATTTACTAAACAAAATTTTATGTATTAATTAATTTTAAGGAAAACAAGAAAATAACTTTTGATGTCGTATTTTTTGTGTATACATACATATATTAAATAACAAATTAATATACATATATTTTATACATGTATATTCACAATAACCGCATGTTAGAAATAAATCGGTATATTACTTCATTTATGTAAAATTATCCAATATGTATTTTGTTTTAGGGAAAATATATTTCTTTTGTATTAACAAACAGTGTCACTTCATTTTGCTCAGTATTGCTATGCCACAGTAAATGGCGCCGCTTTGCGATCGTTATTTCTATTTTAACATGAATGTCAACATCTTCAATTAGATATCAAACACAACAATGTTAATGGCATACACAGGGCTGGTCTTTTATTTCATACGTTTTTCCATTATTCTTTTACAAATATGACCATAAGTTTGGCATATTAACTTTTTGTTGTGTTTATAAAATAGAGTTACCGAGTTCATCAATGAGTTTTTTTTTGCTTTCAAAACAGTTCCACATAGTTATATAAAATTATTATTCTGTTTTACATACAAAATATCTGATTGAGATTACATATAATTTTTAAAAATTGTTTATAATTACTAAAACGTTATTATTCACACAAATACAAAATTGCACCTTTTAAATTTTCTATTCAAATTTAAGAGAATATCAAGTCGAAAAATTGGAATTCAGATTTCCGATTATAAAATAGAAAATATCAATTGAATTTCAGAAAATCATATTAAAACGTCGGAAATAATAACTTGAAATTTAGAAGAATTTTTAAAATATAAATTTTATTCTTAAGCACAAATTGAAAAAAATTAAAAAAAAAAAATATTGCGATTCAGGAGACATTAATAGCATTTCAGGATAAGAAAACATTAATTTAAATTCAATGAAGTTCAGAAAACCTCAAATGATGTTTAAGAATTGCGAACATAAAAATTGTTACATAAATGAAGCGCAATTTGATGAGAATGTTATTTATATATTATTGTTCACAATTTTTTTGGATGAAAATTTGAAGTTTTTCAGAAAATAAAGATAACAAATTATATTATTCAAAATTTTTGGGACATTTAGTTTTTTGCGTTTGGCATCCCTAATTTGAACCAGTGTTCTGGATGACTTCAAAATTTGACTTCATGGTATGCAACGTAAAACCCAAAAAATTGAAGTTCGGTAATAATTCCTAGGTAGCAGTGTTTGGAGCCAATAAATGAAAATATATTTTATTAACATAACTTAATTCAAAATCAAAAGTTGGCATAACTGGATTAGATTTTGTGTTGTATTGTGTTATTTTGTGTTACTACAATATTGAAAACTCCCTTTTAATAAGCAAAAAAAAAAAAAGAAATATTTTCCAAATATGGTAATATTTTAACAAAGATATTGAGATAGCTTTTTTTTTTTTGGTTATTATTATGTTACTCGATCCGACCTATACGGCCGCAATGAAGAATTATTTGGCCCATTAAAAGAAACTATACAGTCATGTCCAATTAGCACGATTTAATGCTTATAGCCACCCTACACAACCATTACCTTCGCAATGGAGGTTAGGGCGAGCTATTTAATTTGCAAAAACTTAAACAAAATTAAACGAGAGGTTATGTCAGCAACCACGATGACCAAAAAGCAAACACCGAAACGTGTTTAGCTTTTATCCGAAATAATAGAAAAGACGAAAACGAGCTTTACTCGTTGGACTGCGAATTACTAATGTGAGACAGTTTTATAGACCAGCTGTTGAAATAAACAAAAATCCGGATCAAAACAAGGCATTTGCTGAAATCATTTGGTGTTAAGTTTAACAAATTGTTTACTTTTTCAAATATTTTGTTTACATTTATTATCAATACTCAAACGGAGGTGGAGGATATCAAAGATTCGGCACAGCCGAATTTAACACTCTTACTTGTTAATTCTCATTTATTTGTGATTAAATTTATTTATTTTTTCATTTCATTTATTTTTCCTTATAATGTTATATGTATTTACATGTGACTTATTGTAGTTAAGAGTTTAGGAACTACGTTCCTTTTCTTTTCAGTGATTAATTTAACTAGTATTTACATATGTACATTTTTCTTATTCTCATTACAGACTACGGAACTTTCACTTAATGTTGTACTTTGTAAGTAAATTTAAAATTCTCAAATTTTCTGTAATCATGTTTATTTAAATTATATTCAAAACAATGTTCGGTGGCAGCAGTGCTTGTCATGTAGAATTATTTAACTAATTATATTCATTATTAAAAATTTTTTGAAAGAAAGTTCCTAAATTGAATTGAAAACAAGCCTTTGTACGTACAATTATTTACTTGAGAGGTTCCAGTTAAGATATTCTATTGTTCGTTTAAGCGTATGATTAATTTTAATAACAAATCTTAAAGCTCATACGTTTTTGAAATTATGCGGTTTTCTTAAAAAATCCTCAAACCATGTTAAATCAACACTCGTATATTATTCTTTTATTTGATTTTTACCAAATTCTTTTCTTGATGTCAATCATTTTCATTACATTATTAACCACTTCCATTTACTTTGATTGTCATTTATCTGGCTTACCTAAAATGAAATTAAAAAATAGAAACCAGAATTATTTATTTGAAATAAATTTGAAGTAAATATATTTTTGTCTTTAAAACCCTGCACGAATCTGTCTGCTTTGAATAGGTAAATAACATATGTGTTATTATAATTTACCGTTAAAAATATTTGTGTTAACTAAAAGTAAATAAAAAAAACAAACAAACAAAAAAAAAAAAAATTAGTTACTGCCACCATCTGACATGAATATTTAAAACATTGAACGCGTAGTACTGTTTGTTCGCTTTACTTTTGGTACTTGTGTTTATGTAAAAGTGTATGTTAGTTAATATTGACTTTAATTTTTCCATTGTTATTTCAAGTTTACTTTAGTAAAATTTCGAATATTTCGACTACATGACATTGAATTTCATATGAATTTATAATTTTGTTACGACACTGACAGACGTGGTGTAATTTAATGTGCGGTTGGCAAGCGAGAAAACGTGTTTTGGAATAATATAAGATTTAGGATATGACTTGTCAAATGGGTGATAAAATGAAAAGTGACGTTTTCATGATGATCATTTCTGGTAATATAAATTATAAAATATTTGTGGCCTAGTTAAAAATTTTGCCTTTTTATTTTATAATATTTATATATCATGGAAGGAGAAATACCCAAACATTCAACTTTTAAGCGATTTTTTCATAACCCACAAAAATTTAAAAAGGAACATTTGTGATTGTTATATTTTAACTACTTGTTTTTACCCGAATATTTGCAAAAGTATTGTATTGTGATAAAATAGAAGTGTTTTTCATTCAGAACCAAAAAATCAATATTATAATTACAAGGAATTAATCTATAATATTATTAGGGAAGCCGATTTCTTGTGACAGAATTTACGGTTTCAGTTATCAACCGATTTTGACAAAAAATATATCATTTGAAAAGTATCTCTTTGCAGCTATTCACCACATATACAGATTTGCACCATCTGGTACACTTTTTTGGAGTAATAATCATTTAAAGTTACTACTAACACATACATAAAACACATACATACTATGTGTGTGTTTATTATAGATATAAAAATCCCTGTTTCTAATTGTGAATTGGCCTAAATTGATTAGCATACATTTATAAAATTATAAAATTATTTCTTAAACAATCCCATTCATATATGAAATTTAATGAATATTATTTAAAAAAATATTCATAAAATTTAAAACGCGAGTATACAGTTTAAAAAAATATTGATAGAAAAAAATTGAATGAAAAAATTAAAATTCCTAGAATTTGCACTCGCATTTCGACGGCTGGGCTCTGCTAGTATATATTTATTGCAAAAGGGTAAACACTTTAAAGTGAGTAAGTAATTTTTTTCTACAACATATGTAAGAACTAACGTGTCATAGTCCAGTAATCTATATGTATAAAAAAGTAGCGTGATTGACTGGCTGATGCATCCTTCCCCAGCTCAAACCTTCGAGCCAAAAACTTCGAATTTGTAACGTTGGCATAAAGATCCACTAAGAAGGGATTTTTATAAATTCATAAATTAAGGGTATAAAAACGGCCAAAGAGGGGGAAATGGTAACATTTGTATCTTCTTAACAAATGAATTTAGGAATATGAAATTTGGTCTGTAGACTTCACCCGAGAAAAAGTAATTGGCTCAGGATTAATTTTATCGAAATACCGCCATTTTAGGGGCAAAGCGGCCAAAAAGATTTACCCTTTTTTTTATCTTGTTAATATATTTAAATGTATTGAATTTGGTATACCGACTCTACCAAATACGTAAACATCAGTCGAAAATGATTTTGTTTACTAATTCTAATACCTTAGGGGGGGTTGGCAAAGATAGGAAACTGCAAAATTTCTATATTCTGAACAAATAGGGAATAGTAGATATAAAAACATCAGATGAGAGAAAAACTTATGCAAATTCAGATGATATGGGGGGGTAAAAACGGCAAGTAAGTGTAAAATGGTACCTTTTTGTATCTTCTTTACAGAGTAATTTAGGAATATGAAATTCGATAGTAGATTCCACAAAAAATACAAACAACGATCAGGCATTTAGGGGGGAAAACCGACCAAAATTTGGAAATTTGGTACTTTTAAACTGGTAAATATTCATTTAAAAATACTTAAAAAATACCATTTAAAAAATGCTCCTTTTATTAAAAAAGTACATTTTCTTAAAAAGTACATTAGCTTAAGAAGAAAATTTATTTAAAAAAATTACTTTTTTAATAAACCGTAATAAGTAAATTTGCTTTATAAATACCTTCTCTTAAAAAGTGTATTTTCTTAAAAAGTACCTTTTCTAAAAAAGTACATTTTCTAAAAAAGTACCTTTTCTTAAAAATTATCTTTTCTTAAGAAGTAAATTTTTTTTAGAATACCTTTTCTTAAATAGTACCCTTTCTTAAAAAAGGAGATTTTTTTAAAGAAGCGCCTTTTCTTAAAAAGTACCTTCTTTTAAAAAGTAAATTTTCTTTAAAATGAACTTTTCTTGAAAAGTACCTTTTCTTTAAAATGAACTTTTCTTAAAAAGTACCTTTTCTTAAAGAGACCGTTTTTTTAAAAAGTACACTTTTCTTAAAAAGTACATTTTTGTTAAAATTATCTTTTCTTAAAAAGTACCCTTTCTTAAAAATTATCTTTTCTGAAAAATTGTATATTCTTAAAAATTACCTTTCTTAAAAAACACCTTTACTAAAAAAGTACACATTCTCAAAAAGGACCTTCTCTTAAAAAGCACATTTTCTTTAAAAAGCACCTTTTCTTAAAAAGTACCTTCTCTTAAAAAGTTCGTATTCTCAAAAAGGACCTTCTCTTAAAATTAATATTTTCTTTAAAAAGCGCCTTTTCTTAAAAGGTACCTTCTTTTAAAGTACATTTTTCTTAAAAAGACCTTTTTCTTAAAAAGTACATTTTTCTTAAAGAGTACCTTTTGTTAAAAATTATCTTTTCTCTAATGGGTATCTTTTCTTAAAAAGTACTTTTTCTTAAAAAAATACATTTTCTTAAAAAAAAAAAAACATTTTCTTAAAAAGTATCTTCTCTTAAAAAGTAATATTTTTTAAAAGTACCTTTTCTTAAATAGTTAAAAAGGTGAATTTTTTTAAGAAGTGTCTTCTCTCAAAATAGTACCTTCCCTTAAAAAGTACTTTTTTTTAAAAAAGTAAATTTTCTTAAAAAGTACCTTTTCTTAAAAAGTACCTTCTCTTAAAAAGTAATTTCCTTAAGAAGGACCTTCTCTTATAAAAGTACATATTCTTTAAAAAGCGCCTTTTCTTAAAAAGTACCTCCTTTTAAAAAGTACATTTTCTTTAAAATTAATTTTCTTAAAAAATACCTTTTCTTAAAAATGCCGTTTTCTTAAAAAGTACATTTTCTTAAAAAGTACATTTTCTTAAATATTATCTTTTATTAAAAAGCAAATTTTTTAAAAATATATTTTCTAAAATAGTACCTTTTCTTAATAAATGAAATTTTTTTAAGAAGTACCTTCTCTCAAAATAGTACCTCCTCTTAAAAAGTACCTTTTATTTAAAAGTATATTTTCTTAAATGTGCCATTTCTTAAAAAATATCTTTTCTTAAAAAGAACGTTTTCTTAAAAAGTACATTTTCTTAAAAAGTACCTTCTCTAAAAAAGTACATTTTCTTAAAAACGACCTCCTCTTAAAAAATTACATTTTCTTTAAAAAGCGCCTTTTCTTAAAAAGTACCTTCTTTTAAAAGGTACCTTTTCTTTAAAATTAACTTTTCTTAAAAAATACCTTTTCATAAGGATACCGTTTTCTTAAAAAGTACATTTTTCTTATAAAGTACCTTTTGGAAAAATTATTTTTTCTTAAAAAGTACATTTTCTTAAAAGTTCCTGTTTTTAAAAATTTCTTTACTTAAAAAGTACCTTTTCTTAAAAAGTACCTTCTCTTAAAAAGTGCATTTTCTTAAAAATTATCATTTCTTAAAGATTGTCTTTTCTTAAAAATTGTGTTTTCTTAAAAATTACATTTCTTAAAAAGTACCTTTCCTAAAAAAGTAAATTTTTTTAAAAAGCACCTTCTTTTAAAAACTACCATATCTTTTAAAAGTGCCTTTTCTTAAAAAGTACCTTCCCTTAAAGGTAAATTTTCCTAAAAAGAGTTCATTTTCTAAAAAGTACTTTTTCATAAAAGTACCTTTTCTAAAAAATTATCGTATCTTAAAAAGTACATTTTCATAAAAAGTGATTTTTCTTAAAAACTGCCTTTTCTTAAGAAGTACCTTTTTTAAAAAGTACTTTTTCTTAAAAAGTACCTTTTCTTAAAAAGTAAATTCTCTTAAAAAGTACCTTTTCTTAAAAGTCCCTGTTCTTAAAAATTTCTTTACTTAAAAAGTACCTTTTCTTAAAAAGTAAATTCTCTTAAAAAGTACCTTTTCATAAAAAATACCTTTTCTTAAGAAGTACCTTTTCTTAAAAAGTACCTTTGTTTGTTGTTTGTTTATAAACACCTGTTGTAGCAACATGTTGATCAAATTTGTATTCATACATGGTTGCAGTAAAATTGTATTTAGACAAACATTTTAAGACCAAAGTATAAAAGAATGAATAAGTATAACTGTTGCAAAAAAAAAAAATATGACACGGAAAATACAGTAAAGAAATGTCTCTTATTGTTTAGTTAGTTAAGTACAGTAATTTGTTTAGAATTTCTATTAGCCAGTTAAAATAAATATTTCTTTGGTAAAAAAAATGAATTTGCATTTCCACTAAAAACTATTTGCTGGAAAAAAAAATTTCTAAAAAAAAGTGTATGATTGTATCCAATTATGACCTCAGCAAAGTTTGTTCTAAGACTTTTTCTTGAAACTCATCCTATCGAGTATTGTATAGTTGGTCTAGAGCAACTATAATTTTCTTACTTGTTTTAGATTGCATTTTTGTGGCATTCGAATCTTCTTTGAACTCGTCGTTTCAACTTTTAGGTTATACCGACTAGATTTTGTTCTTATTTTTATATAATTCTCTACTAACTTAACTCTCTTATAAATTAGAGATTTTTTAAATCCATTTTCTCTCAAATGGCCAACAATTTTATTTTCAGTTTTGGGTGCTCCAACTGATAGGCTGACAGTTATGATTTTATTCTGAAATTGACAATTATGTACTACAAAATGTAAACAAATGCGTTTTTTTTTGGGGTAAATATATAGAATCCGTGCAACCAACAATTGTTGAATCAGAAAGGGAGTTTTCGGCTGTTTTCTATTTATCATGAATAATTATTGATAAATAATATTTTTTATTGAGTTGTCGATAATTAAAATTTAATGATCATTTGCATTCACTATGCAATCTTTGATGCTCATAAATAAGCCTCGCAGTGTCGACTGCTTTAACTTTGATATTTGGTGTTGGGCAATGAATCCACTCATTTGCATTGCAGTTGGCACAAGATTGAACTCATGGTCCATTTTCAGCAATTGCGGGTTATTTGAAAAATGATTATGTATCCGGTCATTAGTGGATGTTTTCGATCATTCCTGTCATTTTGTATGGCTGCGTTCGATTTCAGCTATTCAATATTTAGTCAATATAGCATTCGGTCATTGCTGCCTTATTTTTTTTTTTATTATTTTCTATTTTCGCAAAACAAATTCAATTTAATAAATTTCTGCAAAACTAAAAAAATCGTTTCAATTTAAATAGCTATCAATCAAGAATCGGAAATCACGAAATTTTGACAAGTGTCACAAGAAGAGTTATGTTTTAAAAAAAAGTATAACTTTATTTCTATGAACGGCATCTCTTGCCAACGACGGGGGCTTTTCATACTATTATCATGGCCTTCATTTTCAAATATATTGGGATTAGTATAAAATGAAATAATGTGTGGTTAGTTCATGTTTTCACATTGGTTGATGACCCTTTTTTACTTTGGTTACGGTTGGTTTCCTGTTATTTATTTTCCCTTTCGAAAATGCTTAACATTTGCAAAATTTCACACAAAAATAAATTGAAAAATAAAATGTTACTAAACTTTTTTGTATTTTAAGAGCATTCCCAAACAAGCATATGCATTTGCACATTTATTTATTTAGATAAAAGTGAAAGTATGTATGTTTGCTTGTGGTTTATAGGTTTAGAACAGTAAGATATTACGAATTTAAAAACACTGTGTGAATTGATTAAATATTAATGAGAATAGTTGTGATAAGAATAGGCGAAATCGGACTGGACTTGTGGGCATGGCACCACGCATACAAAGTGAAATATATGTGGAGTATTGTGAAAGTTAGAGTCTAACGACATTGTATGGAAAGATAAATTACACAGAGCAACAGCCATTCTGGGACGTGAAAAAATTCTAGTCAGGGGGAAAGTACCAGGCCAATATAGTATAACCTAGGGATGGGCGTTTACGCGTAAACAGACGCTGTTTACGTTTACTTTGTAAACAGATGTAAACGGACGTAAACAGTCGTAAACAGACATAAACATGTAAACAGATGTTAACACGTAAACGAAACAGCTGATTCCTTCGACGAAATGTGAAAGAGCTGCCACAACTTAAGTTTAAATTTAAACAAAGTATATAACAATACAAATAATACATCACTATAATAAAAATAATACTGAAAATAATAATAAAAATTATAGTATAAAATAATTTATTCATTTATTTTTAGCTTGTTAACAAATATATGGTAATGATTTTATTGAAAGTTATCATAAAACATTTACAATGCCATAACATGGCAAAACTTTTCAACAATTACACAGCATTCAGTAAAGTTTAATAAAAATGTCGCCAAAAGAGATATTTTTGTGGATTTAAGCTTTGAGTTGCACAAAAATGGAAGAAAATATACAGCGCTATCTTGTTTTGCAGAAAAATGATAACAAACATTGCAACAGAAAGATTAAAGGCGCATAGGTGAGCCTTATTACTTTTTAAATATTTGTGCTAAATGTGGTTAATATTTGCCTACCATTATGAACAGAAATCGTTGTAAAAAGAAGTCTAATGAGGACAACAACAAGGATGATATGAACATGAGTTGTATAACGGATCTAGATAGCAGTGTTGATATTTCCACAAAATGAAGATTGTGAAATAATATTGATTTCAGATCTTCCCAAGACATCATCGACAACACTAGTTACATACACAGCATCTATAACACCAACAACATACACACCGTCAGTAACTCCAACAACATCGTCATCATTATCTTCAGTTTCCACAATATCATCATCATTGTCTTCAGTTTCCACAATATCATCATCATTATCTTCAGTTTCCGCGATAGCATCATCATCATCAGCTTCCACGACACCACCAAATTTTAAAAAGCCTAAATCAAAGAAAAATGGCGTGTTGCACAACTTTTTCGATAAGACCTCTAAAAAAGATGAGGAAGAAATTAATGAATTAGTAGCCAGATTCTTTTTCGGATGCAACATTCCACTCAACGTTATTGAATCAAAGCATTTTAAAGATCTTCTACAGAAATTAAGACCAGCTTATTCCAAAGTTTTACCAAGCAGAAAAACACTTTCAACAACTTTATTGGATAAAGAATATGAGAGGCAGATTGTAAAAGCCAGTAACCAAATTGGATTAGACTCAGTTCTTCTAATCGATGGCTGGAAAAATACTGCGAGTAATAGCAAGCTAGTAGTTACCATGCTTCATAATGCTGGTGGAGAAAAGGCATTTTTAAATGCGTGGGACTTATCAAGCGAAAGTGAGACGTCAGATAAGTTATCAGAGATCAATTGAATCAATTGAACTAGCAAAGAAAATGTAGGGCACTGAAGTGTATGCAGTTGTTTCAGACAACGCTGCTAATATGATCAGGATGGGCAAAATCGTTAATATCTGGCATAACAACTGCAGCGGCGTGGGCACAGTGGCGCCATTTGAGTTTTTTCGTTGCAAAAATCATATCTTTTGAACCGAATAACATAATTGAACAGTTTAAACAGCATATGATAGATAACTGTTCAGCCTATGAAATGAGTGTTTGGAAAGGGTGCTACGCTTTGTAGGGGCCTACTTATGGGTTATCAAAGTTAAAATTTGTAGAAAAATCAATTTTATGGTAACTAAAAAAAATTATTTTTACATTTTTAGATTGTTTTTATTTTTTTTTCTTTAGGGTTTTATTATTACCCAACAAATTAAAAAAAAAATTACTTCTTTTTTAAATTTATTTTTTCAATTTTCTGTAAAATATTCATCACAATTCGTAAGAGAAGGTATATCTAAAAGACTAATCATTTCTAAACTATAATTATTTTCTAACTCTATTCGTGACTTCACATGCCGCAGGGAAGAAATAAGTGGTTCGGAAGATGCTGCCAACATGTTGAAGAGGTTGAAGAGGTCATTTTGCCTTACCCTTCATGCTTTGAATATGTTCTGCAATCTATATTTTTTTTATAAAATTTGTTAAGAGGCTCCTGTGCTTCTTCAGAAAGCTCTCCAATTGGCAAAGACTGGTACTCAATTATATCTTTGCCGTGCGCCAATATTTTATGGATGGTCGGGGTCAACTTCTTCTGTGGATACATTTCTGCTAAAAGAGATGCAGTTTTCGACGCATATTCTCCATATTTTGTAGAATTGACATTTTCTTTGCAGTTTAAAACATTCAAGATCGTTCCCAATCTTTTCACGATTTGATTGTCAATTCCAGTGATTCTAGTTACTGCCTCATCATTTTCAAAAAATTTCCTAGAAGTGTTTCCATCGTTTGAGTTACCGTATGCGTGCTTGGGACAGTCTACTTTTAGTCCAACTTGTTTAAAAAAAGCATCCTGTATTTGCTTCTTTCTGATTTTTCCTTATCCTTTATTGATGTATTTTCATCGAAGTTTTCCTCCTTTTGTGGTAGGGTATACGCCAGTTTTAGCAAGAACTCCATACACCTTATCCTTGCGTGCAATCGCTTGCAGAATCGCTTAAATTACCAAAGTTCTTCTGACTCTTTTTGCAAATCGGGCATGACAATGTTGAGGTTGTTCCTGTCAGTTCGTATACGACTTTTCCGTCAACCATGGTCAGGTGGAACTCGTAATTGCATTCAATATATTTTCCTTCTCCAATTTGCAGCTTTGTAGGCTTAATCTTGCTTATTTGTTCTTCAATGTCCTTCACCGTGGTCCTTATGAGTTCTGCCGATTCCCTTGCAAACTGAAATATTATTGGTCGGCAATAATGCACTGACGACGGACGTGGATTTTTCCAGTGTAGGAAAATATCAGATTTTAGCCGCAAAGGAACAACAGATGCCATAAACATATTTCCGTCCGATATTGTAGCGTCATCGGAAGACATCCTTTGCTTATAAACGCTTTGTCCGGATGATCCATCGCAGCCCCATTTGCTGATCAATGTCAGTTTCTCAGGGAGAATTTTCACCTCATTTTCAGGAAGACTCTCCAATAACCGTTTTGCTGTATGGCCCATGAGATCCTGCAGATTGGCTTTCACAGAGACTTCCGTAAACTCCGTATGCAGTGGTCGTGAATTTATTTTGGCTTGCGTAATATGCTTGTATCCTGGTAAAACGTCAGCCCCGTGTCGCATCAAGGATGCCCGTAGTATCTCATATTTTTCTTTGGAAAGTTGTAAGTCTATAAACAAGGCCAAGGCTTCTTCGGAACCATACTTTTTAATGTGTGCGTTTGTGGGCGTGGAAATGCTTTCCTTAATCCTTTTTAGTCGCAGTGGGCTTGCATCAGCAACAGATTTTGTAATCTGCGACCTAACTCTTTCACTATCCTTTGTATATTTAATAGACAGCGCGTCCGATAAATGCTTCGTGGTCAAGTCATTGGTGGCATCGGCAAGTTTCCTCTTTCTTGTGAAAATTGAACACTCCTCAATACTTTTTTTTGGCCTTCCTTTTGCTCCTCTGGTTGATGTGGTGGGTTTATCTACTGCCAATATATCCAGAATGGTGTCTTCATTAAGCCAGTCCTCGTATTTGGAGTTGAAGTTCTGAATGGTTCGATTAGATTTCACCCATTTTGCCTTAATATTTGCATATATCAGATAAAAATTATTTTTTATAATTTCGCTTCTCTCAATATTTCCGTATAAGCTATCAAGTTCTTCTAAAGCAGCTTCCATGAAAAACTTTAGTGTGGTTGACCTTCTAAACAGTTCAAATAATTTTAAATTGTTTAACGCCATGGTTTCAGTACTTGTTTCGCCAACTTTCAGTCGTAGACTAATCCAGGCATTATGCTTATTTAGCAATATATAGGCTTATGCTACCATACCTAAAAATTTACCTGTTCCCTGCCTACATATGGATTTAGGCTGAATTATGCAATTTTGATATTATGCTCGTGTCTAAATAAGATTTGTGCCTTCCTGGAGGGACCATAAGTCAATATTGTTCTTGACCATTTGTACTCCAAAGTAATTTTTAAGTGAGGTGCGTACCTGCGAATTTCAATGAGTAGTTTTTTTGTACATCCTGTGTCTGTAACAGAATATTGGGAGTAGACTTTGGCAGAGGCTCACAGGTAGACAACCGACTTAAAATGCAATTTTCAAACTATTAGATTAAGCTACTGTCAGTCAAAACATGTAAGGGATGCACGCCATACAATTTCTGCAACCATGTCTTTTTAACCTTTTTTACCTCTAGAATCCAAACGGGCACGTACGGGCAGATAAAACCTTCTGAATTATGTAAAGAAATAATCAAAGAACATGTTTTGCAAATATGGCAAATATAGAAAAATATAGATTTTTTTTATAATCCGTCAAAGTTGAAAAATAGTGAAAAAAACGGATAGTTTTTAAATACCAGGAGAAACACAAAGCAAACAGTTAATTTTTTTTATCATTATACATTTAATAAATACATCAATCAATACAAACAAAAAATAAGACGATTCGTTACCTATTTTTCGTGATATTACACCTGAAATCGCAACAAATTGACTAAAAATTGTGTGTTTTTTTGAAAACCGAAAGTCGGTCAACTTTGAACGGTTATATCTGCTAAACTAAAAACGTGATATTATTAAGAGTAGCATATTTGAAATCGTTGGAAAGTTTCCTATAACATGGGTTTATTCAAAACTTCGTCGGCGCACATGAAAATTTTGATTTTTGCAACCTCGTTTGCTCTACTGTGCCACTGTGCGTCGCTAATCTGCTTGCTAAAAATATAGTGGATAAAGATACCGCAGACAAAGTTACAAAAATTTTGAAAGAGTTTCGCCACCCAGACCTTGAAAAATTAATCATTGAAAAAGGTGGTACTAAAATCAAAATCCCTGCAGAAACTCGTTGGTGCTCTATGCGCGATTGTTTCCTGTGTTTGAAAAATAACGTAAAATTCATGCGCCAGTTGGTTGCAGACTCATCGCGAAAAGTTAAAAACGACATAAAAAATCTCTTATTTGATGATATGCTTTTTGAAAGGGTGGAGGAGGAAATCGCTTTACTGGACCCAGTTTGCGCGCTATTAAATAATGTACAATCCTCAAATTGCTGTGTAGCCGAAGCTGTTAATTACTGGTTATCATTAAATGAACCTAATAGTTTGAAAAAAATATTTTGTGACCCAAAGATCAAGCGCTTAATGTATCTGCCCTCAGTGCATATTTCTTAAATCCTTTTTATGATAGAGAGAAACTCTCTACAAAACAAACAAATTCAGTAACAAGTTTCCTTTTCGCAGAGTTTACTGGTGAAGGTTTGCGTGAATTGGATTTGTTTTTGAATCGCAAAGAGTATTTCAATGTGTTGTTCTCAAAAGATTTCGGCAATGATGCTGGATTGTTTTGGCGCATGGCATCTTTAAAATATCCATCATTGTCTTCTCTGGCTTTCAAACTTATAAACATAACCGGCTCCATCTACTCAAATAGAAAGTGTTTTCTCAAACTGGAGCTACATACATTCTGATAAGAAACCGACTAACTTTTGAGCGCTAAAAAAAATTGATACAAATTTATTATAGCTTGAAAATGAATAACATCCCTTGTGATGATGATTAAATTTGTATATTTTCTTAACAATAAGGATTTCTTTTGTTTTTTTGCTGTAAATATATACACATGTTATATTTATGTTTTTCTTAAATAAAAAAAAATGTATGAACAAATTCTTTGGTTTCTTCTTAATTTTAGTAAGAAAAACAGAAAAATATGAACTTGTTTACGTTTACTTGTCTTTTTACGTTTACATCAATTGAAATCTGTTTACGTTTGTTTACGCGTAAACAGCAGTAGTAAACAGCGTAAACAGTTTACGCGCCCATCCATGGTATAACCTCCAAAGGGGTTGGTATTCTCAGGCCAACTTCTTATCTTGATGTTTGTTTGCTTAGTTTTTCAGCTATAAATAATTATGGGCCTAGATATTATCTCAAGCATAGAACTAACATACTGGCCGACAGAGAGATAAAAGATTCCCGATCTAATCGATTTTGGAGTAACGAAGAACCTTGCGAGAGAACTTATAAATGAAGAATCCTCATTGGAACTCCCATCAGCTCACACTCAAGTTATTGTTACTATTTCTAACCCCTTCGGTCGTAAAGGAGAAATTCTTATCACGGATGATAATGGCAACTTGTATGCAGCTTCAAATCCATTCAACTACATATCGAAGCCAAACAACAGAAGGACAAGCATAAATATGTTTTTATTAAGCTCTTTGCTGGGTCCCACCATAGATCTTTATTTTATGTGGTCATAAGATTCGATGCGTTAGTTCGATGTGCTTATAAGCAAAATATGTCGGCCGAAGATATTGAAATTATACACATGATTTCCAAAAATATCCAGCAAAATTTCTTTGGCACCGAAGGACACTTAGGACACATACATAATCGTACAACAAAATTTGTACACAAAAAATTGACAAAGTGTTGGGTTAATCTACGCGTATGCATTTCATTACTAAAATTAATCTTATATATTAAAAGAATTTATGAATAAACTTTGCATTCAAGATTTTTTTTCAATATTTTTCTTCTCTCAAACCTCTATAACTAGAGTTCTAATTAACGTAGGCTGTTGACATTGGTCTAAGAACACTCAGTGGATCAAGCACCTTCTTTTGAGCTATTAACTGCTTAAATTCGTTGGGTTTGAGGAAAGTTATGCGTAGAAAATCAACTCCACTTTTACTGTACGTTAACTTAACTTGGCGTATTTTGGCATTACTGTACGTTAACTTCTCTTGGCAAATTTCGTTGGGTTTGAGGAAAGTTATGCGTGGACAATCAACTTTACTGTTACTGTACGTTAACTTCTCTTGGCATATTTTGGCATTACTGTACGTTAACTTTTCTTGACAAATTTTGGTATTATATTATAAAAATTAATATAATATAATATAATATAATGCTGCGGAGCAGCAGGGGTCCTCTAGTATGTTTTTAAATATATTATATATATTTTTCACTACCATTTTATTTCCCTTTATTGGAGAAAAATGCTATTTTGCTTGTTATCGAATCCCAAAATCAGAAATATCGTTACATATCATTCGTTATCGTATAAGAAAATCCCAAAAATAAAAAAATTCACACATTCGAATAAAAATACGTTCGCTTACGACTGCGAAAATTACACCCCTGGTAATATGATTCTATGTTTGGCTGTTTACTGACAGCTTCACTGAGCACACATTGTTTTTATGTTCCAAAAGAAAAAAAATAAATATATATATATTTAACATAATCCTTTGATTTACTAACACAGACCGCCAGACAACAGCAATTATTTTGTCAACATTATTTGCAAATATTTATTTTGCGTTTTTATATTAAAAAAAAAAAAAAAAAATAAATCCCTTTTTCTAACACAAATTCTCATCATCACACTTTATCTCTAAAAGTGAATTTATTTGCATGTACTATAACGCTGAGCATTCTAAAAGTGGTAATAATGATGTCGATGTCTCTGATATGGGTGTGTGTTGAATTTGAAATTATACCAGGAGGATGACTCAATTTTATATGGATTGTACATATCACAAAGGGGTTAGTTGCATTACAATGGACATAAAAGTTTTTGTGCCCTATTCCACTATGTGGTCAGGGTATAATGAGTTTGTGCTAATGTTTTTAACTACTACAAATATTTTTCTTAGACCCCTCTTTTACTATACCGATCGACTTCCAATCAGCGCATCAGATTAATCGATTTCCGGCCGTCCGCGGGTCCGCTTTCATGTTAACTTTGTACTAAAACTACAGCCCACAGATATGTATATATTTTTATGCAGTTTGGTATAAAAGCTTTCATCAGCCGTTGAATATCGGTAAAAATCGGTGCATGTTCAGACCTAGCCCCATACAAATATCAGAACGACTAGGATCCAGATTATCATATATTTATCAGTAGTCAAAGAAAAATTCCTATAAGGACCATTTTTAGATTTAGTTCCCATGTATAGCGGATTTTTTTTTTTGGAAAAGTACTAAATGTGTCATGGTCGGTCCATTTTTTGACCCAGTCCCTATATAAAAATTTTGTCACACAAAATATTTATCGTAAAAATTTAAAGAAATTCGGAAATAATATATCAATTATTATTATACACTCCACACCAGTGTGCAGAGGGCATATAAGAGCGTATATATGTATATGGGGGATTTCATGTCAAGTGCATTAACTTTTGAAACCGATGTCTTCCGATCGGGATGAAATTTGCACCAAAGTTAGTCCTATTGGATAGTAGTTTAGACACAATTTTTTGACAAGATCTGTCCAGATCTCTCTGAGTTAGAGGGGATCAAAATTTGACATTTTGGCCAAACAGGTGTTTCTTCTCATCCATGTAACTTATTACCTATTGTTTTTAGAAAATTTTCTCCTAAATAGTTTAGATAGCTATTTATTCAATATTTCGGAAAAAAATACTTTAAAAAAAAAAAAATTTTTGAGACTTTTTTTTTGCTAAATTAAAGCCTCACGGCCGCCCTAAGTAGAAAAATTTTCATATAGAAACAATCTATTCAATTAAAACGTAACAATTATCACAATGTTCAATAAATCGCTGATGAAGGCTGAAATGCCAGAAACCGGTCCGATTAAGAATACAGTGCAGTTATGAATTTTTGAAATATATGCTTTCTTCTTCTTTACCACGCACCATTTAAACAAAATTAAAATTTGCATATTAATTACAGTAGTAATTGCAATATGTCTGAAAAATGACTATAAATCTAGCATTTTTTGCCTTTTTTTTCAAAAAGGGCATTTTTTTTTTTCATAAGAAAGCTTAGGATTTTTCCTTTAAGAGCTTTTTGGTCGCTTAGTGGGATGGGAGTGGGATATCTATCAAAATAAATGTTTTGTAATTCAAGACAACGGTTTTTCAATTTTTCACAAATGCACTATTTTGAATTTTTTCCTATTTGTGTGTAAAACCTTACAAATAAAACTTATACTGAGAAACTAGACAAATTAACCTTTCCGAAGGTATATAACATACCGAACTAAAATTGTATACCCTCGATACTGTAATACCCAGAATATGTTAACCTCAGGAAAAAAATCGCTTTTTTTCTATAGAAATGTTGAAAAATTAATATTTTTTATTTATTTTTAATAATAATTAATTAAAGGAAAATAATAATAATATTAAAAATAAAAAGATAAATAATTTATTAAAATTTAATCTTAATTGCATTAGATCCATTTATATCATAACTATTTTTATACTTAATTTATTGTAGCTGTTGAAGTATTTAAGTCTTGTAAATTTTTAAATACCCAGTCTTTCATCCCGCTTTTTTGTCGCCTTTATTTACCGCGTTTTTTTTTTGTCAACCCTTTCTTGGCGTTACTAGGTTCTGCTGTTGATTTCGCTGCCGGTTTATTTGTTGGCTTTGGAAAGAAATCGCACTAAATAGAGGCAAAAAACTTTTCCAACTTGAGTCTTCCATCGACAAGCGGTATAAAAGCATGGTATTGAGCGATGCCATCGATTGTTACCAGAGCATCGAATCTGCTCTTCAGTGTTTTCAATGCTTCCTAATGATCCTCTTTGTTACTAAAAATTATTTTAGTTTCTTTACAATAATTCTTTGCCCAATGGAATAAAGCAGTCGCATCTAAGATGCGATCTTGATGAGAGCACTGGAGGCTATACTTCACTGCATTTCTTTTAAGGTTTGGTGCAATACCATCACATGCTCCTTTACCATGAGCAGTAGGATGAAAATGCCACTCAGCTGCCATTCCAAAATCTTTTTCATGAGCCATAAGATTTGCGAAGCTACTTTTGTTTTTAAAATGTTGACGAGCTCCGTCCGAAACGTAGTATACCTTCTTTACTGTAAATTTAGATTTTAGATATTTTAGTATTATCTTCTGGTACTCATGCTGCAACGGTATCATGTTTTAAATCGTCGGATATGATTGCCATACTTTTGTGTTCCAGTTTTTCATCTTTCATGTAGTAAATAACTACTGTGAATATAGTTGCTTGGTCGTTATTGAAGTGGAATGCTTGTATGGCATCCTGAAGAACATATTTATAGTTTTCTGCGAAATCATATGAAATAACGAATTCACCAGACTTCAAATGTATCTTCAAATCCTTGAAGAATGACCATTGCTCTTTGACTAAAAAGTCATGGGTTCTCAAGTTTAGCAATCCTGTATACATTTCTTCCACAAAATCATCCACATTTAAAATGATTGTTTTCAATATGCATCTGTCAGTCTGAATCCAAGAATCAAATTTGACCTCCTCTATATATTCTCGATCTAAAGAGTTGATTAAATTTTCTTTGATGAATGTGGTTTTCGGGCAATTGGTACATTCACCTAAGTGGCAAGAAGTTGTTGCATTAGGACACATAGTCAATTTAATTCAATTTATGAAAAAAAAAAAAAAAAAAAAATGCCTTTTTTGAAAAAAAAAGGCAAAAAAAAAGTCTAAAAATTTTTTTTTTTAAGTATTTTTTTCCGAAATATTGAAGAAATAGCTATCTAAACTCTTTGGGAAAAAATTTTCTAGGAACAATAGGTAATAAGTTACATGGATGAGAAAAAACACCTGTTTGGCCAAAATGTCAAATTTTGATCCCCTCTATCTCAGAGAGATCTGGACCGATCTTGTTGAAAAATTGTGTCTAAACTGCTATCCAATAGGACTAACCTTGGTGCAAATTTCATCCCGATCGGAAGACATCGGTTCCAAAAGTTGGTGCACTTGACATGAAATCCCCCCATATATATAAGTTGGTCATTCCATTTATTATAATTAGAAAAAAATTGAGCGTCATAAAACATGTATGTTTTCTTGATCCTTATAACAAGCAGAGTTGATATAGCGATGTCCGTCTGTCCGTTTGTGGAAATCACGATTACGCCCTCAATAGGTAAGCTGGATTGATTGTTTTTAGTGAAAATGATTTATTGACGTCCTGAGAATGTTAGTGTTTAAAATCATTAAAATCGGTTTTACAGCTCATGAGATTTCAATGAAAATGTAAGAAAACTATTGTCAATAGTTTGATTTCTTCTAAGTTGTTCTTATTAGAAATTTTGTTTCTTGTGTGCGATTGTAATTGTGGTGTTGTGGTCATTGTATTTTTAGCATATGCTTAAAGAGTGTGTAAGCATGCTTATATTGCACGTATCAAGAGGACTAATTCGTGCGTCTTAAAGACCGCCTTGCCGGTGCCACTAAGAGAAAATGTATTTAATTTAAAAGTATTGAAGTGCTAATAAAATTACAATGCAATCTTGCATTTTTTTTTGACCCAGCAATGGAATACCGACTGTAATAACAGAAAAATAATGTAATTATTCAGATAGAAGTGAATTCTTCCTATAAAAAAACATCATTGCGTTTATAAAAAAACAGTAGAAATCTACAATATTAATAGGCTAGGCGAATTCTTGTGACCGATGTTTTGTTCTACCGTTCTATCCCGACTTTGACCAAACGTATATTATTTGAAAGGTATTTCTTTTTAGCCATTTTGCAGATTTAAAAATTTTTAAATTTTTTCCTTCATTTTGAGTAAATTGCATTTAAAGTTGCTACTAACACATACATTAAATTATACATATGCTATGTGTGTTTTATTAAAATTGTTAATGTGTTTGTTAATGAGTTTTTTTTATCTCCATTCACAATAATAATAAGCCATAAAAGTGTTGGTTTGTAAATTGGCTAAGTTGAAAAATAAAGCTGCCTAGAAACTACGCTCGAATTTCGAGCGCTGGAATCTGCTAGTTGCTATAAATACTGGTATAAAAAAAACATAATTAACTTTATATTTGAATTGTATTAGAACTTAAAGTAACTGTTTTAAAATGGTAACCCTGGTTAACATTGGTTATTATATTGAGTTTAAGTTACAAGATTTGCCACAGCCGAATTTAATACTTTTACTTATAGTTTTTTTTAAATTTTATTGTTTCGGAATTTCGACAACAAATTTTAATAAGCGATTCCAATATTTTTCTAACGCTAAAATGCTACAAATAATAATCGATTGAAAATCGCTTAGAAAGGTTAGTATTTATGCCACTTTTTAAATATCTTATAAATGGAGTTTTGTATATTTGTACGTTTATTTGTTTGTGGGTTATAGGAGACTACTCCACTGGACCGATCGTATTCAAATTTTTACATTAGGTAACTGCCTATCCAGAAGGAAAAATAGGCTATATGTTTTTGGATTTTTCAAGTGGGCGTGGAACCTCCCATATAAAGTCAATGTTTAATATATAATATCTGGAGTACTACGACAACAAGAGTTAATTTGAAACTAATTTGAAGAGTCGGTGACAAATGGGCGGGATCGGACCAATGGGCATGGCACCCGCCATACAATGTATATTTAATGTCATATATTTAGAGTACTGTAATAGTGAAAGCCTTGGAACTTAGTGTGAGTTCATAAGTTATCAATATTTGTACTCGGAAAAATGGGAGGGATCAGATCAGTGGGCGTAGCACCCACCATACATAGTAAATATTTAATATCATATCACTGGAGTAGTGTAATTGAGAAAGCTTTGGAACTTTGTCTGAGTTCATGAGTTATTAATGTGTGTACTCGGACAAAAATGGGCGGGATCGGACCAACGGGCGTGGCATCTCCTATACAAAAAACATGAAGCACAATGAAGATGACAGCCTCGAAACTTTTGACATTTACATTAATTACTTGTCAAAATCAAAACTCGCCAAAACCGAAATTCGCAAATAACAAAAATTGCCCAAATCAAAAATCGCGAAGATCAAAAATAGCAAAAAAAACAAATATCGCCAAATTCAAAAATTACAAAAAAAAAACAAAAATCGCCAAGTCCAAAATAGCCAAAATCAAAAATTGCCAAAACCGAAAATCGCAAATAACAAAAATCGCCAAGGCCAAAAATCGCGAATAACAGAAATCAAAAACTGCCAAAATAAATAATCACAAAAAACAACATTCGCTGACGCCAAAAATAGCAAAAATCAGGAATCGACAATTCAAAAATCGCAAAAAATAAAAATCGCCAAAGCCGAGAATCGCGAATAACAAAAATTGGCAAAATCAAAAAACACCTTAATCAAAAATTGCCCAAACCCAAAATCGCGAATAACAATAATCGCAAAAAACAAAACACACCAAAATCAAAAATCGCCAAAACCGAAAATCGCCAAAATTAAAAATAGCCAAAATCGCCAAAACCGAAAATCGCCAAAATCAAAAATCGACAAAAATAAATAAAATAGTTCTCTACAAACTGTATTTCCAGTTTTGTATTTCTTTACGATGGGTGCATCGAAAGGGATCTGGTTACAGCTAGTATATCAATAAAATATATACATAAGTCACATCATAATGCTCAGACCATTGTTCAGTAATAATTTTATGTTTAAAGTGAAATAATTTTAAAGAAACATTTGAAGGAGTTTTGTAATTGCCATAACATTTAAAATTTAAATTTAAAATTTTTAGTCAATATTAAATACTTATTAAATAATTAACGGCGAACTGATGTATCATTATTTTGAAACCTTTAATGCACTGCAAACTTCTGAGCACCCAGAGTTTAAGTATATAAAACGAAACTTGATAATTAAAAACGGATATTCATTGACTGACTTATTTGAAGTTAAATACTTCAATCCAAAATAAATTAGTTCTGTGTCGATTTTTCCGTTTTTTTGTTTTAAATTGTTAAGGCAAATTTCGTACTCTTCGATTTCCGTTTAAAAATTCTTTTGAAAAAATGTGTAATGAAATTTTTTTAGATGATAATTTATTACTTATCACAAATGTTAGAGATTTTGTGAACTTGTGAGGACACAATTTTAGTAGCCAACCTTGGAATACAACGTGCAAAGAGAAATATCAATCAATGTTTAAATCTCTCTCTCTCAGTTATGCCGAAGCCGCCTAGTGTTTGACGTGTAACAACTTACGACAACAAGCGTATGCCGAATGTCTTGCAACCATTGAGAGTTAGTGGAAGCGTCAAAGCAACATGGTCGTGAGAAATCGGCGCATCAAAAGAGTGGCCAACCAGACAAAAGTCTCTTATTTTAACATCCGGAAGACGAAGCGGTTTTCTCTGGACTTCGAAAGCAAAGCAAGGGATTAGTTTTACAAAATCCGCAGATGCAACTCAGGAAGAAGAGATCGGGTAAAGGTTAATCGTTAAAGTATAAATTTCCTATTAATTTACAAGATGAGGCAATTGGTGCTAACACCAATTCACAGAGTAGGGACGAATTACATTCGTCCAATTAGTTCGATTACATCCAACAAAAGGTGTTGTTAGGATATGGATTTGGATTATATCCAAATCCAGAATAAGAGTAGGCTATTCATAAATGCAGGGTCTGAATTACATTCAACAAAAGAGTACGGGACAATTACATTCGTCCTCTTTTTTGTTCGATTACATCCAACCTAGGCAGGAGCATAGGGCTGCTAGGCTAGGGAGCAACTATCAATACCCGCGAAAGTGCTAATATAGCGCTTTTTATAAAGGAAGCTAAATGGAAAAAATTAGATATTTGGATCGTCAAAAAACTCTTAATATAGAGCGAAAAGCGCTAAGTTGGCATCACTGGGTTTAATGCAAGAAAATCATTTGAGTATCCTCTAGCTCCTCATATTATAAAGCTTTGTTGTAAAAGAAAAGAAAACATTTTTAAACAGTAAAAATTGTGTTAAACACATCTCCTCATTGATATAAATTTTAAAATTTTTAAAAAAGTTTGAAGAAAAGAAACAAATATTTCAGAATAATTAACAATAAAAAATTTTAGTAAAGATTATATATCTGAAAATTTGTTTCCGACTATAGCAAGGCGTATTAATATTAAATTGGGCAACCCCTGCTTTTAGAAATAAATACATACATTTGTAAACATGTACATATATGTATACATACATATTTATGTCTATCAAACTTTCATTCACTAACTCACTTTGCATTTCTATATCTAAATTTCCGCATACGAGTTTTTTACAAACTGATATTAAAGGATGAAAAGGATTTGAATGCCTTTAATTAAATTTAGAAAGTAAGGAAACACAACAATTTTTATATGGGGATTTGTATTTTCCAAAGAAAAACAAATATTTTTAATTTTTCTTTTTATCTGTCTATTTGTTGTCAGTGATTTTTAGGAATTAAGATAGAAATGTAGACAGTAAACATTTTATATGAAAAAAAAAATATATATTAAAGTATCTTTAAACTATATAAAATATTTTATTTCTCTCTGCTGAGATATGACTCATAAAAGATTGCTATATGTGAGACTTTAAGGAAGAATGGTCACAATTTTTTAGAACCTATATTTAGGTCAAATAAATACAGTCTGACAAAAAAGTGGTTTGACATAATAAAAATTTTGCGGCTTTGACTTTTATGTTTGTTTAAAAGAAATTATTTATTAAATGTTATCCATGTATTTACCAATGAAAAGTAAAAAAAGTGGATCAAACTAAAAGTAAGCATGAATAAGATAGAACAAAACAAAAGAAACTTCAGAATAGTGTTATCATGTTTATACGAAAAAAAAATTAAATAGAAAAAAAAGATAAACTAATTAGTACTTCACATGACCATCTTTGGCATCAATTAAGGCAAGTACTCTATTGGAATTTTATTCCAATCCTCTAAAATTAATGTTTCTAGATACGCTTTTTTTCCATTGAATCCATAAATTTTCAGTTGATGTTCGGTCTAGACTCTGGCAGGTGTACTCAATACTTTGCTACAGTTGTTGAGAAGTCAAATATCTCTGGATATGTGTCCCTTAAATCATGACTGAAAGTTTGCCAAATTTCAACGTTTGGAGCTATATTTCGACTTTTCAATATTTTTCATGGCTTTCTCCATACTCTGTTGGACCCAACTTTAAGTAGGCAACATTTTCGTGTCATCGCAGAATACAACATTAATTTTTGAGTATACGTGCAAGTTCCCGAGTAGAGCCCATCAAGTTTTCTTCGATCTCTTACATGGGTGCCCACATATAGTCTTACACTTGCTAGAAGTAAACGTACACTTTAAAGTGCAAAATTTAAATATTAATAAAAATGTTATTAAAATAAATTGACTTAAATAAATAAACTTACGGATTATTTCTACTTAACCTTTTTTGTTTACAACACCAAAAACTCAGTATGGCAACTAAAACTGGCAAAAGAATTCGTACATTTACAATTAGGAACATCCCACGAATTGTGCAACAACGTACAAATCCATTTTATATTGAATTTATGTCTTATATATGTTTTGTATGTTTGTTTGTACGGTTGTTTGTTTGTGGTTAAAAGGAGACTACACCACTTGACCGATCGTCTTGAAAAATTTACAGTAGGTAACTGCCTATTCGGAAGTAAAAATATGATATACTTTTTATATTTTTTAAGTGGGCGTGCACCTCCCACACAAATTGAATTTTTAACATCTAATTTTAACATATAATATCTGGTGGACTACGGCAGTAATTATCAACTTGTACGTACTCGTATTAAACTAATTTGAAGAGTTGCGGAAAAATGAGACTTAGTGTGAGTTCATAAGTTATCAACGTTAGTACTCGTAAAAATGTGGGCGGAATCAGATAAGTGGGCGTTGTATCCCCTATACAAAGTAAATATTTAATGTCATATAACTGGAGTAATATAAAAGAGAAAGCTTTGGAGCTTTGTCTGGGTTCATGAGTTATTAATGTGAGTAGTCGGGCAAAAAATGGGCGGGGTAAGACCAATGGGCTGCACCTTCTATAAAAAAAAATATGAAGTACTATGAAAATTACAGTCTTTAAACTTTTGACAAGAACATTAATTACCAATTTGTGTAGTCGTGGGAAACATGGGCGGAATCGCCAACATCAAAAATCGCCAAAACCGAAAATCACTAATAACAAAAATCGACAAAAACAAAAATCACCAAAATCAAAAATAGCAACAATAACATCGCCAAAGTCAAAAATCTCCAAAACTGGAAATCGCGAATAACAAAAATCACAAAAAACAAAAATCGCCAAAAATCAAAAATATCAACAATAACATCGCCAAAGTCAAAAATCTCCAAAACTGGAAATCGCGAATAACAAAAAACACAAAAAAAAAATCGCCAAAAATCGAAAATCGCAAAAATCGCAAACAAACAAAAATCGTCAAAGTCAAAAATCGGCATAACCGAAAGTCGCGAATAACAAATATCGCCAAAAACAAAAATCACCAAAATAAAAAATAGCAACAAAAGCATTGCCAAAGTCAAAAATCGCCAAAACTGGAAATCGCGAATAACAAAAATCGCAAAAAAGAAAAAAAATTTTAAAATCGCCAAAAATCGAAAATTGCAAATAACAGAAATCACCAAAATCAAAAACGCCAAAAATCAAAATAGAAATCGCGAATAACAAAAATCGCACAAAACAAACAATCGCCAAAAATCAAAAATCTCAAAAAACAAAAATCGCCAAAAATCAAAAATCGCAAACAAACAAAAATCGTTAAAGTCAAAAATCGGCAAAACCGAA
The DNA here is from genome assembly GCA_963682025.1 of Cordilura impudica. Lineage (NCBI taxonomy): Eukaryota > Metazoa > Arthropoda > Insecta > Diptera > Scathophagidae > Cordilura > Cordilura impudica. The sequence continues at coordinate 293,093,468 of OY821517.1, forward strand.
AGTCGCGAATAACAAATATCGCCAAAAACAAAAATCACCAAAATAAAAAAATAGCAACAAAAGCATTGCCATATTCAAAAATCGCCAAAACTGGAAATCGCGAATAACAAAAATCGCAAAAAGAAAAAAAAAATTTAAAAATCGCCAAAAATCGAAAATTGCAAATAACAGAAATCGCCAAAATCAAAAAACGCCAAAAATCGCAAAAAACAATAATCGCCAAAGTCAAAAATCTCCAAAACTGGAAATCGCGAATAACAAAAATCGCACAAAGCAAAAAATCGCCAAAAACAAAAATCGCAAAAAAACAAAAATCGCCAAAAATAAAAATCGCAAACAAACAAAAATAGTCAAAGTCAAAAATCGCCAAAACTGGAAATCGCGAATAACAAAAATCGCTAAAAAGAAAAAAAAAGGAAAAAAATGCCAAAACCGAAAATTCCATATAACAGAAATAGCCAAATCAAAAAACGCCAAAAATCAAAAATCGCAATAAATCTAAAATCGCAAAAAATAATAATCGCCAAAGTCAAATATCGCCAAAAGCCACAATCGCAAAAACAACAAGTAAGAAAATTATAGTCGGTCTAGACCGACTATACGATACCCTATACCATGCGTTTAGAAACCCTATCTCTTACGCCCAACTAACTGGACATTGAAAATAAGCAAGTCCAAAAATGGACCGATCCTGATCATGTTTTGTAAAGTCTCCTGTATTTTGCAAAAATATGTACAAACAAAATTTGAGAAGAATCAGTGCAATATTTTTGTTTTTTAATAGATTTAAGTGAAGATCTGGAAGCAGCTCTATATGGGGTCAAAGGGATCGTTTTTGGACTACACATTAGTGGATGTAATGAACGCATACAAACCCAATTTGAGTAAGATCTATATGACAATTTGGATCTTATGGCAATTTATGTCGATTTCATATGGGTAATTTGTATGGGGGCTAGGTCTGAATATGGACCGATTATCACCAATTTCAATAGCGTTCATCCCATGGCCGATAAAAGCGTATATACCAAATTCCATGAAAATATATTCATATTTGCGACCTGCAGTTTGATTACAAGCTTTACATGGACACACAGACGGACGGACGGACGGACGGACGGACATTGTTAAATCAACTCAGAAAGTGATTCTGATTCGATCGGTATAATTAAAGATGGGTCTAGGTCAAATATTTTTGGTTGTTACAAACAGCAGCACAAAGTCATTATACCCAAACCACATAGTGGTATAGGGTATAAAAATCGACTAAATCAAAAATCGCCAAATATAAATAAAATAGTTTTCTACAAAATGTATTCCCAGTTTTTTATTTCGGGTTACAGCTAGTTTACTATATTTCGAATCATAGACAGAAGTCACTCCTCTTTAAAGCATGTCGTTCAAAATTGCAACTCCACCAATTAAATTTTTATCAAAAACTCGTTCTGGTCGGCCCTCCAAGTAACTGGGCACGAAAAGCGAACTATTTTGGTCGTTAATAAAACAGAATTACTGCTTCCCACATTAGTTCTAAAATTAAAGAATCCCTCGGCCAAGACATCCATGAAGACACCGTTCGCAAAAGATTAAAAAAAATTGAATATCTTCGTGGTGAAGCTCGTAGAATAGAAAAAAACATATGGACTTTGCAAATGAGTATGTAATCAAGGCTTCAGAATTTTGGATTGTATTTTATTTTCAGTTATGCATTTTCGCCATTAACGGAAGAAAATTAGTTTGGCGAAAAAATGGAACTGTATTAAATAAAGGAAAATTTTTTGCTAACGTTTAAACACGGGTTGTATGGCAAGCTACGGGGTGGGTAAACCCATATTTTATGAGTCTATAATAGATCAAGTTGAATACAAAAAAATTTTCAAATTGAAATTAAAACAAAGCGTGCAACAACTAGGCCTTGGCGAATATTTTTGGTTCCAACAGGATGATGATCCAAAAAATACAACGCACATGGTCAAGCTGTGGTTAATCCTATTGAGCATTTGTGAGATTTACTCGAGCGTAGAAAAGTAACTGTTAAATGTAAAGAGAATACTTTAAAGTTAGTTAACTCGATGCCAAATCGGCTCACAGAGGTCCTAAAGCGCAAAGTATTATCTCACAAGTTACTAAATTAAGCAACATTTAATGCTAATTTAGTTTTTTTGTATTAATATAAAATGTACGAATCTTGTTTGTTATAAATTTTTTTATTTTTTTTTTTTTTTAAATAATTCAAATAAAATGCTTCAGCTTTGACAGTTTTATTTTTAGGTGTACGGATACTTTTTCTAGCAAGTATACATAGTTTCAATTGGATGAAAATTGTATTTAATCAAACATTTTTACAAAAAATAAGTAAGAGTGTTAAATTCGGCTCTACCAAATTTTTGATACCTTCTACCCCACCTGCGTCATAATCAAAGTTGGGTACGGCTACCGCTTTAAAACTGCTGCCGATATTGAAACCTTAAATTCGAACACGCAGGCCGTGTTATAATACCTAAAGTGTGATCCCTAAATAATGTTTCGAGATCTTAGAAGACGTACGGTAATTCAAAAAAACTACAAACGATTCTCCGCTAAAAATTTTCAGGGCAGGGTACTTTTAAAAGAAAAAAGTTGCTTACTAAAACAAAAAAGGTACTTTATAAAGAAAAAGGGTTCTTTTTAAAGAAAAATAGTACTTCTTAATAAAAGGGTTCTTTTATACAAAGCGGATAATTATTACAAAAAAGGTACTGTTTAAAAAGGGAATAATTTTTGAAAAAAGGTAGCTTCTAAAAAAAGGTAATTTAAAACAATTAAGAAAATTATAGTTGGTCTAGGCCGACTATGCGTTACCCTATACTATGCGTCTAGAGGCGCTATCTCTTAGGTCCAACTAATTAGATATAGAAAATTAGCATAAACCAAATTTGAGTGGCATTATTATTAATTTGTTTGCCTTCGGATATCAAAAATTCATATCACATGCTATATTTATATGAGGACTAGGTCGCAAAATGAACCGATCCTGACCATATTTGGTAAGGTCACTTATTTTTTGCAAAAACATATGCAAACCAAATTTAAAAAAAATCTGTGCAATATTTTTTGTTTTTTGATAGATTTAAGTCAATATCGGGAATCAGTTTCATATGGGGGCTATAACTAAGAATTGTCCTATAGGCTTTATTTTTGGAGTACTGATAAATGGATATAATAAACATACACAAACCCAAGCTGACCGAGACCTGTATAATAATTTGGATATTATGGTAATTTAAGTTAACCTCATAGGGGTCATTTGCATGGGGGCTAGGTCTGAACATAACGCGATTTTCATCAATTTCAATAGCGTTCACCATATGATTGATAGAAGTTTATATACAAAATTTTATCAAAATATTCCTATTTGCGATCTGTAGTTTGATTACAAGGTTAACATGAACACACGGACAGACAGACGGACGAACATCGCTAAATCGGCTCAGAATTTGATTCTGAGTCAATCGGTATACGTCAAATATTTTTGCTAGTTACAAACATCTGCACAAAGCCATTATACCCTGACCACATAGTGGTATAGGGTATAAAAGTGTATTTTGTTAAAAAAGGTTCCTTTTTTAAAAAAGAGTACTTTTTTAAATAAGGGCACTTTTTTTAAAAAAAGTATAATTTTGTTAAAAAAAGGGTACTTTAAGAAAAAGGCTAAATTGTTTTTAAAAAAGATTATTTTATAAAAAAAAGGCTAAAAAGGCCTCTTTTTCTAAAAGAGGGTATTTATTTAAAAAATGGTACTTTTTTTTAAAAAGGTTATTTGGTAAAAATGGCACTTTTTATACCCTATACCACTATGTGGTTTGGGTATAATGACTTTGTGCTGCTATTTGTAACAACCAAACATATTTGACCCAGACCCATCTTTAATTATACCGATCGAATCAGAATCACTTTTTGAGTTGATTTAACAATGTCCGTCCGTCCGTCCGTCTGTGTGTCCATGTAAACCTTGTAATCAAACTGCAGGTCGCAAATATGAATATATTTTGATGAAATTTGGTATGTAAGCTTTCATTGTCCATAGGATGAAAGCTGTTGAAATTGGTGAGAATTGGTTCATGTTCAGACCTAGCCCCCATACAAATGGCCCCTATGAAATCGACATAAATTGTCATAAGATCCAAATTGTCATATAGATCTTACTCAAATTGGGTTTGTATGCGTTCATTACATCCAGTAATGAGTAGTCCAAAAATGCTCCCTTTGGCCCCATATAGAGCTGCTTCCCGATATTCACTTAAATCTATTAAAAAACAAAAATATTGCACTGATTCTTCTCAAATTTTGTTTGTATATGTTTTTGCAAAATACAAGAGACGTTACCAACCATGGTCAGGATCGGTCCATTTTTGGACCTAGTCCCCATATAGATATAGCATCCGATATGAATTTTTTCAACATTTTTTCAAATTTGGTTTTTGCTTATTTTCTATGTCCAGTTAGTTGGGCCTAAGAGATAGGGTTTCTAAACGCATGGTATAGGGTATCGTATAGTCGGTCTAGACCGACTAGAATTTTCTTACTTGTTCAAAAATGGGGCATTTTTAAAAAGGGGTGTTTTTTAAAAAAGGGCACTTTGTAAAAAAAGTTAATGTTTTTAAAAAGGCTACTTTTTTAAAAAAGGTACTTATTAAAAAAGGATAATTTTAAAAATGGGTACTTTTTTTTAGAAAAAAAAGGTATACTCTTAGAAAAAGGATAATTTAAAAAAACTTAATTTAAAAAGTGTACTTTTAGAAAAAGGGTAATTTTAAAAAATAATACTTTTTTAATCAAATTTCTTTTGTTGAAAAGGTGCTTTTTAAGGAAAGGCACTTTTTTATACCCTATACCACTATGTGGTTTGGGGTATAATGACTTTGTGCTGCTGTTTGTAACAACCAGAAATATTTGACCTAGACCCATCTTTAATTATACCGATCGAATCAGAATCACTTTCTGAGTTGATTTAACAATGTCCGTCCGTCCGTCCGTCTGTGTGTCCATGTAAACTTTGTAATCAAACTGCAGGTCGCAAATATGACTATATTTTGATGAAATTTGGTATGTTAGCTTCTATCGGCCATGGGATGAACGCTGTTGAAATTGGTGAGAATAGGTCCATGTTCAGACCTAGCCCCCATACAAATTACACCTATGAAATCGACATAAATTGCCATAAGATCCAAATTGTCATATAGATCTTACTCAAATTGGGTTTGTATGCGTTCATTACATCCATTAATGAGTAGTCCAAAAATGGTCCCTTTGGCCCCATATAGAGCTGCTTACCAATCTTCACTTAAATCTATTAAAAACAAAAATATTGCACTGATTCTTCTCAAATTTTGTTTGTATATATTTTTGCAAAATAAAAGAGACTTTACCAAACATGATCAGGATCGGTCCATTTTTGGACCTAGTCCCCATATAGATATATCATCCGATATGAACTTTTTCATATCTGCAGCCAAAAAAAATTAATAAAAATCCCACTCAAATTTGGTTTTTGCTTATTTTCTATATCGAATTAGTTGGATCGAAAGATAGGGTCTCTAAACCATGGTATAGGGTTTCATATGGTCGGTCTAATCCGCCTATAATTTTCTTCTTGTTTAAATATGATTTTTTGGGATTATATTTTTTCGTTGATATTAAAGATTTTAATTTAATTATGTCATGATAACGATAAAAAAGTATGTGACAATATTTCCATAGGCTAATGTGGCACGTGCATTGAACCATACACACAATAAGAAGAATTGCAGCATATACGTATCTTAAGACAAACAACAAACACACTGAACTTTTTTAAGAGTTTTCATGAGTTTTTCACATTTGCATTCATATCTCGTGACTCTTTGGGCCGATTTTTATGATTGTATTGGATGTTAGTAAACGATTTTATGCACAAACAAAGAGTCTAGCTTAGTTATTGAGAGTGCGATCGTGATTCCCGCAGACAGATGGACAGATTATAAGAATCTTGATTCTTAAAATAGTTATTTAAAAAGGTTAATCAATGGAATTTTCATTTGTACTGAAAACTATTTTCTGGAACAGGTAATTGCTAACGTAAAAATTGTATGATTGTACTCAATTCTGCCTTCAGCAAAGTTGGATCCAATAACTTTTCTTGAAACTTATAGTATAGAGTATCGTATAGTCGATCGAGACCGACTATAATTTTCTTACTTAATTTTATTATTTTACTAACTTTTTTTTTAGTACTTTTAATGAAACGAATACAGTAATATAATATTTTGTATCTATGCAGACAAGTGTGTTTTATGGCCAACATTTATGTATATTCATGTCATTGAACATGCAGTCACTATATATATGAAATAAGAAGGATATCATATGCCACTTAATAAACACATATGTTTATTAGGGTAGTATTTATTTTAATTTTTATATTATTTAGGAAGTATCATGTCTTAAAAGCAACTAAATTTCTTAAATATGATTTAGTAGTTCCATATACCACGCACCATTAACAAATTTAAAATTTGTATATTAATTACAGTATTAATTGCAATATGTCTGAAAAATGACTTCAAATCTAACAAATAAAAAAATTTTCGCTTCAAAGCATCATCTCCAATATATATAAAAACTGCAATATGTACATCACATATGGCAACTCTGACGAAACTGAGAAGAGTGGAAATTAGAAGTACAAATTTAAAAAAAAAAATTTTAAAAATTTTAAAAAATTCAAAACTAACGATTGTTTGTTTGGACAGAGTTGTATCTTCTGTAATTAATACGAAGTTAAAGCTGTATGGTATGAAAACTGATTCTTAACCACACTGCACGTAGGCCTGACTTTAGGTGAGTGTGTTAAAGCGCTACCAAAAAGTGCAAGTACAAGTGTATGTGAGGTTGTGGCTCAAACCTCATTAAGTAGACAAATTTCATATAGAAACAATCTATTCAATTAAAACATAACAATTATCACAATGTTCAATAAATCGCTGATGAAGGCTGAAATGCCAGAAACCGGTCCGATTAAGAATACAGTGTAGTTATGAATTTTTGAAATATATACTTTCTTCTTCTGTAGCACGCACCATTGAAACAATTGAAACAAAAAATTTGCATATTAATTACAGTATTAATTGCAACTAGCAGACTCCAGCGCTCGAAATTCGAGTGCAATTTCTAGGCAGCTTTATTTTTCAACTTAGCCAATTCACAAACCAACGTTTTTAAGGTTTATTATTATTGTGAATGAGGATAACATTAACAAACACATTAACAAAACACACATAGCATATGTATAATTTTATGTGTGTGTTGGTAGCAATTTTAAATTCAATTCACTCAAAATAAAGGAAAAAATTTAAAAATCTGTAAATCTGCAAAACGGCTAAAAAGAAATACGTTTCAAATAATATACGTTTGGTCAAAATCGGGATAAAACGGTAGAACAAAACATCGGTCACAAGAAATCGCCTAGCCTATTAATATTATAGATTTGTCTGAAAAATGACTTCAAATCTAACAAGTTTCACCCTAGTTAATATTCACACAAATGTGACACACTCGGAATATGATCTAATATCATATTCCTACAGTTACTGTATACAATTTTGCGTATTTTTTGCTGTTGTTGTTGTTGTTTTGTTTAGTTGGTTAATATCCACAATATTATTAGGAGAATAAACCATAAATTAAGTTAATTTCTTCTACATGAATGGACAAATTCATATTTATTTTATAGAATTTTTTTTCCTTCTCCTTGTACAATTCAGACATTAAGGTTTTGGTAATAGTATGAGTAATAAAGAAAAAAAAAAAAAAGATCATCGTGGCGCTTTGTATTGTTGTGTTTACATATTGTTGTTGAAAGAAGTTAAAGCCATTTTGTGGCAGGTTACATTAAAAATCGCATGCAGGAAATGATTTGTCAGTTTTTTTGCTTCTACACAGAGAAAACGGAATCGTTTTGGCAACCGAATTTGTTGCCAATTGAATTTTGGCAGTAAGTAATCATTCTGTCGTGATTACTAAATTATATTTTCCAAACAACCGTAGATTCGTTTGTATAAATTGATACTATGGAATCTAAATATTATTTATTGATTGTTAAAACCATGTATGTATGGTGGTAACCAATAAATGTGATTTTATTTACAATTTTATTAATTTTTCTATAAGAAATGAAACATAAATACAATATCTTACACAATCAAAATAAATTTCCGTGATAGTGCTAAGTTTGCAAGTAACATATCAACTGATGTTGAACTATTTTAATAAGCTTTGACAATTTTTAAAATTTAAGGAATTTAGAAAGAAAAATATCTTATAACAAGTAAGAAAATTATAGTCGGTCTAGACCGACTATATGATACCCTATACCATGCCTTTAGAGACCCTATCTCTCAGGCCCAACTAACTGGATATAGAAAATAAGCATAAACCAAATTTGTGTGGCATTACTATTAATATTTTTGGCTACAGATATGAAAAAGTTCATATCGGATGCTATATTTATATGGGGACTAGGGTGGCCCTTAATAAAACAAGTACTCAAACTCTCGGTCGACCCCCTAGAAAAATGTGAATAGTAAAAAAGGTGAGAAATACAAAGTTTTGGGGCAATCAAAAAACATTTAGAGGTGGCTCAACGCGATTGAAAATTTCAAGTGTGTTTTATATGGGCAAAATATGACTTTCTTTCAGATTTTACGAAAATTTCGTTCTATAGTTTAATTTTTGCAACAAGTTGTTACATAGTTCTGGATATGTATTAAATTATCTTTCCAAAAATCTATAAAATTTCAAAATCCAACAATAACTCGCCAAGAAATAGCAAATGCACCAGACCACTTTTGTGCCAAAAAAACTAGATCATGAAGATTGATGGCATTTTTTTCAACTTTAAGAAATTAATTGAAGCCAACATTTTGTTTTAGTCTGTATACCTGTAAGTACTCATATATGAAGTATTGTTTTATTACCGCCTAGTTAACCTATTAAGCATTGAGACCGAAAAGGAAAATTTTTTTTGATAAAATTTTAAAAACTCCTTTTTCAAGTTTTGAAAAATTTTCTTAAACAAGATATAAAAAAATTGATCTAGCTCTTTAAGGTCTTCTTAGGCGTATGGTAGAGATTAACTGTGTGAATTTTTAGGTAAATTCCTGAACCAGAATTTTTTTGACAAGGATTTTATTTATGCGGATTTCGAGAAAAATGGAATTTTTTTAAAATATTCTGTAAATGTACTCTTTCTAAATACTTTGTATAAAAAATTCATCCATTGTCTACTTTTAAATGTTATATTTTATCTTAATAACCTAGGGTTTCGGAAAACATAATATGACTCCATTAACCCTTTTGCAATTGGGGTCACATATGACCCCAAGCTAATAAAAGACAATTTGTTCACAAAATTTAAATATTTTGTAAGTGCTGTTGAATTTTTAGATGCGATGCTTAAAATATAATAACTAAATGTGTAGAACTTCCGTTTCTAAAATTTGGGATAAATCCGAGAACGTTAACCCATTTGCCAAGGCAAGCCAAGATTTTAAGATATTTTTAAATAAAAATTACGGAAAACTATTTCGAATTTAAGAAAAATAATTCGGTTATTTTTTATTTATATAAGGCTTCAGTGCTCCTGGGATCAAAATACTCAATTGTGATATATCCTTGTGCAATTATCTGCTTATTGCTCGCGAATATAAATTAAAACAATTTTTAACCAATTTTGTTATAAAATTAAACTCTTTCTTTTAACTCATACTATCTGTCTGTCTGTCGTGGGTCAACCCCATTCTTCCTTATCTAATTGATCTAAAACTTGGCCCGTAGTCTTGTTGTGACTACAGATTAATTTTGGGGTAGTCACGCATAGCCACGCATAGTCACGCACTGTCTCGGAGTGATCTAAATGTCATTTCCCCTTATTCGATCGATCTAAAACTTGATCCATACACTTGCTGTGAAAAAGAAATTATCTTTGACTTAGTCACGCACACTCACGCATGGTCGCGCACAGGTACGGAGGGATTTAAAACGGATTTCCCCTCATTCAATTAATCTGAAACTTGGTCGATATACTTGCTGTAAAGAAAGATTAACTTCGACATAGTCACGCACAGTCACGCATAGTCACGCACAGTCACGGAGTGACTTAAAACCCTTTTCGCCTTATCCGATCGATCTGAATCTTGATCGATAGACTTGCTGTGAAAAAAGATTAACTTTGTCATAGTCACGCCCAGTCACGCATAGTCACGCACAGTCGCGGAGAGATTCATAAAGCAAGAAAGAGTTTTAATAAAAACTTTGTTCTTATGGGTTAGATTATTTAACATTTCTATTAACGGAACTAATTCTATTTGGCATTGATTCCACTAATTTTTGGAGCGTTGGAATACCAATTTCCGACCAGCATTCTTTTATTGTATATTTAGTGCATTTACTCTCGAAAACTGTCTTCCGTTTTCATAGGATTCCCCGTAAAATTTTAATGGAATTGCAATCAGGACTACAAGCTGGACATTGAAGTAATTCAATGCTATTTGTGGAAAATCAATCCTTAATTAGCCTAGATGCGGGAATAGATGCATTATCCTGCTGAAAAGTGTATTCCTCTTCGGGACTTTCATCAAGTTTTGATATTAAAACATATTCTAGTAAATCTATATATTTCAGAATTCATTTTTGTTAATATAAAACATATAGGAAGCTAGAAATCGTATGAGAATCGTCCCCATACCGTTACACTTCCACCATAAAATTCTATTTTGATCTTACAATACCGATTTTATTTATATCGTGCCAGTATCCATCCAGATTGAACTTCTTCTAATTAGAAAAAATCACTTTTTTCCATTTTATTCAAGCGTATCTCATTGTCAATCGTGGCTTAGTTTTGAATTTTTTCCATCTTTTTGATGGAGTCGCATTCAAAACTCGAGCGATGGTTAAATTTTTGTTTTATTATTCTACAAGTAAGACGGTTTTGCATTGCTTCATGTCGAATTTGACCTTTCTGTCTTAACGTTAGTTTTGAAGAACCTCTTGTTGGAGCCTTTATTCCATAATTTTTTCCCAGTTTTTAATAATTTCTCAAAACAACTTCTGAACGATTTAACAATCCTGTAATTTTTCGGTTTGAATGCCCTTCCTTTTTTAAAGAATTTATCAAATTCTTCTCCGTTTCATTAAGACGCTTTCCGGATCCCATTTCTTAAAAAAAATTACTTATGTCGCACCTGTAGCTCTAAAGTGAGTCAACTCAAAACTTAAAAATTTTCAGTAGAGGCAAATTACGGTTTTTTAATATTTACTATAAAATTTAAAAACAGTTGTTTCATTGCAAAGAATTGCGAATAATAAGTATGCAACAGTAGTTTTTTTGCGTTTTTTTTCAGTGGTCATAAAAAATAACAAGTTTTTTGGGTGCAACTCAAAATATGTCTTTTTAGTGGATTCCAGAGAAGCTACTCTTATAACACAAAGAGGGTTACAAACGTATTTTTTATGCAAAAGACTAGAAAAACCGATGTAAGATTTTTACAGTGTATAGATATGTCCACTGTGTAGCGCTTTCTTGCAAAAAGTGAAAATTGAAAAATTTTGAGTTGACTCACTTTAGAGGTACAGGTACGATATATTCCTGATTTATTAATTTTTATTATTTTTTAAATTTTAATATTTGAATACTTAAGATGGAAAACACGTATTAAGGAAAGCAATTGTTTACTTAATGTCTCAGACAAATTTTGATATTTGCAAAAAATTCTAAAATTTATATCCCTACACTTGGAATATGGTTCGACAATTATATATACATGTTGTAGAGCAGCATGTAGTGGTGCGGCGTTGGTGGAAGATCCGCTTCCGTTTCCCTGAGCCTTTGCTGGTCGCACTTGCTGGCGTAGGGGCCTAGCTCGCCGGATGGGTGGGGTCTTGCTCAGGCCCAGGGAAACCGCACTACAGATTTTCACGTGCGATTAAAAAAACAACAACTGTCAAAAAAAACGGACGCTAAATGGGACGGATGGCCATACTTACCTTGGGATTGGGGACGAGGTGTTCTGCCCCTTTTGCCCTCCCTACCATGTTACCTCGACTCCATCTTAATTGGAGGTAACCCACAAAATGATAAGATTTGGCTTGGCTTTGGTTTTGTACATTGGGTTTAAAAACTTTTTTATTTACCCTTCATTTTAAGGGTTTTTAAATTTTATATATTTAGCAAAATTTATTTTATTTTATTTTTTAAATATATTTAGAAAAATTTTAGAAAAATTTTAGAATTAGAAAAATTCAATTTTAAGAAAGTTTTTAAATTTAGAAAAATTTAAATTTTAGACAATTTCATATCTAGACAAATTTTTATATTTAGTTTAATTTTATACTTAAAAAAAAATTTTTTTTTTTCTATATAGTAAAAATTTTTATTTAGACAAATTTATATGTGCAAAATTTTATTCTTAAGAAAATTTTTAAATTTAGCAAAAACTTTTTTTTTATTTTTTTTTTTTTATATTTTCGCAAAATTTCACTTTTTAGAAAAAAATTTTAAGTTTGGCAACATTTTATTTTCAACCAAATTTTAATTTAGAAAAATTTTGAATTTTAGCTTATTTTAAATTTTAGCTTAAGTTTAGAATTAGGAAAATTTTAGTTTAAATTTTATAATAATTTTATGTAATTTTAGAAAAATTTTAATGTTAGAAAATTTTGTTTAATATAATTTTATAAAAAAAAATTAAGTTTGAATGCGATTTTCAATTCAATGTATTTTTTTTTTTTGTTTTAATTAAATTTAGTTTTAATTTTAGCTTTAACAAAAAAAAAATTTTTTTTTTTTAAATATGGTACCCTTTTGTAAATTCTCTTAAATTTCTATAATTTTAAATTTAGGTTAATTTTAAATTTTTATTTCTAGCAAAATTTTAAGTTTAGCAAAATTTAATTTTAGGGAATTTTTAAATTTAGGAAAATGTTAATTTTAGAAAAATTTTAAAGTATAGCATAATTTTAATTTTAGGAGAATTTTTTTAAATTTAGCTTAATTTTATCCATATTTAGGAAAATTATTTTAATTTATGAAATTTTTAGTTTAAACAAAAGTTGACTTTTAGCACTATTTAATTTTGGGACAATTTTGAATTTTTAGGAAAATTTTTAATTTTTAGGAAAATTTTTAAATTTTAATAAAAAATTTTTAATAGTAGAAAAAATTTTTAATAGTTGAACAATTTTAATATTAGCTCACTTTTAATTTTTGCACAACTTTCATATCGCCATATCGCTGGTGTTGCATTCCGATGAGGTACCGATGAAGCTGCTGCCGCCGGGCGCCGTGGTTGTGTCTCGCAATATGCCATTGGAAAATGTTGGCCATAGTTAAGTTTTTTTATTCAATTGAAATTTTACGATGAATTCTTCGTATTAATAAAGATGAGCATTAATTGCAGATTTAACAAAATAATTTTAATGATGATATTATTTTATTGTTATTGTAATTTTTTTTATACGTTTGAGTTTTTAGTTTTCTTATGAATTGTTTATTTAATAGATTTAATATTCTAAGTAGCTGTTGGTTGTTTAAATATTTTTCACGCAAATATTAAAAATATAATTAATAAAAACCGAACAACAAATGTCATTAAAGCTAGTTTTTTTTTTCTTAAAGTTTATTTAATTTTTTATTTGTTTTATTTCTTAAATTTTACACTTTCTTTTTTTCTTAAACATATCTTTTTTTTTCTAAACTTAATTTTTCTTTAATTTTCTGAAACTTAAATTTAATTTTTCAAACTTTTTTCATAACTGTTCTTCATTTTTTAAAATTATTCTAAACTTCACTTAATTTTAATTTCGAAGGAGGTTTATCCTCAACCTTGTATTTCAACAAACAAAATTCAACTCCTCGATTTAAATTTAACTTTATTACATTAAACCTTCTCATCTTCATTCATTCATCTGCAGATAAAAACCTGTTTATTAAAAAACAAAATCACCACCAATTCATTGAGAACATTCATATGCATTCATAATATTCTCTAGTATTTATAACACTCCCACTCATATATGACTATGAGAGCAAGTGAGATCAATACAAGAAAATACGTGGTTTGACCAGCATGATTGCATATGAATGTGTTCATGATTTAATACAACACAATGAAGAGAAAAAAACACGCCATAAATCAGTTTGCCAAAAAAAAAAATGCCATCAACATATTACCATATAAAGTGTTGTTTATATGTACATACTTGAACTTGAAAATAATTTCAAGATCAAGGTTATTATTTTTTTTTCTTCTTTCTTATTCTGCTTGTAACAGAAATTCTTTTGCTACAGTGCAGAGCAAAACAGATCACCGTCACAAGCACAACTGGACAGACTACAAAAATTGCAAAAGAAGGCAATGCGGCCAATTCTAAGATGCAAGAGGTATACACCAGTAGCTATAATATTAGATGCACTGAAGTGGATGAGTATAAAGCAAAGATTGGAATTAAATACTTTAATGTTTATACAAAAAATGAGAAATGGTAATGCGCCAGAATATTTATGCGAGCAACTAAATTATGTAGGAGATGTTCCGCCGTATAGACTAAGAAATGCTAAGAAATTTTAGAATACAACGAGTCGCCACAACGGCAATGCAGCGATCACTTTTCTACAAAGGACTAAAATTATATAACTTAATTCCAAATAATATAAAAAATGAGAGAAATGAATATGTCTTTAGAAGAGAGTGAGTAAAATTTATAAGAAATAATGTTTTTTTATGGAGCTAAAATTGAAAATTAAACTACTTATTAAATATGTTAACATTGTGAACATTAAAAGTATTAAAAATACTGATAAATAAAATTAATAAATAATTCCAAAAACATAGTTCATATAGCTTATGCTGCAACAGAGTTTATCCCGTGGTTTGTACCAGGGATGAGTAACCCTTAGCATATGCGGACCTACGCAGGGTGGATTTATTTCTATTATTATTATTATTACTCTACACCACTTTGCAGAGGGTACATGTAGGTTTGTTATACCGTTTGTTACGCATAGAAAAATGCATTTGCGGCCCCATATTCTTGATCCTTACAGCAAATCGAATCGATATAGTGATGCTCGTCTGACCGTTTGTCTGTCTGCCCGCCTGTCTTTTGAAATGACGCTCATTCATAAAATAAACCAATTAGTGGGCAGTGTTATGATAATATTGCTTGCCATTATATCGAGCAGGTCGGTATTTAAAATGGTGTTAATCAGGCATCACTGTGCCGAGATATGTCCAAAAAGAAGAAGACACCCTATTTAAAATATTTTATTGACATTTGTTATAAATATTCCAGATATTAATGTAAACGTAATACCGATGTGTAGGGTACCAAAGATTTGGCACAGCCGAATTTAAAATTTACTTGTTTTTGTATATTTTGTAAGTGTATACAACACAACTCTTCACTTAAGCGAAAGAAAGAACGAGAATCTAATTTACTTCTAGAATATCCTGGTAGATTTTTTAGCGTTTCTTCTCGGTTGATGAGTTGGGAGCGTCTTTCTCTGCAGTCTGGACAGTCTTGTTTTAAAAAATCTTTACAACATTTGTAGATACAACGAGCACTTCATATTGGTTCTTTAAAGCCCTGACGTTTTTTTTTTTGTTATTCATCGAGGAAAGCACGGTCGATACTTTCGCACAAACAAATAAAAACTAAAACAAAAACACAAAAAAGAGTCATACAAGTGTGCGTACATATGTTTAATCTCAATAACTCAATGTATAATTTAAGAAATAACAATACAAAAAGTTCAAAACATACAATAAATAATATAAAAAATAAAAACACACAAAACAGCGAAACAATGCAAGGCAATGTTAACATACAAGAGTTTAATACTCCTACAACAACTCTGGCCTTAGGCACTCCCGCGCAAGAACGTGTAAAAGAAAGTTTACAAAACTCTCTCTTGGGTAGTGTTTGCAAAACTCATCGTTTAACGAATACTGACTCCCCCCTCAAATTAATGATAGTCATGGATAATCATTTTGAAAGACTCACTGAGAAAAATGAAAGTATGATGAAAATCAAACTCAGTGAATACAAAGATGAACTCTTAAATGATCTTGATAAGAGATTCAAAATGTTTAAAAATGAAATCCAGTCGTTGACTGAGAGAGTTATCACTCTTGAAACAGTCGCGGCAGAAATAATAAGTATGAAAAATGAAATTAAATCTTTAAAATCCAAAATTAAACACCAAGAAAATAATACTGTTGCTTGTGAGTTAAGATTAAATGAAATACCATTTTTTGAAAATGAAGATCTGATGAATATATTTTGCAATATTTGCCATGCTATTAATACATCTGTTCCGGCAATAAAATCAATTTACCGCTTACAAAACCAAAATAATAAAAATAAAACTGATTCGAAAGATGCGGTTATTATCGTAAAGATGTGGTCTGCCTATGACAAAAATTATTTCTTAAAATCCTACGCAAGTTTTAGGAAAAGTAATAAAGATTTTTTCTTCTGCTTAAGACAACTTGGTTTTAATTCCGACAACAAATTTTTTGTAAACGAAAATCTAACACAAACTAATTTTAATATATTACGCGCAGCTGTTAGGCTCAAAAGAATAAATCGTATCCACAGTGCTTTTACTATGCGTGGTTTTGTTTACGTAAAAAAGTCGGCTAATGATAACATAATACTAATTGATGAGATTGGGCGTCTGAACGAGTTATTTCCTGAGTCCGAGGAACCAGATGTTGCCGTGGAGGAAACTCATGGTGATGTCTAATCTAAGTAAAATTATTTATCTAAAACATTATTTATATTTTGTTTTAAACTGCAAATTTCATAATATATTTTTAATTGATTTATACAATTACTTTATGTTTTTTATTAAAATTAATTCTAAATTTTTGATTAACTTGTACAGCTCCTTAAGTCTTTCAAAATTTTTTAAAAATTTTAACCAATTAATATTTGTATGCGTTGCTTATAGTTTTATTACTTATTACTTATGGTAATCGATAGTAATAATCGTTCCAAAGACAGTGTGTACAATATGCTTCGAATTCTTTCTCGACAAAAGACAGGCCTTAAAGTTGTGCATCTAAATGCACAAAGTCTGAATTGCAAAATTGATGAATTTCGATACTTATTTGCATCTACAGGAATTGACATCATATGTGTTTCAGAAACATGGTTTCCTCTGGATATTAGTGATTCTGTTTTTAATTTAACTGGCTATAGACTTTTTCGTTCTGATAGAAGAAAATTAGTTGATGGGGTCGAAAAAAAGGCCAAAGGAGGTGATGTTGCAATTTATGTGCGAGACGGTATTAATTGTGTTGTGAAATTGCGATCGAAAGCTGATAGCGAAATAGAATATTTATTTATCGATGTTTCTAGTCAGGATAAAAAGAAAATTTTAGTTGGCAGTATATATAGGCCACATCGTCAAATAAATGTTACAACAATCATTAGTACTCTGGAGGAATTAACAGTATCATATGATGATATTATCATAATTGGTGACTTTAATAATAATTTATTTGACGATAATCCCCTTATTGAACCAATGCAAATAATTAATCTGTTTCCTGTTAATACTGTAACTCCAACACACTTTCATAGCACATCGAACAGTTTAATTGATATTGTATTTGTCAACCAAAAATCTAAAGTTCTTCTATATGATCAGCTCTCGGCACCAGTTTTTCAAAACATGATATTATTTTCTTGACTTATGATTCTTGTATGAACCGCCAAGCAACTTTTGTTAAATATCGTGATTTTCGTAATACTGATTACACTTTGTTAAATGAACACATCGAAAACATATGCTGGAATCATATTTACTCATTAGATGATGTGAATTATCAATTACTTTTTATTGAGAACAATGTTAACAATGTATTTGAGTTATGTGTTCCCATGAAGACCAAATTAGTCAAGGCTAATCAACAACCATGGTTCAATTCCGAAATTAAATTACTAACCAATAAACGTGATGACGCTTATGGTAGGTGGAAAAGGTTTAAAACCCAAGAACTTCAGGCTGTCTTCAAATCTGCTAGAAGAGATGTCGCGAAATGTATTCAGCAGGCAAAATCTACGTTTTATCAACGTAAATTTTCATCTGCTATTGATAGCAAATCTAAATGGAAGGAAATCCGGAATATTGGTATAGGGCAAAAACGCACTACAGTAAGTAACCAGAACATAGATGTAAATGCACTGAACACTAAGTTTGTAAATGTTGATTGTGACGGTGATCTTTTTTTGCTCTGCACTGTAGCAAAAGAATTTCTGTTACAAGCAGAATAAGAAAGAATAAAAAAATAATAACCTTGATCTTGAAATTATTTTCAAGTTCAAGTATGTACATATAAACAACACCTTATATGGTAATAGGTTGATGTCATTTTTTTTAGCAAACTGATTTATGGCGTTTTGTTCTCTTCATTTTGTTGTATTAAATCATGAACACATTCATATGCAATCATGCTGGTCAAACCACGTATTTTCTTGTATTGATCTCACTTGCTCTCATAGTCATATATGAGTGGGAATGTTATAAATACTAGAGAATATTATGAATGCATATGAATGTTCTCAATGAATTGGTGGTGATTTTGTTTTTTTAATAAACAGGTTTTTATCTGCAGATGAATGAATGAAGATGAGAAGGTTAATGTAATAAAGTTAAATTTAAATCGAGGAGTTGAAGTTTTGTTTTTGAAAGAAAAGGTTGAGGAAAGACCTCCGAAAAATTAATAAAATGTAGAGTTTAAGAAAGTTAAATAATTTTAATTTAGAATTTAAGAAATAAGAAAAGACATAAAATAAAGTAAAGTTAAGAGAGTTAAGTGAAATTTAAATTTAGTGAAAAGTTAATAAAACAAATAAAATAAATTAAATATTAAAATTAAAAATTAATGTTTTTAAAGTTTAAAAAAAATATAAAATTAAATTTAAGAACAGAAACGGAGTTGAATTTTGTTTGTTGAAATACAAGGTTGAGGATAAACCTCCTTCGAAATTAAAATTAAGTGAAGTTTAGAATAATTTTAAAAAATTAAGAACAGTTAGGAAAAAAATTTAAAATGTAGTGATAAAGAAGGTTGAGGAAAAACCTCTTAAAATTAAAAATATAGATTAAGTGGAAATTTAAATGTAGTGTAAGGACGGTTAAAACAAAAAAAAAATTTAGAAAGTAAGAACTTAAAATAAACTTTAAGAAAAGAAATAAAGCTTTACATGTTACATAACTAAAGAAATCGTGGAAGAACATATTTAAAGAAACTTAAAATTAAATTATATTTAAGAACTTAAATACTGTTCAGAAAAGAAAAGAAGGTTTAAAAAAAAAATAATTGAAAAATAATATAAAAATATAAAACAACACAAGTTGATTAAACCAAATTAAGGAATTATAAACATTTTGTATGGAAATCAGCAACAATATCGTTATTAATGCAGCTATGGCCGATTTTTTTAATTGCATATTGCGACACACAACCACGGCGTCTGGCGGCAGCAGCTTCATCCTCAACACCTACAACCATATGGCGGTAATTAAAAGACACTAATTAAAATGTTTTCTTAAATCTAAATGAAATAAATTTTGTAAGATTTGTCTAACTATAAATTAAAATTATTTTTTTTAAAGATTTTTCTAATTATGAATCAAAATTTTTTTCTAATTATAAATTTAAACTAAATATCAAATATTTTTAGATATGAGGTTTGCTAATATTAAAATTGTTCTACTATTAAAAATTTTTTCTACTATTAAAAAAATTTTTTTTATTAAAATTTAAAAATTTTCCTAAAAATTAAAAAATTTTCCTAAAAATTTAAAATTTTCCTAAAAGTTAAATAGTGCTAAAAGTCAACTTTTGTTAAAACTAAAAATTTCATAAATTAAAATAATTTTCCTAAATATGGATAAAATTAGGCTAAATTTAAAAATTCTCC
The DNA here is from genome assembly GCA_963682025.1 of Cordilura impudica. Lineage (NCBI taxonomy): Eukaryota > Metazoa > Arthropoda > Insecta > Diptera > Scathophagidae > Cordilura > Cordilura impudica. The sequence continues at coordinate 293,113,481 of OY821517.1, forward strand.
TAAAATTAAAATTATGCTATACTTTAAAATTTTTCTAAAATTAACATTTTCCTAAATTTAAAATTTCCCTAAAATTAAATTTTTCTAAACTTAAAATTTTGCTAGAAATAAAAATTTAAAATTAACCTAAATTTAAAATTATAGAAATTTAAGAGATTTTTTTTTAAGATTTTTCTAATTAGAATTTAAAAGTTATCTAAAGGTGAGGTTTTCTAATTAAACCAAATTTTTGTCATTAAAAATTAGCTAAGTGTAAGGTATTCTAAATATAAAAATTTACCTAAATACAAAATTTTTCTAAAATTACATTAAAAAGTTTTCTAATTATAAAATTTAAATAAATATATAACTTTCGAAATGTCAAAATTCGCAAAATATAAAATATTCGAAATATAAAATTTGTATAAATATAAAAATTTTCTAATTATTAAAAGAAAAAAAAAATTTACTAAATATAAAATTTATCTAATCATAAAGTTAAAAATAGAAATGTTGCTAAAATTTTCCTAAAACAAAATTTAGCTAAAATTTAAAAATTCTTCTAAAATTAAAATTAAGCTAAATTTAAAATTTTTTCCTAAAATTAAAATTTCCCTAAAATTAAAATTTCCCTAAAATTAAAATTTTGCTAAGAAATAAAATTTTGCTAAACTTAAAATTTTTCTAAAAAGTAAAATTTTGCTAAAATATAAAAAAAAAATTAAATAAGTTTTGCTAAATATGTATAATTTAAATTTTGAAACCTTAAATGAAGGTTAAATAAACTGTTTTTTTAAACCAATGTAGAAAACCAAACTAAATCTTTTCATTGCTGTGGGTTACCTCCAAGTAAGATGGAGTCGAGGTAACATGGTAGGGAGGGCAAAAGGGGCAGAACACCTAGTCCCCAATCCCAAGGTAAGTATGGCCATCCGTTCCATTTAGCGTCCGCTTAATTGACAGTTTTTTTTGTGTAAATCGCACGTGAAAATCTGTAGTGCGGTTTCCCTGGGCCTGAGCAAGACCCCACCCATCCGGCGAGCTAGGCCCCTACGCCAGCACGTGCGACCAGCAAAGGCTCAGGGAAACGGAAGCGGATCTTCCACCAACGCCGCACCATTACATGATATCCTACCACCGATACAAAACATCTATAATTACATACATTGTGTCCCAATTAAAAATAGTTTCAACTTTCGGTGTGTTGATCAGTGTGATGTACTAGAAAGTTTTCTTTCTATTAAATCAAATGCAGTTGGAATGGATGGTATAAACTCTACATTTATAAAAGCGTTACTTCCTAAATTATTACCATACCTAACCCATCTGTTCAACTCAGTTTTAACTAAATCAATATTTCCAGAAGGTTGGAAGATTTCCAAAATTATTCCGATACCTAAGCCAAACAATGATTTCCGACCCATAGCTTTCTTCGTTTCTTATCAAAAGTGATGGAAAACTTAAACAAATGAATAAATACTTGAGCAAGAAAAACCTTTTAAGTGACAGACAATCAGGCTTTGTGAAAACGAGAAGTTGTACCACAGCATTGACTGACGTTATTGGTGATCTTACGTCAAAACTGGATCAAAATATGGTATCATTCTTAATTCTTTTAGATCATAGTAAAGCTTTTGATACGGTTGTTCATTCAATACTTATAAAGAAACTTAAAAAACTTTTTTACTTTTCAAACGCTGCATGTAATCTAGTATCTTCATATCTTACTAATAGATCGCAAGTCGTATATTTAAATGATAAATTTTCAAACGCCCTTAATGTCAACAGAGGTGTTCCACAAGGATCAATCCTTGGTCCCCTCTTGTTTTGTTTATACATTAATGATTTACCAGACGTCAGATTCTTCAGCAAAGTACACATGTATGCAGATGATGTGCAACTTTATAACGGTTCTAATGTTGCAAATATTCAATCTTGCGTAAACAATATTAACACTGATCTCAATGAAATCTACATCTGGGCGAATGCCAATGGATTATGTATCAATCCTTCAAAATCCAAATGCCTATTTATATCGCGAAGTAAAAGAACATTAGGTAATAATATTCAAATTAAAATAAACAATACCATTATTGATTTTGTTGAGTCTTCAAAAAATCTTGGTGTAACGTTTAATAATGAGTTAACTTGGTCAACCCATATTAACTCTGTTGTAGGGAGACTTTATGGTATGTTACGTAATCTGTGGGCAGTGAAAAGTTCAACGCCGTTAAACATTCGTATGTTGTTAGCGAAAACGTACCTTATTCCAGTCCTTTTATACGGTTGTGAAATTTTTGCCAATTGCGATTGTGATGATTTTCGTAAACTAAGTGTTGCCTACAATAATATTGCAAGATACATTTTCGATAAGGGACGTCGTGATCACATTTCAACGTTTTCATACCGTATATATAAGATGAGCTTTGAAAATCTTCTTAAATTTAAATGTCTTATGTTTCTACACAAGATAATAACACAAAAACAACCAATTTATCTATTTATTAGAATCCAATTTGCAAGATCTTGTCGTGGAAAGAAAATAATTCAGCAACGTTTTCGAAAACTTTTGTCTGAACGCCAATTCTTTATTTTTTCCACTCGTCTTTGGAATAAACTTCCAGATAACACACAACTTATAGGCAACGCAAACCTGTTCAAGAAGGAACTATTAATTTATTTTAGTTAAATTTTATTTTTTATGTCGTTAATCTTAAAATTTGATTGCATATGTTAAAAACCAAATTTTTTAAATTTTAATACTAACTTTTTTATGAAAAACAATTATGTTAATCACTTTTTTTTGTTTCCTATTTTGCATTTTTGTAATAACTTATAAAACTGTCTATATTATTATTTATACTACAATTATTTTTTATTCTTTTTTTGTAACTCAAATTCACAAATTTATTTTTCTAATGCCTTTAATGTGAAATTCACTAGCACTATCATTTATAAGATTTTATGTCTTGTTGTGCTAGATCACCAATAAATAAAATAAATATAAAAATAAATAAATAAACAACTATGGCAGAAACCACTGTGCCAGACACGAACGCATGAACAAATGGCTACATTCGTAGTGTCGATGGGGCGAAAAACCCTCAATTTCTCTTTTTATTGCAAGCATTCATGGTCTACAGAGAATAAATTCTAAAAAAGTAAACTTTTTCTTAATGTTAGTATCACAGTTGAACTTAAACTAAATAAAACTATTGCTATAGTGACACAATATTATTTGTGATCACTTCATGGAGTTTGGTAATGAATTTGGTGCCTCTCTTGGCTCAATAGCCGAGTAATGATGTACGAAATTGTAAAGATACGCTGATAAAATTTCATATAAAAAAGTAAAAAATAGTGAAAAATGTTTATATGTAACAGAACATGTTTATATCAGCAACGAATAAGCATGTTTGTCTAGCTATGTTTTTTTGTATATGTATTCGTTTACATTGTCGATGAGCGTAAGAGAATAACCAAAATGGTTATACTCTATAAAGAATAACCAAAATGGTTATACTCTTACTGCCTTTAATCAAACGAAAATGTAATTGTAGGTATTTAAATTTATGGTGAAAATACCTAAAATATTTGTTAAAGATCTTATTAAATTGAAGCATCATTCTAAAAAAATCTAGCCACTTTAATGTGAAATCTAGCATTTTGTTTTCTTTTAGTTTTGACAACTTTTGTTATATTATTGTATTTAAAACATGGCTGGGGGGTGTCAAAGATTGGAATATACACTTCTACTTGTTTTTATTCTTCTATTTCTTATATTTTTGGGTTTATTTTAATTAACTAACATAAATCGATTAAATTTTATATAATTTCCTCAAAAAACATTTACAAAACGTTGCAAGGACTACAACAGATGTTTTTAAACAAAAGTTGTAAATACTTAAAGACTTAATGGTACTTTCTTGTCTATCACTTTCTTTGTGTAAATAAAACTACCAGCTAAGATTATAAAACATTTGTGTACTTCTAGCAACATTTGTGTAACCTAATAAAGTTTTATATTTATTTAAAATTCTGTACTGCAATTTTCTTGTTGCCTCAATCAACTGACATTTTACTTTATATAGTCTATTATTTCTTTCCTTTTTGCTTCTTTATACTTTTGAGGTCAAACTCATTTAAAGTTCTTTAAAAGTTTGTTTTATAATTTGCTATGCTTCTGTTACTCGTTCAACTTGTTGATACATTAAAGAAAAAGTAGCGTAGTTTAATGATACGTTAACAAAAGGTAATCTCAAGGATTATGGAAAATGTCGAACTCAAAGACGTAAAGCTGTCTGAGTACCGAAACCTCTCATGCTGCCTGAAACCCGATATTAATTGTTACGAAATATATTATCTGCTATTGAAGCATAAAGCTATTAGTTCGAGTTATAATAAATATAAATGAGTAAAAAAATTATGGTCGATCTTGACTGACTATACTTTACCCTTAGATCAAAATTTGTTGAGGCCATAATCGAATACTCTCACACAATTTTAACGTTAACAGTGTGTTTTGAAGGAAATATTTTTCAGTACAAATGAAAATTTTCAGAAGAAAAATTTATTTAACTTTTTCAACAGTTATTCTCAACAAATTGCTATACTTAACGTATTTTTCAGGTGTTTATTTTTGTTTTTCAGTTATTTAGAATTTACATGATACTTTTTCTGATCTTTATTTTCCGTTTTTAAACTCTTTCTTTTAACTCGTACTCTCTGTCTGTCTGTCTGTCTATCGTGTGTCAACCCCATTCCCCTCTTTTTGTGGCCAAAGATTAATTTTAAGATAGTCACGCAAATTCACGCACAGTCACGGAGAGATTCAAAACTTATATGCACAAGGAAAGAAAGAGTTTTAATAAAAACTATGTTTTTATGGGTTAGATTATTTTACACAACTCTTTAGTATAATTTGAGTAAATATAGACCGACTTTAACTTATTTTTTGTTACACCCTACACCACTCTGCAGAGGGTATATTAGTATACCCTTAAAGTATATATATTCTTCATCCTGATACCAACTTGAGTCGACATACTGATGACCGTCTGTCGGTGATTCCGTCTGTTGAAATCACGTTAATTCACATAATAAACAATTTACCTGGCTAAATTAGAATAATACAGTTTGTCATCCAGCCTCACTACGATTGCCGAAGTCGTAATTTGACAGCAGTCGTAGGCATTTTTAATAATTTGAAATTTTTGGTACTATTTAAAAAAATGACAGTTAGTTTTAGTAAAAGAATAAATATTTATTTAATTACTAGCTGTTTTTACCCGGTCTTGCCCGGGATTCAAAGGCCTCTGACTTGAAAAATGGTTCACTGTGCCTACCAGGCGCTGAGTTCTTAATCCCCAATGAACAAATTCCCCAAAAAAATGAACTTTCTCCCCAAAAATTTGTATGGGATTGTGGAATTTGTTCATGATGAAAAAATTTCCCAATGTTTAAATTTTTTTGGGCAGTAAATTCATTTTTTATTTTAATTTAAAATTTTTTGATTTTTTAATTCAGAAGTTTTTTTTATAAGATGCTACAGCAAAAATGCTTCAAAAATAAGCTGCGGAACCGCTTTAAGTTTTTTTTTAGTTTATTTATTTTGTAAACTTCAAATATAACGCAATCGTTTGCAAATTAAAGGAATCAGAACTTTTAAAATTGAATTACTTAATCCAATAATTGATCATCATTGAGCAGAGACGTCAAATTTATAGAAGTTTCAAAAATGGAAAATGAATGCGACGCTTAAAATTGTGCCGCAAGGTTGCTTTAAGCAACTGCTTATAGTATATGTATAGTAATTTATGCACATACGTAAATAAAATTAACCATAAGACTTTTCACTAAGCTGTGTTCCGCGAGCGAGTCGCGTCCGCGCATTTGGCAGCTACACTCGTGCTGCCGCGCAGTTATAGTCAACTTATTTTACTCGCCAAAATATATTTTCCAGATCACTCCAATATTTTAGCTGAGCTGTGTTCCGAAAGCGCGTCGCGGCCGCGTCCGCGCGTTAGGCAGGTACACCCGTGCTGCCGCGCAGTTGTCGTGAACTAATTTTAATCGCCAAAATATATTTTTCACATTATTGCGATATTTTAACTGAGCTGTGTTCGCGAGCGCGTCGCATCCGCTTGCCGCTCCCGCGCGTTTGGCAGCCACACAGGTGCTGCCGCGCAGTTGTTGTCAACTTATTTCAGTTGCCAAATTATATTTCTCAGATCATCCCGATAGTTTAGCTACGCTGTATTCCGCGAGCGCATCGCGTCGCGTCCGCGTCCTCGCACCGAAATGATGCTATTGAAAAGCATACAGATTTTAAATACGTTTATTGCAGTACAGATATCGAGAGTAGTATGGGGAATTGGTTCATTCCTTTTGGGGACCTTTTTTTAAATTTGGGGAAATTGTTTATCACGAAGTTATTCCCCAATTTTTGGGGGAATAAGCTAATTTTTTTGGGGAACTTGTTCATTGGGGACCAAGTACTCAGTGCATGCTTACCATTGCAACTAACTATGTTTATGCATGGATTATTTTGAGTGTATGATGTCTAAAAGTTACGAATTTTAGTAATTCTAGAGCTTTGAGATATACAACATTTCTGGTGCATATACGGAAAGATTGTGCTGGCTCCCAACTCTGGAGCTGGCGACATATAATTGTCTATGAAAAAAGCAGGGAGATTCTAAGTTGATACCTGCTACCGTAAGAGATTGTCCTCTTATGTACGTTATGTAAGGAAAAACTTTTTGTACCATCTCTTACAATGAAGAAACCAACTTACAAAAGTTTTCTGGTAGGGATATTAGAGTCGTTTCAGGAGTTTCACATTCCCTTGTCTCATCCGTTGGGCCTCAAGATGTTCTTGTGGCATTTCAGGAGTTTCATATTCCCTGGATTCAGCTTGTCTTATCCATTGGACCTGAAGACGTTGTTGAGACGTGTCAGGAGTTTCACATTTCCTCGACTCAGCTTGTCCTAGCCCGCTGGAGTTCTAGATGCACTTGAGTAGATAGAGGCATTGCCGCTACTTTTAAAGAAGCTTGTCTTGATCTTTGGGCTTCAAGACATTATTGGGTTTGCTAAGGTGTTTCAGCATTTTTCGACTCAGATTATCTAACTTGTTGAGACTCGATATGAATTTGGGTCTGATCGGGTTCTCTAGAATTCCCATTTCTTATTTTCCATTTTGCGTTTTCCATTTTCCATTTTTCATTTTTCATTTTTCAATTTTTTTTTTCATTTTCCATTTTCCGTTTTTCGTTTTCTATTTTACATTTTACATTTTTCGTTTTCCATTTTCCGTTTTTCATTTTCCATTTTTCATATTTCATTTTCCATTCTCCATTTTTCGTTCTCTATTTTCCATTTTACATTTTTCGTTTTCCGCTTTCCGTTTTTCATTTTCCATTTCCCGTTTTTAATTTTTCATTTTCCATTTTCCATTCTCCATTTTTCGTTTTTTATTTTCCATTTCACATTTTTCATTTTCCATTTTTCATTTTCCATTTTCTATTCTCCGTTTTTCATTTTCTATTTTACATTTTACATTTTCTGTTTTTCATTTTCCTTTTTCCATTTTCCATATTTCTTTCATAATATGAAAGAAATAGCGATTTTTTTTTACGATTTTTACGTGATAACGATAAACAAAAATGTGGCAGTACTACTAAAATGAGATATGTTATTGTGTTCTTGGTATTGCTAATATACATGCATAATTTTCTTGTGGCATTTTTTTATGTTGTTGTACAATAATTATGTTCAACCACTAAACTGTTACAACAAACACACTGGGTTTTATGTTTTTTTTGAGGTATCTACATATTTTTGCTGGTATCTAATTACAGTGATGCCCGATTTAGCCCATTTTCAATACCGATCTGCTGGGAATTATGGCAAATGATATTATTGTAACCTTATCAAGTTAGATGTTTTTTTTTTTTTTGTGAATGAGCGTGATTTCAACAGAAAGACGGACAGACGGATATCGCTATATCGACCAGATCTGTGATAAGGATCAAGAATATATATACTTTATGGGGTTTTTCGATGCGTTACAAACGGAATGACCTATATATACCCTCTGTCACTGACGTGTGGAGGGCATAAAAATATTCAGGTTTTTCTGATGGCATTAAAAAATTCAGTGTTTTCAGTTTTTTTGGTGAGCTTTATTAACTTTTGTGTTCTGGTGAAAAAAAAAATTAAAGGTGGGAGTGTATTTTTTGAATTAATAAATAAAATTCGAATAATCTATATATCTGTGGTCACAAGCATTAACCGCCTAAGTCGAAAATCATGCTTTTGAGAAAAATAACTTTTTATATAAATGAAATGGGGCTTCATTACGACTTAGGTCAGTATGTTTTCATTAATAACTTTTTGATAAACAGTGTTAGAGAAATGGGGATTTCACGTAAATATAAAGCATTTCTAGTAGAATATGGTAGCATATATAACTCAAATCAGTCTTAAGTCGACTTAGGCGGTTATCGCTTGTGACCACAGATATATAAAACAGGATGTGTGTATGTATGTAACGTATGGACTCCAAAACGGCTAGGCCGATTTTATTGAAATTTTCAGGAAATCTTCAGAATATTCAGGCGGGTGACTCTGTGAAGTCTGATTTTTGATTTGTGGGCGGAGGGGCGTGGCAAAAACAAGTTTTAATATTGTATAAAAACAGATGGACCCATTTCAATAAAATTTTCAGGGAATCTTCTGAATAGCCTGGCGGGTGACACTGAAGTCTGATTTTTGGTCTGTAGGCGGAGGGGCGTGGCAAAATCAAATTTTAGTATTGTACCTAGATATCTGCTAAAACTTTCGGGGGATTGCGTGCTTTCTTTGTCCGACACTCTGTATTAAAATTTAGATGAAATATAAAATCCAGATGTATTGTTAGGACCAGCAACGCGGACCGGGCTCTGCTAGTATTGTATACTGTTGAACAAAGTTGTAAATTTTATAAAAAAAAAGTCATACGAAACTTCATTTCAGAAGTTCAAAGAAACAGGTATAAAATGGTGAATATTTTTAGGCCTACGTGTTTTAATGCTATCAATAAAGACTATTGAAAATATAGACTAATGTTCTCCACAAAGTGCAACGGAGTCACAACAAATACTGATGTTTACCATCGTCTTCGTCAGAGCCTTACATTACTAGCATAAAATGTGAACCTCATAATCATGTTTTGGAAGTAGATGATGTAGTCAAAGAAATGATAGAAGATGGATAAAAGTCTATATTTGGATACATGTAAAAAATTTATCAGTTATTATATATTTTGTCTTGTTTCAGATGGTTTTTTTATGGAAAAATATTGTTAAAGCTTTTAAGCCGAGTTACATGGGCGATGGGCGTGGCATATTTCTGTAAAACCTTGCAAACATATTTACTTCATAATATTGATAACTTGGATCAAGTTAAAAGCCTTTTAATGAAGAAACAAAAATTCGAATCTAAAAATTTATTTTCTGGTATATGGGCTGTGGGTGATGGGCGTGGGTGATTTCCGTTAAACTCCCGAGATATCTCAACTTCATAACACTGATGACTTATTCCAAGTTTCATGAGTTTTGGTAAAGAAATTAAAATTTGGGACGAAAGAATGTTTTCGGCTTATATGGGCGGGGAATAATGGGCGCGGTCAATTTTGATGAAAGTTAAAATTTTTCTTAATTGAGTTGATAAACGGTTGTGGGCCAAATTTTAATGTTCTGTGAGCTCTCCTTATACTTTTTGCCAATAAATGTATGAGGCGATCCCACTGTGAGGCCAATTAACTAAGCTCGATTTTAATTGAGGTTAAGCTCGATTAAGTTCTCAATTAAAATAGAGATAAGTTAACGGGCCTAAGGAGCATATAGTATAATATGCTATATATCTTATTTTTCTCACTACGAATCTATTTTGTCCGCCAAATAAATTTTATGGAAATTATGGACTTTGGAAACTAAATATTTTACAATTAGAAGAAGCTGATTAATATTGTTATACTCGGAGAGTTTTTGTAAAAAGGAACCCCCAAGCCCTTGGTTGCCTCTTCTAATGTTTCATTACTAATAAGTGACTCCCTGGAAGGTATTCTAATTGCAAAATAGAATAGCTTCCAGACTAGATAGGATAGGTTCGCAGATAGGATCAAGGAAAGTGTCAGTGACTTACATGGAATCTATTGATATTCGGCTGCTCTCCAAGCCTTAGAATCGAGGCGGCCAACTGAAACCGACAGCATACCTTGAAACTAGTAACGTTTCCAGGATATAGTAGTGAATGGGGAACGAGTTGGCTGACGAGTGTACACGGAATGGCTCCGACTCGATGTAGTGGACAATTTCGTTTGATATTTTAATTCTTTTATCTGAGGTAGTGAACATTATCGAGGAGGTAGCTAATCTTAAATAGATGACGTGATAGACAGAAGTGACATTTTGCAGTATACCCCAGATACTATGACTTTTGACAAATCCAAAGGGAACTAACACACTCTTTGGATGTGGTAAAGGATCAATATGACTACTTATAGGAGTTGTCAATGGAAACTGTGTAATAGGGCGAATTGCTGAACGCATTGGGGCCCTGGGAGCTAACATCTGTAGCAGCTGTTTGAATATGGATGAGAACTAAGATTCTTTGATAATATTACAAGTTCCGTTTGGAAATCATGCGAACTACATACGGAGATCTGCGAGTTTCGGAGCTGTACTCTCAATTCCTTATCAAAATTATATTTTTCTTCTAAAAGATAACACAGGCGGGCTAGCGAACTAACCTAAGCTAAACTATAAGTGCAACAAGTATCTTTCGACAATATGGAGGTTAATAACAATGTATCTGTTTATATTATTATATTAACTTACTCAAGACCATAATGTATTGCAATTGTTCAACATTCTTACCTGAAAGAAAAATAATATTTAAATATTTTAATAAGAATGTCTAAAATTTTGTAATTCATAGAAGTAAGATTTTCTTTTACCCTAGTATGCTACGCTCATTTGAAAAATCACCTATCCTCAACACTTATTGACAAATTTAAAACTACAGTAACGTAAAATTCTTGTACAAAAATTAATTTCATTTACATATTATTTACATACTATTATTTTATCGATGACTGAATTCATTGAACGACTTTATACTGACCAAAACATAAAATCTAATGAATTATTCATACATGAAATTTATAAAATTTATTAAATGGTTGAATTTCAAATAATTAGATATGATTTTTTTTTATTGTAGAAACGATATTTTTTTTTGTAATGTACTTAAGGGAAATATGGAAAAAATGAAAGCAGCGCCTGTCGGAATAATAATTGTCTGGAATTTGGTTACCCCTAGAGCAATTTGATTAGGCAATACAATTTTTTATTGTAATGTTTTAATATTACAACCCAATTAACATAATTCTTACAAAATTAAAGTATTTACAAAATTAAATTTAATTCCGTCTAACAATCAGAGTACTTATGCAAATTATTATTAAGGCAATTATAGTAAAAGCTGTATAAATTGCTACAACCATAAATATTGGGGATTGCAACAATAAATACTATTACAACAACATATTTTAAACATAAAATGTTTAAACAGATATTGTTATAATTTATTGGTTAATATGATAAAACAAAATTTGTATTTAGAATTAATTTGCGGCCATAACAGAAGAGAAACAAAATTATAATCTGTTTTGGTATTCATTTGAATTGAATTTTGTTGTAAATACCAAAAAAGATGTAGTTATTTATACCCTCCACCCCAGTGTGCAGAGGGTATATACATATAAGTTTGTCATTCCATTTGTAATAATTAGAAAAAAATTCTGGACCCCAAAAAATATATATATTTGTGATCCTTATAACAAGCGGAGTTGATATAGCGATGTCCGTCTGTCCGTCTGTCTGTCTGTGGAAATAACGATGACAACTTCAATCGGGTAGCTAGGGTCCTCGTTGGCATAAAAAATGATTCACTAACATTTTGAAAAGTCTTATATTCAAAATCGCCCAAATCGGTTAGTTAGGGCCCGAGATTTAAATGAAGAACTAAAAAAAGTCTTGAAAAAATATGATTTTCTATGTTATTCTTGTCACGATGACGCCCTCAATAGGAGAGCTAGGATGATCATTTTTAGTGAGAATGATTCATTAAGATCATGGAAAGATTTCTATTTTTAAAATCGTTAAAATCGTTGGAACACGTCCAGGGAAATCTCTGAAAAATAAAAAAAAATTAAAAATATGATGTTTCTATATTGCTCTTGTTGTTAGTCTAAATGTTGTTTTGTTGTCATAGCTGGACTTGTTGTTTTTGTGGTCGCTGTGGTAATAATATAATAAAAACTAACACTTTGTACATTTTTTTTATCAACTCTGGTAGAAAAACTTAAAGGTTTCCATTGTTTTGGCATCACTAAAAAAATTTGTTGGATCATTTTTCTCATCGCCGCGAGCTTGAGTGCATAGTTTCAGATCAATTGAGTCACGGGAAAGGGGTTAAAAATCGATTCAAAATTTTGTCGACAAGCAGAGAAGCAGACACTACGGGTTAATATAAAGAGAGTATAAATAGTTGTTAATAAAAAACACAATGTAAATTTACAAACAAAAAATTATTTATTAATTTATTTAAAGAAAAACACAACAATGACTTTGATGTTGTATTATTTGTGTGTAATATTTACATATACATAAGTTCATATATTAAATAAAAACAAGTAAGAAAATTATAGTCAGTCTAAACCGACTATACGATACCCTATATAATGCGTTTCGAGACCCTATCTCTCAGGCCCAGCTAACTGGATATAGAAAATAAGCATTAATCAAATTTGAGTGGGATTTTTATTAATTCTTTTGGCTGAAGATATGAAAAAGTTCATATCGGATGATATGTCTATATGGGGACTAGGCACAAAAATGGACCGATCCTGACCATGTTTGGTAAAGTCTCTTGTATATTGCAAAAATATATACAAACAAAATTTGAGAAGAATCAGTGCAATATTTTTGTTTTTTGATAGATTTAAGTGAAGATCGGGTAGCAGCTCTTTATGGGGCCTATGACTAAGAGTTGTCCCATAGGGATTATTTTTGGACTACTGATTAATGGATGTAATAAACACATACAAACCCAATTTGACTAAGATTTATATGATAATTTGGATCTTATGGCAATTTATGTTGATTTCATAGGGGTCATTTGTATGGGGGCTAGGTCTGAACATGGACCGATTCTCACCAATATAATTTCAATAGCGTTCATCCTATGGCCGAAGGAAGCTTATATACCAAATTTCATCAACATATATTCATATTTTCGACCTGCAGTTTGCTTAAAAGCTTTACATGGACACACAGACGGACGACGGACGGACATCGTTAAATCGAATCAGATAGTGATTCTGATTCGATCGGTATAATAAAATATTGGTCTAGGTCAAATATTTTTGGTAGTTACAAACAGCAGCACAAAGTCATTATACCCAAACCACATAGTGGGTATAAATATATATAATATATATAATAAATATCGATATTCTGGGATTTCTATAACACGGTGCCTCGTCTAGCTGTAATTCATGGCAATGTTCGAGTCAGAGAAATATAATAACGTCACAACGCGAAGTGGGCAAATTATGTCTAGACATTTCATTTCCAAAATGTCTTCGAACTGTAAACACTTAAATTTGTGTCCAGTTTCCACCCACGCTTTTCTTTTTAAATCCGTTTTTATAGTTTTCACTTTGGTAGTTCCATAAACACTCATATTCGCGATACATATTAATAAAATTATTAATTTGGCTTTTATTTGATTTAAGTTGCGGCATTTTAAAACACTTGAACGTCAAAATCCAATGAGACTTCAAGTTAATGGCAGGGTCATGGCAAAAAGTTGGATTTTAAAGTCATGACATGAACATTAGCGGTTTCCACTAGCCATTGACTTGTTCATTGCTATGAATTATAGCTAGTAGAGACACCATGTAACATCGCAAGTTTTGCAAATATCAAAATACTCTAAATAATATACATATAATATACATATACATGAAAAGCATTTAGAACATTACTGAACGTAACCAGAACGTCCCAACGCTTTTCAATTAACTAAAAAAACAGCTGACACGTTACATTACAGTTACGTGTGGTTAACTAGGCCTTAAGTTAGTTCGATCATTATGGCTTGCTACCACTAATGATGAATAATGTTACCCTGTTAAAAACGTAATGCAAATTTACTGAATTACTATAAAATTGCAATTAAAGTTTTAACTTGTTAAATGTATTATTATGATTTATTTCTTGAAATGCGCATATAAAAACGGAAGTTTCTTAATTACAGAGCATAAATATTATTAAAATAATACTAATGATAATAAATATTAACCGTTTCCCCAAAAATGTGCATTTATGATGAACTCGGTAACTCTATTTTGTAAACACAACAAGAAGTTAATACGCCAAACTTATGGTCATAATTGTAAAAGAATTATGGAAGAACGTATGGTTTTTTTTATTATTAAAAAAGTAATATTTATTTATTAGATAAAAAAAGTAATATAAAATACATTGACATTGATTTTGTAGTATTTTGCTGTTGTATTTTTTGTGTGTAATATTTACATATACATACATATATTAAATAATAAAATAATATGCATACAGATATCCATAAGAACCGCATGTTGGAAATAAATTGGTATATTATTTTATATATATAAAATTCTGCAATATTTTGTTTAAGGGAAAATACATTTCTTTTGCATTTAACAAACAGAGGGTCACTTATTTTTGCGCAGTGTGACTATGCCACAGTAGATGGCGCCACAATTTTTGTTCTAATTAGCTTTGCAATAGTTATTTCTATTTTAACATGAATGTTAACATTTTCAATTAGATATCCAACACAACAATGTTAAAAGTGTACACAGAGCTGAGTAAAGAAGAATCAATGTGTTTTTTGCTTTAAAAACAGTTCTACATATATAGTTATATAAAATTATTATTCTGATTTACCTACAAAATATCTGATTGCGATTACATATAATTAATTATAATTAAAAATTGTTTATAATTACTAAAACGTTATTATTCGCATAAATTCAGAATTGCACCTTTTAAATTTTCAATTCAAATTTAAGAAAATATCAATTCAAAAAACTGGAATTCAGATTTCCAATTATAAATTAGAAAATATTAATTGAATTTCAGAAAAACATATTAAAACGTCGGAAATAATAACTTGAAATTTAGAAGACATCAATTGAATTTCTAAAATATAAATTTTATTCTTTAAACACAAATTGAAATTCAGAAAACACCAAATATGTTTACATTTAAAAAATCAACTGAAATTGAAAAAAATATTACGATTCAGGAGACATTAATAACATTTCAGGATAAGAAAACATTAATTTAAATTCAATGAAGTTTAGAAAACCTCAAATGACATTTAAGATTTGCGAACATAGAAATTGCTACATAAATAAAGCGAAATTTGATAAGAATGTTATTTATATATTATTTTTCACAATTTTGGTGGATGAAGTTTGTCAGAAAATAAAGATAAAAATTATCTTATTTAAAATTTTTGGGACATCTGGTTTTTTGCGTTTGGTATCCCTAATTTGAACAAGTGTTCAAGATGACCTCAAAATTTGACTTCATGGTAGGCAAAGCAAAACCCAAGAAATTTAAGTACGATAATAATTCCCAGGTAGTAGTATTTGGAGTCAATAAATGAAAATATATTTTATTAACATAATTTAATTCTAAATCAAAAGTTGGCACCACTGCACAGTTGTAATATGTGGCCAAAACTAAAAAAAAAAAATTTCATAAAAAAAAAAATTATACCAAATGTGAACTAACACTTTAAAACATATAATTGCAGACTTCCACGTGAGTGCATTTGCTGGTTTAGTTGATATAATGCAGCAAAGTTAAGATTTGTATATATCAATTTACAAATTTAATACTTCTATTTTTTTAAGTATGAAATCAAGGTAGGCTATAATTTTGAATTTATAACGTTTTAATTTTTTTTTTGTTTTTTTGAAAACTGACATTCTTCTTAACCACGCACATAAATTTCGGCTAGTTTGAGTGCGGCCTTCATAAGATTTTGTTGTAATTATAATTACTCTAAATAAATAACATAAAAAAAAAATTGAAAAGACGCAGAAACTTTTTGTTAATAATTATTAATTAACGCTCATTGTCATAAAATAATATAAGGTTTCCTAAGTAAGTACCATGAATTTCAGAACCTAGTTTAGCCGATTCTTTAAATTAGAACCTTTTTTAGTGACGCCTATTATTACAAATAAAGAGATTTTTGATATGTGGAAAGTACATCCACGCAAATAAAATCATGAAATAACAACGATAATAATTCAACACGTTGAGAAAGTTTCCAAAAAAATTTTAAAAATAGATCAAATGAAACAAAAAATCCGAAAATTAGTATTGCAAAGAAAAGGTGGCAAAATTCTAAGTATCATAAGGATTTTTTTGAATATAAGAAATCTGAGTGGCTAAAAAGAGAATTTACATACTTGGAATGTGAAGATTGCGTAAGTTTACATTTTAGAAATATATATGATTAAAACAATTATCAATTTTTTATGAAAAGGATGGTGGGACAAATCAACAGGCGGAAGACCTGAGAAGTAAGCGCCGTAAAATAAATGAAATTTGTGTAAAATATGAAAAGGAATTAATTCATAAGGCTTCTGAAAAACTTTGTCGAGTTAAGTGCAAATATCGCTTTGATGAAGAGATCCAAATACCAAATGGTGCTTTAGCCATGTTTATGGACCTTAAGTTTACTAAAACTACGTATGAGGGTCTTAGAGATTATAATGAAATGTTATTGGGTGCAAAATATTATCCTTCGTATACTAAAATATTGGAAAGAAAAAAAGAATGCTACCCAGATAATATAATAATTGAGGAAACCGGGGCATCCATAAAGCTTCAAAATCTTTAAATAACACCTCAACTCGAATTTTACAATCCATTTATGTAGACTTGAATAATATTTCTGAAAAAAAATAATACTGATTGGAAAGTGGGGTATGGATGGTTCTAGCGGTCAACAAATCTTTAATCAAAAGTGGCAAAACGAAAAAAATTTGGAAAATGTGGATGAGTAAAATATTTTTATGGTTACATTTGTTTCTTTAAAATTAATTACAGAACAAAGTAAACAAATAGTTTGGAAAAATGAGAGACCATCTTCAATCAAGTACTGTAGGCCAGTGAAATTTAAGTTTACAGTGGAAACCACGGAAACCGTTCAGAAGGAATACAAAGATTGTTGCCAACAGAATTGGAGTTTAATGAATCCATCAAATTTGAAGTAAACTACAACATTATGTGTACAATGGTTGATGGTAAAGTCGTAAATATTTTAACTGCACAAAAATCGTCAAGATCATGTAATATATGCAACGCAAAGCCAAGTGATATGAACAACATTGAATATGTGAAATCGTTAACCCCCAACGAAAGTAACTACGAGTTTGGGCTAAGTACTCTTCATTGTTGGATTAGATTTATGGAATGCATTCTTCACATTTCGTATAACCAAGATTTTAGGAAGGCGTTTTCTTCTAAAGAAAATAAACAAATAAAAGAAAATAGAAAAAAACATATTCAGAAGGAACTAAAAAACAGAATTGGAATCTGTGTCGATATGCCTAGACCTGACACTGCCAACTTAAACGATGGTAACGTTGCTCGAACGTTTTTTAAAAATTATAACGTCGTTTCAGAAATTTTAAACATTGATATCGGTCTAGTAAATAGATTTTATTGTATCTTGCAAGTACTTGCATCTGGTATAGAAATAATATTAACAAAATTCAAACTATATTGCAATGAAACTAATACACTATTTGTGGATCTGTATGGGTGGTATACTATGTCACCGTCAGTTCACAAGGTGTTGATGCATGGAGCAGAAATAATATCTCATTTGGAAGTCGCAATAGGCGCGATGTCAGAAGAAGCTCAAGAGGCATCAAATAAAGTATTCAAATCTGCAAGACTCAATAATAGCAGAAATTTTTCAAGAAAAGTAAACAATGAAGATATAATACACTACCTCTTAGTATCGTCCGATCCTCTTATTAGTCATTTTAGAATAAAGAGAGAGCGAATCAAACAAGATATTTTACCAGAAGCCTTGGAAATGGTGACTTATTTTTTTTGCAATTATATGTTATTTTTTTATACTTAAAAGAAAAGCTTAAATTTAAAACTACATCGCATTTGGTGCGTGAATTTTTTAACGATGCGAAAAAGTAGTATATCACTTCTTAATAAATAAAAAAAAAACTTAATGATAATTAACTATGTTTTTTATTTAACAGTTCAAATAGATTTAAATTGATATGTTCCTAAAAAGAAATTAGTTTGACTTTAAAACAAAAAATAAACTATTTAAAACACTTCACTACAAAATTCAATAAGTTTCTACTTCATAACCCTTTCATGACCGAATTCAAATGGCTGGGTATTTTCAGACCAAACTTAGTTTAAGAAACATGTTACCTGTTAAAATCGCAATGATTTTATGCACCATTTATGCAAGTTTGGATCTGAAAGGGTTACTAACATATTTTTAGTAATTGGAGAATGAAATTGTTTTCATTCGCTATAGTTTGACAGCCATTTTTAATTAATTTATGTAGTGAATTAAAAATAGTTTTGAAATTGAAAATAATGGGCGTGGCACTTTTGGATCACGCCCAAATTTAGAATATAAATCACATATTCTATATCTAACCCATGTATAAATTTACATAAAGAAATAAAAAAGTTTTGGGGTTTTGGCCGGATCTTACAACTGTGCACTGGGTTAGATTTTGTATTGCATTGTGTTATTTTGCGTTACCACAAAATCTAATATAAAATTATTTTCCAAATATGACAATATTTTAACAAAAAAAATTGAGAGAGCTTTTTCGCAATGAAGGTTAGGGTGAGCTATTTAATTTCCAAAAACTTTAATTTAAACGAGAGGTTATGTCATATAACCGGAAACGCATGCATATAACCTAAATGCATGCCGATCAGCAACGACGATGACCAAAAAGTAAACATCGAAACGTGTTTTCTTTTATTCGAAATAATATAAAAGAAGAAAACGATCTTTCCTCATTGGAGCGCGAATTACTAATGTGTGAGAGCTCTTTATACCAACTCGTAGAATAAACAAAAATCCAGATCAAACCAAAAAATTTGCTGAAATAATTTGGTATTAAGTTTAACAAATAGTTTACTTTTTCAAGTATTTTGTGTACATTTATTATCAATACTCAAACTGAGGTGAAGGGTATCAAAGATTCGGCACAGCAGAATTTAACACTCTTACTTGGTTTTAATAGAACATTAAGTACGTAATTTGATTCATTAACTTATCTCTTTAGAATCCAAAGTTACAGCAAAAATTGTGAACCAAAGTAATTTTTTTCGAAAAACAAAAAAGCACTTGACAGGTTTAAAAAAATGATAAAAAATTATTTTTTTCCCAAACGGTAGTTTTTAATATAATAATAATAATTTGTAAAAAAAAAAATATTTTTTTTTAAAGACGGCTTCCCTGAATTATTCCTAATTTTGGCTATCATTCAACCCACTGTGCGGCGAAAGAACTATGCATATGATGGTCTTGTGTAGGCCAAGATCTTTGCGCAAAATTTTACACATAGTTAACGGACAGAAGCCCAATTCCTGCGACCGATGACGAATTAATAAATTTCGATCTTCTTCCACACTTTCGTTTACAGTGGCGTTTACAGCATCATTTGGAGAGTATATCTGTGGTTTTCTAGAATAACCGCGTATGTCATAAAATCAAAATGTTCAGGAGAGCCAAAAAACGTTATATTTGAAATTATGGGCTCGATATAAAGTTTTTAGAGCTTTTTATTTAACAGTCCTGTAGATATGGGCAATAAATACTTTATATAAAATTTTGAGTCAAAAATCTTCAGAGGAATAGATCCTAGAGAAGGACAAAAAAACTATATATAAATAACACTTAAAGTGTGTGCAGACAAAACAACTTATGTCGACAAACGTCGTATTCTTTGAAAAAGCAAACTACCAATGCAACCATCCATGTAGACATAAGTTGTTGTTGCTTGAAAAATGGATTTTTTTGTTCGTCAACAAAAAGTTAACGGGACTTGGGATGAGAATATAACAACGTATCAAGAATAATAGTGACAAAAAATAACAGAACAAAACACAAAAGTTTTTATAAGTGGTTATAAACTGAAAAATAATCCAAAATTATTTTGCATTTTTTTTCATTAATAACAAAGTATGTCGCTATCTGTCGTTTTCTGAGAAAATAATTTGTCAGCGATCAAACGTAGGTTGACATACGTCGTTAGTGCTGCAAATTAATTTAATAATAATAATAATAATAATAAGTTACGTCGTTATTTAAAGAAAAAACTCAGAAATGGTCAATATTTTTTTTTTTTAATTAAACACATGTAAAGAGCGTTAAAAATTATTATATTTGGCATCGTTAACTCAAAACTGACAAAAATTGACTTACGCGGATATTCCAGAAAACCACAGATATGGTATGAAATCTATCCCCAGTTCGACGGATGGCTAGCTTAGATAGACGACTATGTTCGCCATAAAAATCACAAAGTCGTTTATAAGTTGCGTGAATCGATAACAGAATTTTTTCATGTTAATTTGCCGGAGTATACTGATCATAAATGTGAAAAAGTGAGCGCGATATAACAGTCCGTTTGGCAGCTAACCATTTCGTAAGTTTTATCTAAGCAAATCAAACATCTTTTACATGTATTTGTACATGCGTGTGTTTAATGAGTTGAATCAATCATAAGTATTATAAGTATTTTCTTAAAATTATAAATCCAATTTATATGATTTATGAATCAAAAGAATTTGGGATGGTATGAGTATGATGTTGACGTCTGATTCATGTTTATTGCTACTTATACTTATAAATCAAGATTACTGTGAGTATGAGTGCATCAGAGTAGTGTAATTTCTACTTTTTTGTACTTAAAATTTTATGCGTGACTAATAGTAGCGAACAAATGATTTACTGCTGATCTCTAGTAATGCTAACGAGTCTGTGCAGAAAAGTTGATATTCACTCGCAGTTTCTTTTCATATAAACTTAAATTATAACGTAATTTCTAGATTTACGAGACATTTTTAAGGTATTATTCCTATCCTTTCCCCAGAATTTGTCAGGATTATAATGCATCACACGATTTTGTTGATTTAAATTTTTGGGCATTGATAGTAAAACGCTTTTTTATTGATTCGTTAATTAACGAATTTTTGTTGTTTCTAAATTAATTTGTTTCTTATTTATTATCAGCTGAAGACATAAATCTGTATTTGTTTTTTTATTTGCCATCTTTTTTTTAGAAAATCTACAGCTGCGGATCCTGATGTATATATTGTATCCATGTTGAGGTGAAAAGTCATTTTCTTTGGGCGGGGCGGGTAAATGGGTGGCATTGTAGGTTGTTTTAAAAGTTAATATTTCTCTTATATTTCTTAAAAATTTTACTAATCACTTAAGTCCCTAAAATGTAACTTTTAAGCTGGCCTCTGCTATACTTTTTTCAGAAAATTATTAATGAATAAGAACTCAAGGCTAATAATTTAATAGGTAAATGAATTCATGTGAATCTTCGATATTCAATAGCTTGCTTGTATTTAATTATTCTACATATAGCTAGATAAAACAAGTAAAAAAATTATAGTCGGTCTAGCCCGACTATATGATACCCTATACCATGGTTTAGAGACCCTATTTCTTCGGTCCAACTAGTTGGATATAGCAAATAAGCACAAAAAAATTTGGGTGGCATTTTTACTAATTTTTTTCGCTGCAGATATGAAAAAGTTCATATCGGATATTGTATTTATATGGGGACTAGGTCGAAAAATGGACCGATCCTGACCATATTTGGTAAAGTCACTTATACTTTGAAAAAATATATACAAACCAAATTTTATAAAAAACTGTGCAATATTTTTGTTTTTTGATGGATTTAAGTGAAGATCGGGAAGCAGCTCTATATGGGGACTATGACTAAGAATTTTCCTAAAGGGATTATTTTTGAACTACTGATTAATGGATGTAATAAACACATACAAACCCAATTTGACTGAGATCTATATGATAATTTGGAACTTATGGCAATTTATGTCGATTTCATAGGGGTCATTTGTATGGGGACTAGGTCTGAACATGGACCGATTCTCACGAATTTCAATAGCGTTCATTCCATTGCCGATGAAAGCTTATATACCAAATTTCATCTATATATATTCATATTTGCGACATGTAGTTTGATTACAAAGTTTACATGGACACACAGACGAACGGACGAATCAAAAAGTGATTCTAAGTCGATCGGTATAATTAAAGTTGTTTCTAGGACGAATATTTTTGGTTGTTACAAACAGCAGCACAAAGTCATTATACCCAAACCACATAGTGGTATAGGTATATTATATGACATATTTCATGACAAAATCAAAAAATTCTCTAACACTTTAGTGACCACTTTTCTTTATTAAGAAATTATTCCGAAGGTAATTTTAGAATAAAAGCAAAATTTGATCACAAAAAAAAAAAAAAAAATTGTTTATGAGTCGCAATTCGCTTCGTTTTTAATTGAAGAAATATTTTAAACGCATAAGTGTTACCCTTATAAATATACTTTATATACAAAAGTATTAACTTGACCCCCATTTTAACTTTTTCCATTAGTTGAAAGTAAAAATAACAAAAAATGGTTGTTGACCCCACAAAAAGAAGACAGAGAAATTGGGTCAAAATACGAACAAAACAACTCTTAACGCGAATAAAACAAATTTAACAATTTATCACGAAACACATTACAACGTTTAACTGTTTGCTTGTAGGTTTGCCTGTTCTTTAAAGTGACTATAAAGGGTACTTCACAATCTACAATGAAGAACAGACTTGGTTCTTTTTTTCAATATTTTAATATTTTTTATTTTTGTTGATGTTTAAGATAAATTATTCTTTAATTTGGTCCTTTTTTTTAAATGTGTTATTGTAATTCAATGGAACATTTTTTTTTTTTCAAAAGTTTTAATGAGTTTTCAGTTTTCTGTTAGACTTAACTAACCATCTACTTGCCGGATAAAGGAAATGTCTTACACCATAACAAAAATGTGTTTAAAAAAATATTTAATATATTTTTATTAAAATAAATATATTAAGCAGAATTTTTTCAATGCACGAATATTGTCGGGTCGCACAAATTTTCTTTTGCCTTTTTGTATTATGAACTATCAAAAGCTAAAATTAGACCGAATGACTAAGAATCGCTATTTAAACTTGACCTTGTTGCTTTGAAGGTTGTTTTCAAATAAAATAAATATGTCTTTATTGACTCTGTTGAGAAAATTTGGTTTGAACTATTCTCCAGGTCTTCACTGTAATATTTGCGTTGTTATACCCTTCACATCACTGTGTGCCATTCCGTTTGTTATAACTAAAAACAAATCTGGACCCCAAAACATATAAGGATTTGGATGGAAAAATCTTAACATTTTTAGAATGTAATAACAAGGAAACCATTGAACCGAGAGCTTCGATTTTTCTATTTAATTCAAATTATATTAAAGCTTACAAAAAGATAATTTTTATAATTTTAATCACTACTTATGAACTTATGGATCTCTTACGACAACCTTTCCATTAAGGATTTTATGTTGGTTTCTGTCACTTTTTTTTTTTTTTTTTACTATCAATAAGTCATTGATTTTCTTATTTCTAAAACAATTTTGAGTTACTATCGTTAAGAGATTACAGCAAATAATAACATAATTTATTAATATAAGTTACATTTTTTAAACATATTATTCTAGAATATAGGAAAAAGATAGTATGAAAAATCCTACATATAACTAATATCACAAAAAAAAAAAAAATTTAAATAAAAGGGGAGGTTTGAAAAATTTTTATTAAACAAAAAAACTAATTAAGTCTATACCAGAGTGTATAGAATCAATTAGCCCATGCTATGTAAACCTCTCAAATGGGCAAAATTTGACCTTCTGCATCTATAATTGAATGCCAGTGTCAGATCCCTAATTAACGTTTCGATAGTTTTTTGCCCTGTCATTCTATGCAATTCTTTAGTGGGAAATCGTCTTGGTAAATTAAGTATTATCTTCAAATTTTTATTTTGAATTATTTGAATACGTTTCTTGTGGGTTTTCGCGCAATCTTTCCAAACAATACATCCATATGTAAGAATAGGTCTGATACATAACTTGTATAAAAGAAGTTTGTTTTTAATACTCAGTTTCGATTTTCTATTAAGACGACGATACAGAGTTCGACCACAACGAAGTGCTCGTAAAGAAACATTTATTAAATGTTCCTTGAAAGTCAGTTTTTCATCTAGTGTTATGCCAAGATATTTAATTGATTTTGACGAAGCAATTTCCTTTCCCTCTAGAAACAATTTAAGGGAGGGATTTCTCTTAGGAGATTTATTAAACGGAAACAAAATCGCTTGAGATATCTCTTCGTTAATTTTAATTTTGCACTTGGTGAAGTATTTGGATGCGGAGATGATGCATACGCTTTACAATAGCATTCGAAACATTTGCGTGTGAAATGAATGCGCTGTCGTTGCACAGTGGCGCCATTTGAGTTTTTTCGTTGCAAAAATCATATCTTTTGAACCGAATAACATAATTGAACAGTTTAAACAGCATATCATAGATAACTGCTCAGCCTATGAAATGAGCATCTGGAAAGGGTGCTACGCTTTGTAGGGGCCTACTTATGGGTTATCAAAATTAAAATTTGTAGAAAAATCAATTTTATGGTAACTAAAAAAAATTATTTTTACATTTTTAGATTGTTTTTATTTTTTTTCTTTAGGATTTTATGTTTTAAATTATTACCCAACAAATTAAAAAAAAAATTACTTCTTTTTAAAATTTATTTTTTCAATTTTCTGTAAAATATTCATCACAATTCGTAAGAGAAGGTATATCTAAAAGACTAATCATTTCTAAACTATAATTATTTTCTAACTCTATTCGTGACTTCACATGCCGCAGGGAAGAAATAAGTGGATCGGAAGATGCTGCCAACATGTTGAAGAGGTTAAAGAGGTCATTTTGCCTTACCCTTGATGCTTTGAATATGTTCTGCAATCTATATTTTTTTATAGAATTTGTTAAGAGACTCCTGTGCTTCTTCAGAAAGCTCTCCAATTGGCAAAGACTGGTACTCAATTATATCTTTGCCATGCTCCAATATTTTATGGATTGGCTGGGTCAACTTCTTCTGTGGATACATTTCTGCTAAAAGAAATGCAGTTTTCGATGCATATTCTCCATATTTTGTAGAATTGACATGTTCTTTGCAGTTTAAAACATTCAAGATCGTTCCCAATCTTTTCACGTTTTGATTGTCAATTCCAGTGATTCTAGTTACTGCCTCATCATTTTCAAAAAATCTCCTAGAATTGTGTTTCCATCGTTTGAGTTACCGTATCCGTGCTTGGGACAGTCTACTTTTAGTCCAACTTGTTTAAAAAAAGCATCCTGTATTTGCTTCTTTCTGATCTTTTCCTTATCCTTTATTGATGTATTTTCATCGAAGTTTTCCTCCTCTTGTGGTAGGGTATACGCCAGTTTTAGCAAGAACTCCATACACCTTATCCTTGCGTGCAATCGTTTGTAGAATCGTTTAAATTACCAAAGTTCTTCTGACTCTTTTTGCAAATCGGGCATGACAATGTTGAGGTTGTTCCTGTCAGTTCGTTTACGACTTCTCCGTCAACCATGGTCAGGTGGAACTCGTAATTGCATTCAATATATTTTCCTTCTCCAATTTGCAGCTTTGTAGGCTTAATCTTGCTTATTTGTTCTTCAATGTCCTTCACCGTGGTCCTTCTGAGTTCTGCCGATTCCCTTGCAAACTGAAACATTATTGGTCGGCAATAATGCACTGATGACGGACGTGGATTTTTCCAGTGTAGGAAAACATCAAATTTTAGCCGCAAAGGAACAACAGATGCCATAAACATATTTCCGTCCGATATTGTAGCGTCATCGGAAGATATCCTTTGCTTATAAACGCTTTGTCCGGATGATCCATCGCAGCCCCATTTGCTGATCAATGTCAGTTTCTCAGGAAGAATTTTCACCTCATTTTCAGGAAGACTCTCCAACAACCGTTTTGCTGTATGGCCCATGAGATCCTGCAGATTGGCTTTCACAAAGACTTCCGTAAACTCCGTCTGCAGTGGTCGTGAATTTATTTTGGCTTGCGTAATATGCTTGCATCATGGTAAAACGTCAGCCCCGTGTAGCATCAAGGATGCCCGTAGTATCTCATATTTTTCTTTGGAAAGTTGTAAGTCCATAAACAAGGCCAAGGAACCATACTTTTTAATGTGTGCGTTTGTGGGCGTGGGAATGCTTTCCTTAATCCTTTTTAGTCGCAGTGGGCTTGCATCAGCAACAGATTTTGTAATCTGCGACCTAAGTCTTTCACTATCCCTTGTATATTTAATAGACAGCGCATCCGATAAATGCTTCGTGGTCAAGTCATTGGTGGCATCGGCAAGTTTCCTCTTTCTTGTGAATATTAAACACTCCTCAATACTTTTTTTTTGCCTTCCTTTTGCTCCTCTGGTTGATGTGGTGGGTTTATCTACTGCCAATATATCCAGGATGGTGTCTTCATTAAGCCAGTCCTGGAGTTGAAGTTCTGAATGGTTCGATTAGATTTCACCCATTTTGCCTTAATATTTGCATATATCAGATAAAAATTATTTTTTATAATTTCTCTTCTCTCAATATGTCCGTATAAGCTATCAAGTTCTTCTAAAGCAGCTTCCGTGAAAAACTTTGGTGTGGTTGACCTTCTAAACAGTTCAAATAATTTTAAATTGTTCAACGCCATGTTTTCAGTACTTGTTGCGCCAACTTTCAGTCGTAGACTAATCCAGGCATTATGCTTATTTTGCAATATATAGGCTTATGCTACCATGTCTAAAAATTTACCTGTTCCCTGCATACATATGGATTTAGGCTGAATTATGCAATTTTGATATTTGCTCGTGTCTAAATAAGATTTGTGCCTACCTGGAGGGACCATAAGTCAATATTGTTCTTGACCATTTGTACTCCAAAGTTATTTTTAAGTGAGGTGCGTACCTGCGAATTTCAATGAGTAGTTTTTTGTGCTTCCTGTGTCTGTAACAGAATATTGAGAGTAGACTTTGGCAGAGGCTCACAGGTAGACAATCGACTTAAAATGCAATTTTCAAACTATTAGATCAAACTACTGTCAGTCAAAACATGTAAGGGATGCACGCCATACAATTTCTGCAACCATGTCTTTTTAATCTTTTTTTACCTCTAGAAGCCAAACGGGCACGTACGGGCAGATAAAACCTTTTGAATTATGTAAAGAAATAATCAAAGAACATGTTTTGCAAATATGGCAAATATAGAAAAATATGGATTTTTTTTATTTTCCGTCAAAGTTGAAAAATAGTGAAAAAACGGATAGTTTTTAAATAGTGATTTACCAGGAGAAACACAAAGCAAATAGTTAATTTTTTTTTATCATTATACATTTAATAAATACATCAATCAACACAAACAAAAAATAAGGCGATTCGTTACATATTTTTCGTGATATTACACCTGAAATCGCAACAAATTGACTAAAAATTGTGTGTTTTTTTGAAAACCGAAAGTCGGTCAAGTTTGAACGGTTATATCTTCTAAACTAAAAATGTGATATTATTAAGAGTAGCATATTTGAAAGCGTTGAAAAGTTTCCTATAACATGGGTTTATTCAAAACTTCGTCGGCGCACATGAAAATTTTGATTTTTGCAACCTCGTTTGCTCTACAGGCGCCACTGTGCGTCGGCATAAAAAGCCACGTCATTACCTGCCGATAATTTGAAGTCAGAAATGTAAATATTATAGAGCAGTGGAGATAAAAAGGAACCCTGAGGCACCCCTGCTGGTATATATTTATCAGCTGAACGAGCCCCGGCCACTTCGACTACAAATGACCTATCAGAGAGAAAGCTTTTAATTAATTTTATTAGGTATAATAGGCATTGAAGTTTATGAAGCTTGTATATAAGCCCATTATGCCAAATTGAGTCAAAAGCTTTTTCTATGTCGAGGAAGAGTACTCTTGTGGAGTAACGTCTATTCTTAATGGTTTTTACCATGTTGCACGTTTTAACTGGTGGGTAGTAGAATGTTGAGCTCTAAATCCATATTGGCAGCTATGGAGAAGATTATTTTCATCGACGAAATTGCTCAGTCTTTTCAATATAATTTTTTCAAAAATTTTATCCAGAGAGCTCAGTAAACTGATTGGCCTGTAGCTCGATGGTATATTTGGGTCCTTACCACTTTTTGCAATGGGAATAACTTTCGCCTTTTTAAATCACGTTGGGAAATGGCCAATCTGAATACAAAAATTATAAAATGTTTTTGTTATGTATTGTTGATCCTGTATTGGAATAATTAGTCATTTATTGTTCGGTTTAAGATCATGTATATATTTTTCTAATGAAAGGAAGATAATAATTTTTGTAATGTAAGAGAAATATTAGAAAAAAATTGAAGACAGCGCTAGATGTATAAAATTTAATCAAGAAATCGTAAGCTGCACTTGGAAGTTTCTTCAGAACCAAGTTGGTTATTTTATCCAAACCTGGGGACTTTGTGTTTTTGAGATTTTTAATAAGGAATATAACTTCATCAGAACAAGTAAAAGTGTCTATATTGTTATTAGACGAGTCGTCATCTTCTATTGATATTACGACTAAGTTGACTTTTCTATCTATAGAACTATTAAAGTGGGTAATGGTATTGTGAGCTCTAGCGAACTCATCGGCAATAGTGTTGGCAATTTCGACGCTGTCAGTGACTATACGGTTATTAACGACCAGTTTCTTAATTGAACTGGACTTACCCCTAATAAGTTTTGTAATCTTTCAGAAATTCTTACCTCCAACAGGCAATTTGAACAGAAATGATCCCCACGCTTCATTTCTAGCAACATTGATGTGGTAGGCAATCATTTTATTCAGTTCTCTGACTATTGCCCGAAACAATGTCTTTCTGGTGACGTCATTACACCGCTGAAACTTTCGTCTATACATATTTCGCAGAGAAATCATTCGCTTACAATCAGGAGATACCTGGAAATTTATATTTTCACGAGTTCGGTAAGGTATTGATGAACAACAAGCAAAGGTAATCAGGTCAGTAAATTCTTGAATTGATTGGTCAACATTGAGATGGGGTAGCTGATTGTTTAGGATAGGCGACTGATTAATTTTAGAATCGATTATAATCTTAATCAGGGAATAGTTTTACATGGTCACGGGCAGGTTCGTTAAGGTAAAAGGTAACTGGCACGTGGTCATAGTATAATTTGTTAGGATGAGTCTCTAATTCTGAAAACGGAAGTGTAGAGTTAGAAAGCAGAAGGTCAATTGTCGATGGACGTCTATATATATTATATTCTGAGGAAAACGAGTGCGGTGGTATGGAAAATATATATAGTAGTTTGACAAATTTTAATGGTCATAAAGAAGTTTACCAGCTCTGTCAAACTTACAAGTGCACTCCTGAAGAAAATGGAAAAGGGACTTGTAAAATGCAGTAAATATTTTCACAAATGGAAAATCAAAATTAATCCAAACAAGACCCAAGCAATAATTTTTCCATTCAACAAATCTCCCAAAAGACTGCCAAGACGTCATCTTCCTATTGGAAATCTTAATATATAAAAACGTTGGTGCGTATGTTGGTACTCTAATAACTGTTGAACCACTAATGCTAGCGACTTCGTATTCATACCATATGTTCCTTTGGTTCTCCGATTTGCATAACTTTTTTTTTTACTCGATAGGTGACGCTGGGGTCGAGATTTTCCCAAAAAATTTATTTACGGTCCAATTTAGCTCAAATTCGCAACATATATTATGTACATAAAACTAAAGTTGCTGACAAAGTTTTTCACCTGTAGGTGGCGCTGGTGTTAAAATATTCAAGAAAACGTATATTTTTATTCAGTCATATTCATAATATTATTAAATCGTGCTTTACTTTTGCCCGACACTCGGTATTAAAATTTAGATGCAATATAAAATCCAGATGTTTTCTTCGGGCCAGCAACGCGAACCGGACTCAGCTAGTAATACCATAAATGTACTTAATCATGTCAAATATCTCGGAGTTGTCTTGGACAAAAAGCTTACTTTTAAACAACATATTATGGCTACGTGCCAAAAAGCTATAAATTCATTTAAAGCATTATGGCCACTGCTAAATAGATGGTCATTTCTAAACCCCAAAAACAAAAACCTACTCTTCAAAAGTGTTATAAGGCCAATATTAACATACGCGTGTCCTATTTGGAGTGACGCTGCCAACTGACACCTAAAACGCTTACAAATTATACAAAACAAATATCTTAAAATGATAAATAAAAAGCCCTGGAGGTATCCTACAAATCTTCTTCATGAAGAAACAGGTTATGAGAAAATTATCGATTTCATAACAAGGATTAACAACAATTATTTTGCCAAAATTGAAAATTCCTCTTACCCACTGATAAGAGAATGTAGAGAAGTAACGTAAAATTAAAAAGAAATCACCAAATTGAAAATTATGTGCTTATAGAGGTCTATTATTTCTAATAAACCTCCTATAAGGACATAAATATTTTCAGATAGTATTTGAATTTATTAAATCATATAAAGGTTTTTTTCCCTCCCATTTTCCTTTAAAAATCATTAAAAATAAAATAAAAACTATTTAATATCTTTAGATCCTATATATTATTTGTTGCAATATCTATATGTAAAGATAAGATCTCATATGTGAATATCAAATTTGTTAAAATATGTAAATAAAGGATGAATATATAATTGAATTGAACCAGCTCTGTCAGACGTTGGACAATTCCAACTGGTGTGATGAGAGTTAAATTCTCCAAGAATAAAGAAATCACAATTGGCAGAAGTTAAAAGATTAATATCTGAGACAAAATCATCAGTATAAAGTGGACAGGAGGCACCTATAAACATTACTTTTCTGTTGCAGATTTCCATAGAAATGCATATGTTTTCAAATATTTTAGTATCAAATGATATTTCCCACTTATGCGCTAATGTTGACCTTACGGCTATTGCTACACCACCTCCATGAGAGGTTCTATCATTTCTTTACACAATATAACCAAGTAAATTGAACTTATGTGTTTCTGTACACAATATAACCAGGTAACTTGAACTTATGGTTTGTTTTTAAAAAAGTTTCATTAAGAAGCAGAATATCAATATTTTTTTCTCTTAAAAATAAATAAAGTTGAACTGATTGATTGAAGCTTGTAATACCTTGGCAGTTCCAGTGCATTACATGAAGGCAGTTATTTCTGTTGTTAGATGCTATATTTAAGCAATTGCATTATAACGTTAAGCTGTTCCATTTTTGAAGTACACTTCTGTAGGTCAGACACAGCATTCGTAAATATGTTGAACAATTCATCGATACTAAATAAGTCATCTCATATGTTGGTTGGTCGAGTAGCTGTTCTTACTGCATCGGCATAACTCTTAGCAGCAAAAATTGGACTGTTTCCAATCGGCACAGAATTTGAAGGATTAACCCATTGAGTCGTATTGTTTGGAGCTTTCTCAAAAAATCGTGGAAATGATGGTTTCGTGTAGGCTGATTCCTCTTGTTCACATTATCACGCATGGCAAGGTTTTCTTTACGGCTGGGACACCGAGGGTCATCTGCTCTATGATTTGTGTTTTTTATATTTTTCTTGGTACAATTGGAGCACTTGTAAGCTATAGGGTTTCCCTCTGATATCTTGTTTATTTGACAAACTGATAAATCATGATCACCACCACATGTAATACAGATATTATTGCGATAACAGTTCTTGGAACCATGGCCGACATTGCGCACTTGGTGCATTGAGTAGGACCTTTTTTACTTTTTAGGTGGTTTCTCCAGTGAACCACAATACTGCGAAGTCGTGTAATTTTTAATATCTGTGTCTTTGAGTTTTGAGTTCGGTCAAACTCTAACATTTACAATGCATCATCTGCAGAAGAACGAACATTTTTTATTTCCTTAACGCTAGTTGCAGTGACATTGTATTCTAATTTAAGCTCTTCCTCTAATGCTTTTGGGTCAGTTTGGGGTAGGCCATATAGGAATAGCTTAAACAATTTATTATCTTTACTTTCGTGGGTATAGAATCTGAAATTAGCTGCGGTGAGTTTTTTCTTTGCGACATCATAATTTACCAAAGAAGAAGATATTATTTTCGTGCCGGCTGACATTCTTTTGAACTCGTAATCTTTCCCAATTAAGTTATATACTGGAGTAAAACCATGAATAGAATCAACGACAATTGGGGGTATTACAATTTTGTAATACCTAATATCCTGTTGCTCACCTTCACAGAAAGTGTCTTCTTCATCATCTAGATTTTGTAAGATTTTCAATCGATTTTCATTTGCACTGAATTTCTTTTTTGGGGAACTTCCCCAACACTTCTTTCGTTTTAAAGCATTCATTAATAACATATTTTTTTTTAGTTCTTTTTCGTTGTTTACTTTACTAAAGAAGTAAGTAAATGCAATTTACTATGATAGTATGTTGTTGTTTTTAACTGTAACTGTTGTTTTTAAAATACTGTAGCAATACTAAGCAAATAACAATAAATACGTCTGTTCGCGATCAATGACTGCATGAGACTGGTTTCTGTCACTTTTTTTGGAACAGTTAGTTCATCTCCTTGTAAAATCTTCCACAGTTTAAGACATCTTGTTTGTGGCCTGCAACTTCCTTTTCACAAGACCTTAATATTTTTTCAGTTTCCTAAGCTCGGGACAGTTTCGTTTATTTCCTCGCTTGGTACAAAACCCACGTTATTGATCTTGTATCACATACCGTAGTGACAGCATGCCAAATCAGGCTTAACATATGTACACACATTGTGCTGGCCATATCAGGAACTTTTGTTTTTGAATTTTGTCTGCTATATTCGACATTTCATCGAGCATGAGCAACATACAAATTTTTATCCGGAAGCTGAGAGAAATCTGCCATACGTTTCATCGTCCATTATGCAGCAGGAGTATTTATTTATGAACCATGATTTCAATATCCCTGCTCAGTTTTTGGCCCATAAATTTTTTTCCACCGTTCCCGTCTGGAACTTTTTGAACTTTGTATGTTTTCAAACCTGAATTTTCCCACCAAATAGGCCGGATGTGTTGGGAGCTCTTTTCTTGACCTTTCTTTCTAATATATCATAATTTTAGCACGTACTTTTAATTCGTCACTCATTTTGATCAAACTAACAATAAATGAAGAAGGTTAAGCTGACCATAATAACTGACATATTTCTCAAGGAATACTTGTTAAAAAAAATTCAAATAATGCTTGCAAAAGAAGTTAAGAAGAAAACCGTGTGCTCAGATTTTTTCTATCTCACTCCTTATATTAAATATGGAGTTAATATAAAGGTGGCGTCTGTCCGTCTGTCCGTCTGTGAAAATCACGATCACGCCCTGAATATGTCAGTTAGGTTCCACAGATTTAGTGGAAATGATTCTCTGACATCTTGGGCAGGTTGCTGTTTGAAATTGACAAAATCGGCTTAATAGGTTTCGAGATTTCAATGAAAATGGAAAAAAAATCTTCAAAAGATCAGATTTTTCTATGTCGTTCTTGTCTATGTTTTTATTGTTGTTGTTGTTATTAAAAATTTTGTAATTTTTTTGTGATAGCTGTAATTATTGCAGTTGTTAAAGTCGTTGCATTTGTAGCATTTGCTTAATAAGTGTGTTTTTAATGTTATATTACATGTGCCATATTAGGTTAGGCCGCTATTGTCACATTTTTTTAAATGTTATCTCGAAATAAATTCACAAAATCACCAAATTGCCATCCTATCATTTCTGTCCAAAGTGATGGAAAATCTCATGCAAAGGCAAATTAATAGAAATTTAAAAGAGCGCAAACTTCTAACAGAAAAACAGTCTGGTTTTAGACAGGGAAGAAGCTGCATCATGGTGTTGATCGATGTGGTCGAAAAACGTATGTCCAAACTTGATAAGGATATGGTATCATTCCTTGTGCCGTTAGATCATAGTAAAGTTTTTGGTACAGTTGACCACTCCATTCTGCTGACCAAACTCCAAAAGCTTTTTAACTTTTCTGATTCGGCCAATAAACTTATTGGATCATATCATTTATGCCGAAAACAAGTTGTCTCCTTCGATGGTTTGATTTCCAATGCTGCTGATATTGATAGAGGGGTGCCACAAGGATCCATTCTGGCCCATTACTTTTTTGTAAGTACATTAATGATCTTCCTGATTCTCTAAGTCACTGCGATATTCAAATGTAAGCAAATGATGTACAATTGTACATAAGCTCTAAATTTAAAAATGTACGTTATTGTATTGACTGCATTAACAACGATTTGGATAAAATTAATTAATGGGCAAGTATAAATGGTCTAAGCATAAATCCGAAAAAATCAAAGTGCATCTTCTTGTCGAGAAATAATAAGAAAAGACTTGAAAATACTGACTTTTTCAAAATAAACAACAATATAATCAACTTTGTTCCATCATCATCAAATTTAGGAATAACATTCAATGCCCAACTTTCATGGAAAAACCATATTAATATTTCGGCTGGAAAAGTTCATGGTATGCTGAGAAACCTGTGGGCTGTTAAAGCATCGATGCCCTTTAATATACCGATGCTTCTGGCTAAAACATATTTAATTCCTGTTTTATTGTATGGGTGTGAAATATTTGCAAATTGTGACACCATTGATTTTAATCGACTTGTGGTCACGTATAACAACATAGCCAGATATATATTTAATCATAGTAGAAGGGAAAGTGTATCACCGTTTTCATATCAGTTACATAAAATGTGTTTTAAAGATATATTAAGGTATAAATGTCTTTTGATGATGCATAAACTAATGTACATATTTAAAGGAACCTGAATATCTTTATAGGAGAATTACTTTTGCCAAATCTTACTTTTGCCAAAAAACCTGATATCACAAACATATAAATATCTTTTGTCTACGAGACAATTTTTCAATTATACAATTGGTCTTTGGAACGACCTACCATCCTATACTCAATTGCTTAGCAACACATTATGCTTTAAAAAGGAACTTTTAAATTTGTTTCAAATTTATTAATTATTTTCAATTTATAATTTTATATGTTTGTTTTATATGTTTAGACACCAAAAACTTTTTTACTATTATTTTTAAGTCGTATATACAAATTGTATTTTTAAATTCAATTGATATATCATTACCTTGAAAGCTTTTAGTTGCTATCACTGTAATAGTTATTGAATTTATAAATAATAATAATAACTAGCAGATACCTGCCATCGAAACTCGAGTGCAAATTCTAGAAAATATTATTTTTTCATTAAATAAAGACCCTAAAGGTATGCTAATCAATTATAGCCAATTCACAAATGAACACAAAAAAGAAACTGATTTTTTTACAAAGACATTAACAAATTTAATAAAAAGACACAAAGCGTTGTATAATTTTATGTATGTGTTAGTAGCAACTTAAAATGCAATTTACTCAAAATAAAGGAAAAAATTTAAAAATCTGTAAAACTGCAAAAGGGCTAAAATGAAATACCTTTCGAATAATATACGTTTGGTCAAAATCGGGATAAAACGGTAGAACAAAACATCGGTCACAAGAAATTGCCTAGCCTATTAATATTATAGATAATAATAATCACCAACATGAAAGAAAATTAATAATAAACAAGTAAGAAAATTATAGTCGGTCTAGACCGACTTTACGATACCCTATACCATGCGTTTAGAAACCCTATCTCTTAGGCCCAACCAACTGGACATTGAAAATAAGCAAAAACCAAATTTGAGTGGGATTTTTATTAATTTTTTTGGCTGCAGATATGAAAAAGTTTTATCGGATGCTATATCTATAAAGGGACTAGGTCCAAAAATGGACCGATCCTGATCATGTTTGGTAAAGTCTCTTGTATTTTGCAAAAATATGTACAAACAAAATTTGAGAAGAATCAGTGCAATATTTTTGTTTTTTAATAGATTTAAGTGAAGATCGGGAAGCAGCTCTATATGGGGTCAAAGGTATCATTTTTGGACTACTCATTAGTGGATGTAATGAACGCATACAAACCCAATTTGAGTAAGATCTATATGACAATTTGGATCTTATGGCAATTTATGTCGATTTCATATGGGTTATTTGTATGGGGGCTAGGTCTGAACATGGACCGATTCTCACCAATTTCAATAGCGTTCATCCCATGGCCGATAAAAGCTTATATACCAAATTTCATCAAAATATATTCATATTTGCGACCTGCAGTTTGATTACAAGCTTTACATGGACACACAGACGGACGGACGGACGGACGGACATTGCTAAATCAACTCAGAAAGTGATTCTGATTCGATCGGTATAATTAAAGATGGGTCTAGGTCAAATATTTTTGGTTGTTACAAACAGCAGCACAAAGTCATTATACCCAAACCACATAGTGGTATAGGGTATAAAAATATCTCTTCATAAGAAAGTACCCAGTTATTAATAAAGAAATCCACTAAGGAAATTAGAGTCGGTTTAGACCGACTCGACGTCTCATGTCCAACTAATTGGATAAGAAAATTTTTTTGCCTGCAGATATGAAAAAAGTCACATCGGATATCATATTTTATTTATTTTATTTATTTATTTGTTTTAATGATTTCGTGCACAACAAGACTAAGTCTTATAATTACAGTACAGGATTTTAGTAGTGTACAAACATGTTTAGCCAAATTAGATTGAATAAAATTGTAACTAATATATAAAAGTTAATATGAATAATAGTATAACATAAGAATTTATAAAATTGTGACATTAATAAAATATAACTTAGAATATTAAAAAAAAAAAAAATAAAAAAAAAGTTTTAAATTTAAAACAATTAAAAACAAGTAAGAAAATTATAGTCGGTCTAGACCGACTATACGATACCCTATACCATGCGTTTAGAAACCCTATCTCTTAGGCCCAACTAACTGGACATTGAAAATAAGCAAAAACCAAATTTGAGTGGGATTTTTATTAATTTTTTTGGCTGCAGATATGAAAAAGTTCATATCGGATGCTATATCTATAAAGGGACTAGGTCCAAAAATGGACGGATCCTGATCATGTTTGGTAAAGTCTCTTGTATTTTGCAAAAATATGTACAAACAAAATTTGAGAAGAATCAGTGCAATATTTTTGCTTTTTAATAGATTTAACTGAAGATCGGGAAGTAGCTCTATATGGGGTCAAAGGGATCATTTTTGGATACTCATTAGTGGATGTAATGAACGCATAAAAACCCAATTTGAGTAAGATCTATATGACAATTTGGATCTTATGGCAATTTATGTCGATTTCATATGGGTAATTTGTATGGGGGCTAGGTCTGAACATGGACCGATTCTCACCAATTTCAATAGCGTTCATCCCATGGCCGATAAAAGCTTATATACCAAATTTCATCAAAATTTATTCATATTTGCGACCTGCAGTTTGATTACAAGCTTTACATGGACACACAGACGGACGGACGGACGGACGGACATTGCTAAATCAACTCAGAAAGTGATTCTGATTCGATCGGTATAATTAAAGATGGGTCTAGGTCAAATATTTTTGGTTGTTACAAACAGCAGCACAAAGTCATTATACCCAAACCACATAGTGGTATAGGGTATAATTACAAAAAAAAAGAGTAATATGTATATGTGAAAAAAAATAAATAGATATGTAAAAAAATAATTATGATATAAATAACTATAAAAGAAAAACCACCAGGAGTATTTAACTAAAATAATTAAAAAGACTTTTTTAAAACTCATTGCGTTGCTGTTTATTTGTTGGCTATGTTGAAGAGCATTCCAAAGACGTGTAGCATTTACGAAGAACTGCCATTCAGAAACGAGACATCGGAATTTGGGAATTATGACATTTTTGCCTCTTGACGATCTAGCAAAGCGTATATTTTGAAAAGGTATTTCGGTTTTTGAGAGTACATAATTTTTCAAAAAAAATATTAAAGTTCTAATCTTTAACAAGTTTTCAAACGAAACTCGATAGATAGTTTTCGAATAGGACGATACTTGATCTCGCTTTTTAAGTCCGTAAACATATCGTATAATATTATTATATAAAACTTTAAGTTTTTTCTTACTTATGGAGTCACAATAAGAAAACAATTCACAACCGTAAGTAAGACTAGGAATCAAATAAGCTTTCGCGAGTAGCATTCTTACTTTTAACGGCGTAAAGTACTGCACAGACCACAACGTTCTTAATTTGACATATATTTGCACAACCAGAGCATTGATATGATTTGACCAAGTTAAGTTATTGTTAAACACTATTCCCAAATTTTTTGCCGTTCCTACAATATCAATTTTCTCGTTGTTTATAATGATGTCATCTTGAATGATTGGATTTAACATTTTTTTGTGAATTACGATACATTTGGATTTTCTTGGATTTAAACAACTCCCGAAGGCCGTTACAATGAGCTTTTCGCCGCGCATAACCACTTAGCGCAACTAGTGAATGAACCAACGCACATTCCGTGCATTGAAGGGCAAAGACAGAATACTCTCGACCTTTTTCTAACTTCACACCCTGACAAGTATGAGGTGAAAATACTTGCACCTCTTGGTAATTCGGATCATTGTACCATTTCCGCTTCTTTTTCGTACTCTGTACTTCATAGTGTTTCAACACCAGCTATGAAACGCTCAGTTTTCATCTATGAAAAGGCTCGTTGGGCCGAGCTCAACGATTTCTTCAAGCATTTCAACTGGAAACTTTGTTTCCTACATAATAATGTTGATGCTGCTGCGATAATGGTGGAAAAAATAATAGTGCTTGGTATGAAATTATTCATTCCATCAAAGCGCATTTCGGCTAAACCTAATCAAAAATCTTGGTTTAACCAGACTTGCAGAGATGCAGTCAGATCCAGAGAGGAAGCATTCAGACTTTGGCGTGAAAATAAAAATTCCGTCACTGAACTGCTAGGCAAACAGGCGAGAAATGAATGTGCCAAAGTACTAAGGCGCGAAAAGTTTCTTCACGATCAGCGTCTTCGTGCTAAAGTTCTTTCTGCTCCTCGGGGCAGCAAGAGCTTTTGGTCATTTGTTAAAAGAGTAAAGAATAATGCTAGTTCTGCTATCCCAACTCTTATAATGAATGACCAAATGTTCACTGACCCGGTTGATAAGGCTAACCTTTTAGCTGAACTTTTTGCAAAAAATTCATTTTTGCCGGATAGCGATCAACCACTGCCCGAACTCGAAAGAGTATCTTGTACTATGCCTAAAATATTCTTCCGAGCACGTGCAGTTAAAAAGGTTCTTTCGGATCTCAACATTAACAAGTCTCCGGGACCGGATGGTATACCAGCACTGGTGCTGAAACAGTGCTCTTCGACGCTAGCCAGTCCATTGGCCAACCTTTTCAGCCTTTCGTATAATAATAATAATAATCCCTAAAAAGGGTGCGGCTAATATCCCTGAAAATTACCGTCCAATTGCAATTTGCTCTGCGCTCTCAAAAGTGATGGAGAGCATGATCAATTTCCACCTTGTGAACTACCTAGAGGTCAACTCACTTCTTAATGATCGACAGTATGGTTTCCGTAGAAATCGTTCCACGGGAGACCTGTTAGCTCTACTTTCTGAGCGCTGGAGTCGATCCATTCGCAATTTTGGCGAAAGTAAAGTGGTTGCTCTGGATATTTCCAAGGCACTCGACCGTGTATGGCACGGTGCATTGATATCAAAGCTTATTGCATTTGGGGTCGGTAATGATTTCTCTCGATTTATATCGAGTTTTCTCAGAGACCGAACAATACGTGTGTTATTGATGGGGTCTCATCTAATGAGTTTCAGCTTAATTCAGGTTCTGTTCTTTCTCCATCTCTTTTCCTTATCTTTCTGAACGACCTTCTTGGCCAAACTTTTAACTCTATATACTCTTTCGCGGATGACAGCAGCATTTGTCATTCATTTTCCTTTAATTGTAGGCCAAGCCTCTTGGAGGTTGGGGGCAAAAGGCGGACAATGAATGACACACTCAATCAAGACCTCTTAACAATCTCCGAGTGGGGTAAAGCGAATAGGGTTGATTTTAATGCGCTGAAGACCCAATGTTGTATGTTGACCCATAGGGCCATGGAATCAACTATGTCATCTGTATATATGGGTGGTATAGGTATTGAGAAATCGGATGCTCTTGATGTTCTGGGCATGAGAATTCAATGTGATGTTCGTTGGAATGAACATGTTTTTCAAGTGTCGAAAGAAGCATTCAAGTGTCTTGGTTTTCTAAAACGGTGTAGAAATTACTTCACTCCTTCTGATCTCCTTAAAATCTATACCACTTACATCCGATCGAAAATAGAATACAACTCCCATATATGGGCAGGGGCTTCGAAGTCTATTTTGGAGCTACTGGACCGTGTGCAAAGGAGGGCGTTGGCGCTCATCAATGATAGTAGGGTATCCAATTCTATTGATTCATTGGAACACCGTCGGAATGTGGTTTGTGTAGCACTGTTCTATAGATATTACCATGGGAAATGTTCTTCTGAGATTAGCGAACGTATTCCAAGTGCTCGAGTTTCGGTTCGCTCTACCCGATTTTCTAGTAGATCAGATTGTAGTCTATTGTCCAGTTGACCGCACAACGCATTACAGAGAGAATTCGTTTATCAGTCGAACTAGCCGTATGTGGAATAAACTCCCCGCAGAGGTCTTTCCTGACAGTTATAATCTAATAAAATTTAAGTCAAATATCCATAAACACTACTCCCTCTCTCCTCCTTCCCATAACCTATTTTCCTTAAATCAACACAATGCACTGCATTTGTAGGGGCATCCCCTGAGTGTTGGTTAACAAAAAAAAAAAAAAAAAAAAACACAGGCCGTTTGCTGATGCCCAACAAGATATGTTGTTTAAATCATGATTGAGTTTATTAACGTGTTCTCTGATAGATTGAACTGGACTACTTAAATACAATTGTACATCGTCTGCATACATGTGTATCTTGCAGTGAGATAAATGTTGTGGCAAATCATTAGCATAAATAGAAAAAAGTAGTGGCCCCAGAACAGATCCCTGAGGTACGCCTCTTGTTAGTGTAAGGGGATTGGACTCAATGCCTTTTAAACATACCGACTGAATGCGGTCAGTGAGGTAAGATTATACAAGTTGTGATGATGTTGATGAAAATTTAAAATGTGACCTTAGCT
Organism: Cordilura impudica; assembly: GCA_963682025.1. NCBI lineage: Eukaryota > Metazoa > Arthropoda > Insecta > Diptera > Scathophagidae > Cordilura > Cordilura impudica. The sequence goes on from OY821517.1 coordinate 293,154,949, forward strand.
TAGTACATAATATTTGATGGTTAACTGTGTCAAAAGCCTTGGAGTGATCGAGTAGCACCAAGAAGTTAATCTTAGCATCATCTAGTTCACGCCTTATACTCTCCGATACGTCAATTAAAGCAGTTACACAGCTGTGATTAGGTTGGAAACCTGACTGTCGGTCAGACATTAGGTGATTTTCATAAACGTGAACACTTATCTGGTGGTGTAAAATTTTTTCTAAAGCTTTTGAAAGAAAACTTAAGATATATATTGGCCGGTACTCACTGTTTGATTTAGGGACTGGAATTAACTTCGCATGCTTCCATTTCGAAGGAAAACAGCTAGTTGTGATGATGGTATTAAATAAATGAGTAATATACGGCAATATAGATGGCAGAATTATTCTGATGAACTTAGGATCAAGATTATCATATCCTATTACATTGGACTTTCTTTGAGAACAACTAGAGAAAACATCAAATTGATTGACACATGAAAATTCAAATATGTCCTGGTTAAGCGTATCATTGTCATTATAAAGAGAATTTTCGCTTTGTGCCATATTATCCGTCGCTACAAGAAGCGAAGTATTAGTAAATATGTTGTTGAGTTCATCAACATTAATGGAGCAGTTCATGCTTTCATCCATATTTCCAATACCAATATCCCTAATAGTTTTCCAGGTGTGTTTGGATTCAAGGGCTGTACCGAATCGCTTGAAGTAATACTCAGTTTTGGCCACTCTAATTCGATTATTAGCATCCCTCCGGGCAGAACGAAATTCTGCTTTTAGTTCTGGTGTTTTAAAACGCTTCCATCTAGAGTATGCTAAATCCCTTCGTTGTATTGAATTTAGAATAGAAAAATTGAACCACGGTTTCTTTTTTGCCGAAATTGCTTTTGTCCTCAAAGGGACTGCTTCATCATACAGCTTCAGAATATTATACTCTAGGAACGATAGTTGGTCATCAACAGAAATCAAGTCGTAGATTCTATTCCAATTAACTCGAAGATAGTTCTCATTAAGAAGGATATAATTTATGTTTTTAAAATCGCGATAAGAATAAGTTTGATCTCTTTGATCGAGTAAGAAGTCATATGATGCAAAAACCAGATCATGTTTGGAGAAGCATGATCCAGAAATTTGATCATAAAGTAATATTTTAGATGTATCAACCACGAACAAAAGGTCCAGTAGCGTGCTATTATATTTCGTGAAGTGAGTAGGTAATGTAGTGTTAGTCGGTGTAAGGCCTATCGATTCCATATGGTCCCTGAATGAGGATTCAGTTAGAAGATTAGAATTAAAGTCTCGTCGTCGTCGTTGTATGGCATGATTAAAGTTTCAATTTTTATGATGAAACTAGTATAATCAATAGTGTTGTTTGGCCTATATACACAACCAACCAACATCTTTCTTCCTAAAGATGAAATTTCAAGAAAAATGTACTCGATTTTGTCCGTTGCTGCATTTTTAGAGCAATAATTACATGTTATATTACTTCTTACATATATTGCAACACCACCTCCATCTCCAGTCAATCTATCGAATCTAAATATTTTATAACCCTGTAAACTTATAAGCCCATCCGGGGTTGACTTATCTCCGAGACGCATACAATATCAACATTCGAGTTCTCAAAGGTCCATCTGAATTCATCAATTTTAGGCTTTAAGCTCTGAGCATTTAAGTGACAAATTTGAACACCTTTTTTCTGTTTGGCAAGTATTTTCACCATGTTACGTCATTGGAATTCGCTCTTAAATTGTTTCGATTATTCACTCAAATAAAATATAAAATTAGTTGTTGATAGAATAACTAAAAAATATATAAATTAATTTAAATTTGAGAAAAATAAAATTATAAAAATTAATAAAAATGTAAGAAGGAATTACAATAAAAGTTAAAAAATTGGCATACAGAGGTAACAGGTTATGTAGAAACATTATTAGGTAAGACTTCGTTATTTTCATAGTATAGATTATCATTAGCACGAAAAAAATTATTCAGGGCATCAAAGTTTTCAATACAAAATGGTTTATCAGTACTCAAACGCTTGACATATACAAGTCCCCGAAATTAGTAAGCAGATTGCAGTAGTTTTTGTTTCTTCAGGGTAGATGCTTCTCTAAGAATTTTGTAGTAACCGTTAGTTAGATTTTCATGTATGAAAAAGTAAGGAATTTTATCATCTGGTTGGAACCCAAGCAACGTTAACAATAAATTTTTGTGTTTCTTTTTATATTCATTTAATGCTTTTAGAACAAAATGGGGACTAGGTCAAAAAATGTACCGATCCTGAGCATATTTGGTAAAGTCATTTATTTTTGCAACAAAATATACAAAGCAAATATGAGAAAAATCTGCTTTCTATGAGAGCTATGACCAAGAATGGCGCCAGAGCATTTATTTTTGGACTACTGATTAATAGGTGTAATAAACAAATACAAACCAAATCTGACCGATATCTATATGACAATTTGAATCTTAGGGCAATTTAGGTCGATCACATAGAGGTTATATGTATGGGGATTACGTGTGAACCTGCACTGATTTTAATAAATATAAATGGCATTCTTCTTATATCTGATAGGAGCTTATATTTATATAGAATTTCATTAAAATATATTCATATTTGATTACAAGGTTTACATGGACACACAAACTGGCAGATGAACAGACACACGTACGGACGGATGGACATCGCTAAATTGACTCAGTGTAATAAAAGTTCGATCTAGACCAAATATTTTTGGTAGTTGCAAACATCAGAACAAAGTCATTTCACCATTACCACATACGTGGTATGGGGTATAATTAAATAGCTATTTATAGATTTTAATAAAAAGTAATCAGATCTATAATATTAATAGGTAAGGTGGTTTCTTGTGACCAATGATTTGTTCCACAGTTTTCTCCCGATTTTGACCAAACGTATCTTGTTTGAGAGGTATTTCTTTTTAGCTGTCCATCAGATGTACAGATTTTTAAATTTTTAAATTTTTTTGGAGTAAAATGCATTTAAAATTGCTATTAATACATACATAAAATTATACAATGCTATGTGTGTGTTTATTAAATTTACTAATGTGTTTGTGAGTTTCTTTTCTTCATTCACAATAATAATTCGAAATTTAAACTTATACAGAAATGTACGTATTAAAAATGTTTCATTTGAATACTTTTCCAATTTTCCTAATTTAAAAACTTATGTTGTATATTTAATGTGACTTCATGAATTCAATATATTTGTTTTGCAGAAAACCTCACAGATTATAATAATTAAGAATTTTAGATATATTTCTTATTATATATATATATATATATATGTCCTTTATTTATTTAAATATCAATAGAAATACATTTCTGAAAACTACAAATACTTAAATAAAGTTCAGAGTGAACATAGGGCGTCAACGAATTCTCTCCATCTGATTCTATCTCTGGCAATTGTTTTTGTTTGGTTCCAGAATTTCTGTTTGGCCAGTGGATGTGAAAAATTTGTCTCAGACATTTGTTAATAAATGTTTGAATTTTTTTTAATGGTATCTTGCGTTAAGCTCCATGTAGTGCAGCCATAAAGCAACACAGACTTTACACTACAGTTAAAAATACGTACTTTTGTTTTGCGAGAAATATTATTTCTTCTCCAAATTTTGGTTAAGGAAAAGAATGCCACTCGTGCTTTATTTATGCGTTCGGCTACGTCAGCATTTGACCCACCGTCCTTAGTTATCTTGCTACCAAGGTAGCAGAAAGCATCTACATCTTCAATGGTCTGACCGTTAATAACTAACGGTGTGGCGATATCTGTGCCTATATTAATACTTAAACCAACTTTTTTAGCGTTTTCGGATAGTCTGGAAAGTTTTGCTTCGATATCCGAAAAACGATGTGCCATTAAACATATATAATCGGCATAGTCTATGTCATATAGAAATTCGGATAAAGTCCATCTGATACCGAAAGGTGCATCTCTGTTGGTTTCCATTACGCAATCAAGAAGTAGCAAAAACAACGTTGGAGAGAGGATGCATCCTTGTCGCACACCAGTGGTGGGAACGAATGGCCGACTCTCATTTCCATTAAAACGTATCCTACATTGTGCATCCCGATATAGTTCACGTATCATGTTAACTATTTTTTCACGAATTCCTTTGTAGGTTAGCGCCGACCACATGGAGTTTCGGGATATAGTATCAAATGCCCGTTCAAAGTCGACAAAAAGTAAATAAAGAGGAGTATTATATTCAGCAGATTGTTCGATAATTATGCGCAAAGTATTGATGTGATCAGCACAGGATCGACCTTGTCTAAATCCTGCCTGCTCAGTACGCAAAATCGGATCCACAACAGGAGGAATTCTTTGCAGTATAAGGGTGGCCATAACCTTGCCTATGGCGTTAAGAACAGTTATGCCACGCCAATTTTTACATTGGGTCAAATCTCCTTTCTTGGGTAGTGTGACCACTGTTCCTTCCTTCCATTCATCTGGTATGTGGTTAGATGTACAGGCTTCATGGATAATAGGGGTAAGAAACTGAGCTAAAGTGCCAGCGCCATATTTCAAAAGTTCAGCAGGAATGTTGTATGGACCTGATGCTTTATTGTTTTTAATTCTATTTAACGCATCTTCAATTTCTGAGCAATTTCTGATCTAGCAGTTTCTTTACAAACTGACGATACGTCTGCCCATGTGTTTTGATGTTGGTTCATAAGCAAAGCAGTCCTTAAGTTGTTGTTGTATAACTGTGCAATATTACGGTCAAGGAGCCGTGCTGTGTTGTATTTATCGGGCCTATCCCGTCGGGTCTTTACATCCATTAAGGATCCCAAAAATAGCTTACTCATCAGGACATGATCGATTTGGTTACGTGTACGGCCAGCAGGACAAACCCACGTATACTTGTGTATGTCCTTATGTGGGAACTTTGTACCACCGATATATAATCGGTTTCGAGCACAAAAGTCAATCAGTCTGTCTCCATTGTTGTTTCTCACCATACCAAGACCATGTATACCCATGACTGACTGTAAGTTATTATTGTTGTTGCCTACTTTCGCATTAAAGTCTTCGATAAATACCTTTATATCGCCAGAAGGTATCTTGCTGACAACAGCATCTAGTTGATAATATAAAACATCCTTAACACTATCCTCGTCGGGTTCCGTTGGGGCGTAGCATTGAGTGATCGAAATCTTGCGAAACTTTGAGTTTATTCTCGCAATGTTAATGCGATCGGAGATAGCATTATGTTCCAACAAAGCGCGACTAGCTTTCGGCGAAAGTAGTATTCCAACTCCATTCTTTCTATGCGTATCATTACCCGAGTATATGAAATGAAAGCCATTTGGTAAGTAAGTGGAACCATTGCTAAGCCATCGTACCTCGCTAAGTCCTAAGACATCCAAACTATGTGCAGCCATTTCCCTACGAACTTGCTCGATTCGAGATGTTTCCGAAAGAGTTCTAACGTTCCAAGTACCAATCATAAACCGTTGTTTAAAGCCATAAGTCGTCAACGAGGGGGGATCGTTATTTAAATTTATTGACGTTTCTGAATCTTATTAAATACGTATAATTATTGTCTTTATAGAATTACCACAAAAATAACAAGGGTTTAGAAAAGTTAATAAAAAATGATTTCCGGTAGAATTGAAAAAATAATTCCCTAGTGATGACAACCATTGCTTTAAGCTAACATACACATATATTGTTTTGGTATCCGCAAATATTCATCTCAGCATTTAAGGATAAACTATTATTTTTAAACTCTTTCTTTTAACCCATACTCTCTGTCTGAAACATGGTCCATATACTTGCTGTGAAAAAAAGATCAACTTTGACTTAGTCACGCACAGTCTCGCATGGTCACGCACAGTCACGGAGAGATTTAAAACGGATTTCCCCCCATCCAATCAATCTGAAGTTTGGTCGATATACTTGCTGTAAAGAAAGATTAAGTTCGGCATAGTCACGCACAGTCACAGTCAAAACCTCACTTCCCATTATCCATTCGATTTAAAACTTTGTCCATAGACTTATTGTGGCCAAAGATTAATTTTAAGATAGTCACGCACAGTCGCGCACAGTCACGGAGAGATTCAAAACTCATATGCATAAGGAAAGAAAGAGTTTTAATAAAAACTATTGTTTTATGGGTTAGATTATTTTACACAACTCTTAATTCGATTAAATATAGACCGACTTTAACTTCTTTTTTGTTACACGCTCCACACCACTGTGCAGAGGGTATAATAGTATAACCTTAAAGTATATATGTTCTTCATCCTGAAACCAACTTGAATTGACATACTGATGATCGTCTGTCCGTACTTCCATCTGTTGAAATCACGTTAATTCACATAATAAACAATTAAATTGGCTAAATTGCCGAAGTCGTAATTTGACAGCAGTCGTATATTTCTATTTATAAAAAAGACAGTTAATTTTTGTAAAAGAATAATTATTTATTTAATTATTTGATAAATTATGTGTCCAATGTATAAAACAAACTACTCCAAAAAAACTGCATCTAGTGGCTCAAAATTTCTAAAATGCCGAAAAATTTTAACTTTTTCTATTTGTTTTAACCATTTTATAACATAATTCATAATTCTTCAGTGCATTATAATACTGGAATAATGCTTTTTTTAGCATTTTCTGGCAGTAACTTACATCGAAAATACGAAATTTTAGTACTTCATATATGTTAAATTTTTTTCCATAGTTGGCGTTGTTGCAAGTGAATATAAAACTTAAACTACCCTTAAGGCCCATTTACATAATACCACTCAGTCGTATGATTTTTCGAAATAAAAATCCGATGAAATTCATCGGACTGTCATAAGGTCGTACCGACAATATTTCTGCATACTTAGGCCATTTACACCATTACACTCAAGTCTTATGAAAACAACTGTTTAGAATAACAAACAAATTTATTTTGAAATCCATATTTTATTTCCACTTTCTTTGTTTTTGTTTACCTTTATTTTTTTGATATTACCAAAAAAATAACTCTGGTCCGATGAAAATGGCAAGTTTTTAGATATGTTTCTAGAACCATCGGATTTCGAAAATAAAATCCTACAGACTATCAATTTCATAACATAAGCTTTTTACATGATACGACTTCCTCATAATACTCGAATTTTTGACAGGTCGTATTACAAAGTGTGATAGTATAAATTAGCCTTTAGCAGTCAATAACAATGTCATATGTATATGTTGCCGCATACTGTTATTAGTTTGACAAGAAAATAACACATTGTTTTGAGTGAATAACAATTGAGCAGCAAAAAAATTAATAGTTCAATATGGAAATGCCTAAAATTGGAATGAATGAGCGAAATAATTTGTTAACTCCGGAATGTATCTGTCAATCGAAAAAAACCAAGAGCGGGTGAGTTCCAAAACGTCAAAACACATTGCTGCGTTTTTACTACTGTTTCAGAACAAAGCAAACAAGTGTGTTGTTTACTTTGTAATAAAAATACTGTATCAGCAAAATTAGTGATGCAAAGTTTGCTTTTTGTTACGCATCGATAATTTTTATTATACATTTAGAGATGTGTGACATTGTTAACGTTTACACGGTTGCGTTTAGGAGTGCATGACTTGGTTTAGTTGCACTGCAAACGACGTTTTGGAACTCACCCGGCATAAACTTCACAGGCTTCATCGATAGCATTTTAATGGATATTGATTAATTAATTTTTTTGCCTTTTACTACATTTCTCATACATTTCTCGAATTTTCGATGTAAAATACAGCTGAAAAATAACTGTTTTTTTCATTTTGATGGAAATAAAGTTTGAAAAAGAAATCTTTGTGGATGCAAATTTTTGGACATTTAGCAGTTTTGAGGCAGTTTTAAACACTTTTTTTCTACTAGTCTTTAGCTACAATTGTGTCTAAGACATAGAAACAAAATTCCAATTGGTTTCCGAGATATAGCCGTGAGAAGAATTGCATGGTCTTCGGAAAAACCAAAATATACATGACGCCATAAAATCCGAACAGCAGCTAAACAGCAATACCCAAATGGGGTTTTGTTAGTTTCGGTAAGTACTTCGAAAAACCGCACTCGAGAAGGAGTTTTCACTCGATGACTTCAATGTTGCACTCTATTATTTTTCTAAAGCTTAATGGTTTTTTTTTAGAGGTTCACAACTTTGAGTTGGCAACACTGCTTTATTCTGCAATTGAATTAACAGATTATAGTTACTTTGTGTTTATTTTAGTTTGCCATTTCATCATGAATAAACTTACACGAAAGCAACGCTTGCAAAATGTTGGAAATTTCTACCCTTTCGTCAAACTTATCGTGCACTTCGAATAACGATGGATCGTTTTTACACCATGTTTCTCAGTAAATGGAAATGTGTTCATTAGGGCGGGTCGATTTGTAGGGAGGCAAAAAAATCGCTCGTGACAAGGAAAATCATATTCTAGGGATCAAAATAAGAAACTTTGCCCAAGGAACCATACCTCTAAAACGAATTCTGATGTGCCGACTTTTGACCTGTATGTCTGTCTGTCTGTCTGCCATGGGGCAACCCCATTCCCCCTCATGCAATTGATCTGAAACTTAGCCCATAGTCTTGTTGTGACTACATATTAATTTTCGGGTAGTCACGCAGAGTCACGCATAGTCACGGGGTGATCTAAAAGTTATTCACCCTCACCCGTCGATCTTTTTGAATAACATAACGTAGTCAAGGCGTATGATTATTATTTATTAGCAGAGTAGAAGATACGTATGAGTGTTCATTTTAATATTAAATCAAACATAATATTTGTATTTTACGTAATGGTCGTATTAATTGGCCACCAATATCGTGTGGTTGGGATTATGTAAAGTCGCTCGTCTACGCCGATAAACCAGAGATAATTGAACTACTGAAAATCAACATTCGATGAATTACACAGTACAACGCATGATTTCGGGACTCAATTTTGATAAATTTGTGTGAAAGTAGCCTAAAAAATAAGAACTTCTGTATCATTCGTTCGGTCATGTTACATCAACAAATAATTTTGGTTTTCCGTTAGTTACCTGAATAATTTTTTTACGGAAATTACGGAAATTTGCGCCCATTCATAAGTACCTGTCAGTAAAATATTGAAATATTCGTAGTATTTATAGGTGTTCATTGATCGGTTTTTGTCATTCAACAATTGCCGACGAACACGAACAAATAACAAGCTATTTTTTTTTCCGGTTTTTTAAAAGTGAATAGCAACAAAATATATAATATATTTCAATATGGAAAATAACAATTGCCCAAAATTGGATGATTTTTGTTACGTTTGTGGTCATATCGTCCTAAAAATAGACCAAAAGGGTCGAAAAAACTTGTTTAGTGAGGAATTCAAAACAGCGTATTGTCATTATTTTGATGAAGCAGATTTAAGTGGTGCAAATTTTACGCCGAACACAGTGTGCAAAAATTGTTATAATACCCTTATAATGTGGATACATGGAAAAGGTGGAGAGTTTTCTTTTATGAAGCCAGTAATTTGGGTGGAAGACCTAGGTGGACATAATAAATCCAGGTGCTACGCATGCATAAATTCTCGTCATGGATTAAACAGAAAACAATTGAAAACAAAAGCATACATTGCTGCTTTTACTGCCACACTTCCAGTTAAACGCGCTGCTGATATCGATACACCTAAACCTCCGAGTCTGGATACTGTGTCCCTGCCAGCCGAAACCGTTTTCACCAATCCGACCAATGTAAATGATGCAGATTGGACACCCGATATTGAAAAAAAATGCACCACAACCGCTGACACAAATCGAAATGGATTACATTGTTGCCAAGATGGGACTATCACAACAAAAATCCCAAATGTTGACATCATTTTTGAAGAGCAGAAAACTCACACAGCAAAATGTCAGCGCAACATCATACCGAAAACGCCAAGCTGAATTTCAGAAATTTTATACCCTTGACGAAGTAAATACGTTCACTTACTGCCATGATATCCCAGGTTTAGTGAAAAAATTGGGAATGGATTATATTGCTGCCGACTGGCGTTTATTCATCGATGGTTCAGTTTCAAGTTTGAAGGCTGTGCTGTTGCACAAAACAAACAAAAAACCGTCCATTCCATTGGGATTCAGCACAACTATGAAGGAAACGTATGAAACATTGGGCGAAATTTTGGAGAAAATCAAATACAATGTACACAAATGGAAGATTTGTTGTGATCTAAAGGTTGTCAACATAATACAAGGCATTATATTAAAGGGCGGTTTTCCAAAATACTTCTGCTTCCTTTGTAATTGGGATTCGCGATATGCAGAGATTCAATATCAATGTAAAGATTGGGAAGCAAGAACTCCCGAGCTGGAGAAACAATTAAAATTACGTAATGAACCTTTGATAAAGGATCTAGCTGATATTTTGTTGCCATCGCTCCACATGAAATTAGGAATAGCTGGGAAATTCGTCGAAGTGGTAGTCAAAGATATTTATGACGCCTATGACTGTTTGAAATCCATCTTTCCAAAACTCAGTGAAGCTAAAATTAGAAAAGGTACGTATCGTTGTCTGTATTTAAATATTATCATATCTAAATTTGTTCCCTTCGATAAATTCGCATTACCAATAATTTTTTCGAAAATGTTTTTTTTTTATATTTCAAACAGGTACTCTCAATGGACCGGATATACGAAAGTTAATGAAAAGCGAATCTTTCACAAATATGCTTTCGAACCATTATAACCACCTATGTGCATGGGATGCATTGAAACAAGTCATCGAAGGCGTTTTAGGAAAGAACCGTGTACAGCGAGATGACATACAGACACGAGTGGACAACTTGCTGATTTATTTTGAGAAAATCAATGCATCCATGACGTTAAAATTACATTTCATGCATTTCCACCTTGATACATTTTTGGCACAATTACCTCAGGAATCGGACGAACAAGGAGTGAGGTTCCACCAGGTGACCATGCCAATGGAAAAGCGATTCAAAGGCAAAAAATTGGATGCATTGCTTGCGGAGGTTTGTTGGTGGAGTTCTAAAATTATGCAGTTTGAAGATGAAAGCACCGAAGATGAAGATGACACTGAAATTGGTGGACACACTGAACAAAACATGCCCTTGAATATTATGTCTAACTCGGATGATGATGCAGACTCAGAACACGAATATGAACAACCTACCAAGGTCATCAGAACCACAAGCGTCAACTTCAACGAGGATGGATAGTGACAATAATTGAAAATGTTCTAAATTTTGTTTCCATGCACAGATAACATATAAAAATCACATATTTTCTGTGTAAGAATAGCTGTAATATGAATCGGAATGTTTTTTCATGCAAAATAAAGTTAAAAAAAAAAAAAAAAATTTAGGCAAAAAATATTTTTTTTTTCTTCATACATTTATTTATAACTGCGAAACTGTTGCTTATGTAGCGAAACGTTATATAAACAGATGAAAGTAATTGTAATTCTTGATTTTTCAAAAATTGTTTCAGCGAAATCCGAGTAGTGGTTCTCGAGTTATGCCAAACAAAAGAGCCTAAACGTGACAAATTCCCCTATACGATACTTACTAACTTCAAAAAAATATTAAAATTATTTGTTGATGTAACATGACCAAACGAATGATACAGAATTTCTTATTTTTTAGGCTACTTTCACATAAAATTATCAAAGTTGAGTCCCGAATCAATAAGCTTAAAAATGTTGTACTGTGTTATTGTTGAAATACGGTTGCAAATGGTGCGAAAAGTGCTTGAAGGTTGGACTTTCAGACTGCGCCATGTAAGCGCCAGACGCGATGGTCCAAGTTATCTTTCTAAACATTAATGGCATAAAATTAGCTATCCATCTAGGCCAGTTTAATTTATATTTAAACTATTTATACCATATACCACTATGTGATTTGGGTATAATGACTTTGTGCTGCTTTTGTAACTACCAAGAGTTCGAATCTAACTCTCTTTACGAACGGTCGTGTAAAAAATCAAAGCGCTTAGAGTACAGCTATTTAAAATTAAAAACAAGTGTATATTTTTGTTTTTGCAATTGCCTATTCTTGATCTCATTTGAACTCACGTGGTAGACAATCCAGCTTAAAACAAGAATAAAAATTTAGCGATGTCCCGAGGGGCCAAATCTTCATCAAAAAGAAAGCTTGTGAACAAGAAGATGACAAAACTTCCTGCGGGTTTTGTTAACCCGAACATTTCGTCAACTTCAGGCAACAGATTTAGCCTGCTTGCTGGCCTCAATGATATGGACGTAACTCCCGTATCAAATATTAACGATGTAAAGCAACACAAACCTCCCATTGTTGTAGAAGCTAACGCTTCATTTACAGAAATACAAAAGTTGCTTGGTAAGGATTGTCTTTTCAAACGTACTTCAATTGGTACCAAAATTTTTGCTCCAAGTAATAAAATGTACGAATGCTACAAACAAATACATAAAGAGAATAAGATAGAGTTTCATTTTTATGGCTCCAAAGAAAATAGGTTATACACCACCTTTTTACATGGTTTACCCCGCATAAACTCTGAGGACATCACCGAAGAGTTAAAAAACTACAACCTATCCCCTTCTTCCGTGGCTGAAATAGTCACCAAATTCAGTTCGAACAACAATGCTGTTTACAAAGTTCAATTTGTTCGTAAAAATTTTAACCCAACTGCCTTAAAAAATGTAACGACAATTTCCAATATAATAATTTCTTGGAAAAAATACAAATCTAGATCCAGAAATAAACCAACTCAATGCTGGAACTGCTTAATGTATGGCCATGGCGGTGAACATTGCCATCGAAGTGCTGCGTGTATGATATGTGCAGAACAACATCATACAAATGTGTGTCCGTTTAACACAAATGAAAAAAGACCAGCTGTTTTTACATGCTTTAATTGCAAAAAACATGGAAAAGAGAGAACTGATCACTCTGCAAACGACATCAACTGTCCGTTACGTTCTCTCTATTTGGAAACTAGAACAAGAGTAACTTCCAAAAGTCATAACAACAGCAGGCAACAACACAATATTTCATTTCAATCAAAGGTTGATTTCCCAAATTTAAGTAACAACAACACAAATTGTAACAATAACATCAATAATAACAGCAAAGCTACATATGCTAACCAGCTGAAAACAAACAACGATTTATTTAGCATTGATGAGCTTTTTGATATTTTCACTACAGCTATGGATGATTTGCATAGGTGCACTTCAAAGTACAACAAATCAAAGTTGTAATGTCAATGATAAAATACGCCCATGGATTATACTAATAATTTAAACGAATTCAAAATGCTTCACTTGAATGCTAATGGCATTTCAAACTTTTCTAAATTAAAACAATTTGAGATACTAATTGAACGAGAAAATATAAAAATAGCGTCTTTGAATGAAACATTTTTTTCAGAAAATCATAGACCCTATTTTAAAAATTATTATTTATATAGAAGTGACAGAAAAGATGCAAGAGGAGGAGGAGTAGCTCTGTTAATTCATAAATCTGTCGCTCATAAAAACCTTTTTATATCAAACACTTCATCAATCGAAAACATCTCAATTGAAGTTATTATAAATAATAGACCTATTGTTGTATCTTCGTTATATTCACCAAGATATACCCATAACTTCTGTGCTGATATCTTGAACCTAACACCTTCCACCAAAGAATATATAGTTTTTGGTGACCTAAATGCCAAACATTGTTCTTGGAATTGCCGTTCAAATAATACTGCAGGAATCGCACTCAACAATCTACAGCAATCAAGCAATTTTTTCATACACTATCCTAATAGTCCAACCCTATTCCCCCATCAACAAAATCGCGAAGCATCCACAGTCGATATTATTTTAAGCAATACCGCTTTAAATATAGACGTAAAAACAATGGATTACGAAATACCATCAGACCATCGCCCCATTATATGTACACTTAAAAGATCAATGGCCTCGCAGGTTGACCTCAATTATTATGATTATAGTGCAACCAACTGGAAAATTTATATGAATTTTTTAGACAATAAAATCACGTTAAATTCAGATATATACAATACCAAGGTAGTAATTGATCAGGAAATACAAAAATTTATAAATGTAATCATCGAAGCAAGGGATGCGTCTACACCTAAAATAACCCAACAAAATAATTACACATTACCAGAAAGTACTGTGAAATATATTAAACTAAGAAGAAGCTTTAAAAGAAAAAGCCAACGATCTTCAAATATAGCCGAGCAAACTTTTTATAATCAATGTACTAAGTTTCTAAGTAACATGATTGATAAAAGTATTAATTCGGAACGCAATAAGAAATGGTGCCAATTATTATCCAACTTAAAACCAGGTGATAAATCATTTTGGAGAATAAGCAGGAACTTGCGAGGAAAAGGAAAAAATCAAATCGCTCACTTTAAAGTTGGAAATACAAAAATAACATCTGATAAGGACAAGGCTGAAGTCCTGGCAAATACGTTTGTCAAAGCAAATAACCTCACTTCGAATTACAACCACTCAGCGGATATAGTAATAAATACAACAGTAAATAATTTTGAGAAGGAAAATCCCAGTTCTGAGTCAACTATTTATACATCTCTTGAAGAAGTAATGAACATTGTCTCATCAATAAAACCCTCAAAATCCCCTGGTTTTGAAAATGTTCCCAACCTGCTCAAAGCTCTAAAATTAACCAGTAATTTATAATACTTAATATTTAACAGCTGCATCAAACTCAACAATTTCCCAAACCATTTCAAAAACGCTAAGGTTATAGCTACCAACAAATCTAGTAAGCCAAAAAATAACTCAAATAGCTATAGACCTATTAGTTTATTAAGTAACTTAGGTAAAATATTTGAAAAAATACTACATTCTCGTCTTAGTGAGTTTGTAACGACCAATTCTATTGTTGCTAAAGAACAATTTGGATTTAAAAAAGGGCATAGCCCTACTCACCAAATAAACGGAATTAAAAATCAAATAATCAGCAATAAAAACAATAAACGTTCAACGGGTCTAATATTGTTAGATATTGAAAAAGCGTTTGACACCGTTTGGCATAATGGCCTCTTATTTAAAATTCTTGATGCAAATATACCAAAATATCTATGTAAACTTATTTCAGATTTCATTCACGGCAGAAGCTTTAAAGTTGCGATTAATAATGAAACATCAACTCCAAAAACCATTACCTCCGGGTTACCTCAAGGATCAGTCTTGTCGCCATTGCTTTACTCGATATATACATCTGATTTCAAAGTCCCGAAATATATGAAAGTTGCTTACTACGCAGATGATACTGCGTTAATTTCTTCAAACAAACTTACAAGTGCACTCCTGAAGAAAATGGAAAAGGGACTTGTAAAATGCAGTAAATATTTTCACAAATGGAAAATCAAAATTAATCCAAACAAGACCCAAGCAATTATTTTTCCGTTCAACAAATCTCCCAAAAGATTGCCAAGACGTCATCTTCGCATGGGAAATAATACCATAGATGTACTTAATCATGTCAAATAGCTCGGAGTTGTCTTGGACAAAAAGCTTAATTTTAAACAAAATATTATGGCTACGTGCCAAAAAGCTATAAAATCATTTAAAGCATTATGGCCACTTCTAAATAGAAGGTCATTTCTAAACCCCAAAAACAAAAATCTCCTATTCAAAAATATTATAAGGCCAATATTAACATACGCGTGTCCTATTTGCAGTGACGCTGCCAACTGCCACCTAAAACGCTTACAAATTATACAAAACAAATGTCTTAAAATGATAAATAAAAAGCCCTGGAGGTATCCAACAAATCTTCTTCATGAAGAAACAGGTTTTGAAAAAATTATCGATTTCATAACAAGGATTAACAACAATTATTTTGCCAACATTGAAAATTCCTCTTACCCACTGATAACAGAATGTAGAGAAGTAACGTAAAATTAAAAAGAAATCACCAAATTGAAAATTATATGCTTATAGATGTCTATTATTTCTAATAAATATTATTTCTAATAAGCACATAAATATTTTCAGATAGTATTTGAATTTATTAAATCATATAAAGGTTTTTTCCCTCCCATTTTCCTTTAAAAATCATTAAAAAATAAAATAACAAGTAAGAAAATTATAGTCGGTCTAGACCGACTATACGGTACCCTATACCATGCGTTTAGAAACTCTATCTCTTAGGCCCAACTAACTGGACATAGAAAATAAGCAAAAACCAAATTTGAGTGGGATTTTTATTAATTTGTTTTGGCTGCAGATATGAAAAAGTTCATATCGGATGATATATCTATATGGGGACTAGGTCCAAAAATGGACCGATCCTGATCATGTTTGGTAAAGTCTCTTTTATTTTGCAAAAATATATACAAACAAAATTTGAGAAGAATCAGTGTAATATTTTTGTTTTTAATAGATTTAAGTGAAGATCGGGAAACAGCTCTATATGGGGCCAAAGGGATCATTTTTGGGCTACTCATTAATGGATGTAATGAACGCATACAAACCCAATTTGAGTAAGATCTATATGGCAATTTGGATCTTATGGCAATTTATGTCGATTTGTATGGGGGCTAGGTCTGAACATGGACCGATTCTCACCAATTTCAATAGCGTTCATCCCATGGCCGATAAAAGCTTACATACCAAATTTCATCAAAATATATTCATATTTGCGACCTGCAGTTTGATTACAAGGTTTACATGGACACACAGACGGACGGACGGACGGACGGACATTGTTAAATCAACTCAGAAAGTGATTCTGATTCGATCGGTATAATTAAAGATGGGTCTAGGTGAAATATTTTTGGTTGTTACAAACAGCAGCACAAAGTCATTATACCCAAACCACATAGTGGTATATGGTATAAAAATTCGACGCAGCCGAATTTAGCTTATTTATTTTATTTAACAAATTTTTCGAGTGTACATTAAATATTCTATTAAAGAAATTTAATTTCAAAAATTATCTATAAATACATTATTATTTCTATTTAATTCCCACACTTTGTGCATAACAGTTGATTTGGAATTGTTTTGTGGGGGTTTTCGTTTTTAATGGTTTATAAATTATCGTTAATCGCTTGTCATTAAATCCCTAGGTGTCTATTTCTATTTCTTAACAATTTTTCTCTGCTATATCTCTTTTGATATTTGAAGTAGAAAAATTGGTTCAAATTTAAATTTTGTTCATTTTAAATTTTAAGAACACACAACACTTTAACTTAGATTAAACCAAAAGTGCTCCCACTAAATAAAGGTAGATGAATATACAAAAATACACCAGGGTTTGAGGTGGTTTTTTGATTGATTGAAAACAAAATCTTATTACAATATGTATATTGAAAAAAAAAAAAGAAAACACACAGTTACAAAAAAAAAAGTAAATGTTGGTAAGTTACCAAAATTGAAGAAAAATGTTAATTAAAAAGCCAATATACAATATTTATGAATTGGAAACTTTAGTAAAACTGTTATTTGCTATAATTTTGAAAGCTCTCACATATCAATAAAAACTTTGGTGACAATGCTGATTCCAGTTTGAGTTATTCTTTGCAAATACTGTTATTTAACAACACAAAGTTGATTTCCTATGTACAAATTACCAATTAAAACTATATCGTAAAAGGATGCCATCGTGCCGTATGATTGTTATTTGCCTACTTCAATAATTATACGCTCTCATCATAATAACCAAGTATTGAGATATTTATAAGATGAAATTATATACTAAGATTAGGAACTTGAACTAGAACTAATTTAAGGGAAACTCTAATGTCGGTTCTACTGCAGCAACTTTTTAAACATTTTTTTTAATTAAAAAAGTACATTTACATTTAAATAAGAAAATATAATTTAGTAAGAACGGGCCATTTTGTTAAAAAATTTCTTTTTTTTTTTATAGTACATTTTAATAAGGTATCTTTTTTAAAAAAGTAAATTTAAAAAAAAAATATCCTTTTCAAAATATACATTTATTTTTAAGCACCTGTAATTAAAAAAAGTACTTTAAAATTAAGAGTAGCTCTTTTTAAAGAACCTTTAATATAATTTTTATGTCGAAAGTACCTTTTTTAATAAGTATCTGTAATTTAAAAAGTATTTCCTATTAAAAAATATCATATCAATATCATATTAACTAAAAAAGTACCTTATATAAAAAAGTCCTTTTATTATTATTAAAAAAGTAGCTTTTATTAAAGAAGTACCTATTTTAAAAAAGTATCTTTTCTTAAAAAAGTATATTTTCTTGAAAAAGTATATTTTATTATAAAAGTACCATTTATCAAAAGATAACCTTCTATTAAAAAATACTTTCTATTAAAAAAGTACCTTTTATTAAAAAGTACCTTTTATTAAAAAAGTACCTTTTATTAAAAAAGTACCTTTTATTAAAAAAGTACCTTTAATCAAAAAGTACCTTTTATTAAAAAAGTACCTTTTATTAAAAAAGTACCTTTTAATAAAAAAGTACCTTTTAATAAAAAAGTACCTTTTATCAAAAAAGTACCTTTTATTAAAAAAGTACCTTTTATTAAAAAATACCTCTTATGAAAACAGTGCCTTTTATTTAAAAAAGTACCTTTTATTAAAAAAGTACCTTTTAGTAAAAAAGTATCTTTTATTAAAAAAGTACCTTTTATTAAAAAAGTACCTTTTATTAAAAAAGTACCTTTTACTAAAAAAATACTGTTTATTGAAAAAGTACCTTATATTAAAAAGTATCTTTTATTAAAAAGTACATTTTTATTAAAAAAGTAAATTTTATTAAAGAAGTACCTTTTATTAAAGAAGTACCTTTTATTAAAAAAGTACCTTTTATTAAAAAAGTACCTTTTAATTAAAAAGTACATTTTATTACAAAAGTACCTTTTATTTAAAAAGTACCTTTTATTAAAAAAGGAACTTTTATTAAAAAAGTACCTTTTAATAAAAAAGTACGTTTTATTTAAAAAGTACTTTTTCTTTTATTAAAAAGATATGCTTTATAAAAAACCATCTTTTTAAAAATAAGTACTTTTTTAAGCACTAGTAATTTAAAAAAGTTCTTTAAAATTTAGGGTAATTTCTTTTAAGCAACCTCTAATGTAAAAAAGTAACTTTTATGTACCTTTTTTAAATAGTATATGTAACTTAAAATGTACCTTTTATTAAAAAAGTAAAGTTTATTTAAGAACCAATAATTTTTAAGCACCAGTAATTTAAAAAATTACTTTAGAAATGAGGGTAACTTTTCTTAAGGAACCTCTAATGTAAAAAAGTAACTTTTATGTACCTTTTTTAAAAAGTATCTGTTATTTCAAAAGTACTTTTTATTAAAAAGAAATCATATCAATATCGTATTAATTAAAAAAGTTCCTTCTATGAAAATGTCCTTTTATTATTATTAAAAAAGTACCTTTTATTAAAGAAGTACCTATTCTAAGTATCTTTTCTTAAAAAAATATCTGTAATATTAATAGGCTAGGCGATTTCGTTTGACCGATGTTTTGTTCTACCGTATATTATTTGAAATGTATTTCTTTTTAACCATTTTGCAGATTAACAAATTTTAAAATTTTTTACTTTATTTTGAGTAAATTGCATTTAAAGTTGCTACTAACACATACATAAAATTATACAATGCTATGTGTGTGTTTATTAAATTTGTGTATGTGTTTGTAATAAAAATGAGTTTGTTTTTGTGTTGATTTGTGAATTGGCTATAATTGATTAGCATACCTTTTAATGAAAAAATAAAATTTCCTAGAATTTGCGCTCGAATTTAATAAAGTATATATATATTATCGAAAAAGTACCTTTTATTAAAAGATAACCATCCATTACAAAATTCTTTCTATTAAAAAAGTACCTTTTATTAAAAAAGTACCTTTTACTAAAAAAAATACTGTTTATTGAAAAAGTACCTTATATTAAAAAGTATATTTTATTAAAAAAGTACATTTTTATTAAAAAAGTAAATTTTCTTAAAAAAGTACATTTTATTAAGGAAGTACCTTTTATTTAAAAAGTACCTTTTATTAAAAAAGTACCTTTTATTAAAAAAGTACCTTTTATTAAAAAAGTACCTTTTATTAAAAAAGTACCTTTTATTAAAAAAGTACATTTTATTGAAAAAGTACCTTTTGTTAATAAAGTACCTTTTATTAAAAAAGTACTTATTATTAAAAAAGTACCTTTTATTAAAAAAGTACCTTTTATTAAAAAAGTACCTTTTATTAAAAAAGTACCTATTATTAAAAAAGTACCATTTAGTAAGAAAGTATCTTTTATTAAAAAAGTACATTTTTATTAAAAAAGTAAATTTTATTAAAGAACTACCTTTTATTAAAAAAGTACCTTTTAATAAAAAAGTACGTTTTATTTAAAAAGTACTTTTTCTTTTATTAAAAAGATATCCTTTATAAAAAAACATCTTTTTAAAAATAAGTACCTTTAAGCACCAGTAATTTAAAAAATTCTTTAAAATTTAGGGTAACTTCTTTCAAGGAACCTGTAATGTAAAAAAGTAACTTTTAAGTACTTTTTGTAAAAAGTATATGTTACTTAAAATGTACCTTTTATTAAAAAAGTAAAGTTTATTTAAGAACCAATAATTTTTATGCACCAGTAATTTAAAAAATTACTTTCGAATTGAGGGTAACTTTTCTTAAGAAACTTATAATGTAAAAAAGTAACTTTTATGTACCTTTTTTAAAAAGTATCTGTTATTTAAAAAGTACTTTCTATTACAAAGATATCATATCAATATTGTATTAATTAAAAAAGTTCCTTCTATGAAAATGTCCTTTTATTATTAGTAAAAAAGTACCTTTTATTAAAGAAGTACCTATTCTAAAAAGTATCTTTTCTTAAAAAAATATCTATAATATTAATAGGCTAGGCGATTTCTTTTGACCGATGTTTTGTTCTACCGTTTTATCCCGATTTTAACCAAACGGATATTATTTGAAATGTATTTCTTTTTAACCATTTTGCAGATTTACAAATTTTTAAATTTTTTACTTTATTTTGAGTAAATTGCATTTAAAGTTGCTACTAACACACACATAAAATTATAGAATGCTACGTGTGTGTTTATTAAATTTGTTAATGTGTTTGTACTAAAAATGAATTTGTTTTTGTGTTGATTTGTGAATTGGCCATAATTGATTAGAATACCTTTTAATGAAAAAATAAAATTTCCTAGAATTTGCACTCGAATTTAATAGAGCACCTTTTACTAAAAACCTTTTATTAAGAATGTATATATTATCGAAAAAGTACCTTTTATTAAAAGATAACTTTCTATTACAAAATACTTTCTATTAAAAAAGTACATTTTATTAAAAAGTACCTCTTATCAAAAATGTATATTTTATTAAAAAAGTAGCTTTTATTAAAAAGTACCTTTTAGTAAAAATTTATATTTTATTAAAAAAGTACCTTTTGTTAAAAGATAAACTTCTATTAAAAATACTTTCTATTATAAAAGTACCTTTTATTAAAAAAGTACGTTTTATTAAAAAATTACCATTTATTAAAAAGTACCTTTTATTAAAAAAGTACCTTTTATTAAAAAAGTACCTTTTAATAAAAAAAGTACCTTTTATCAAAAAAGTACCATTTATTAAAACAGTACCTTTTATTAAAAAAGTACCTTTTTTTAAAAAAGTACCTTTTATTAAAAAAGTACCATTTATTAAAAAAGTGCCTTTTATTAAAAAAGTACCTTTTATTAAAAAAGTACCTTTTGTTAAAAAAGTACCTTTTATTTAAATAGTACCATTTAATAAAAAAGTACGTTTTAATTAAAAACTGCTTTTTCTTTTATTAAAAAAGTATCGTTTTTAAAAAAACATATTTTTAAAAATAGGTACTTTTTTTAGCACCAGTAATTTAAAAAAGTACTTTAAAATTAAGTATTACTTATTTTAAGGAACCTCTAATGAAAAAAAGTAACTTTTGTGTACCTTTTATAAAAAGTATCTTTTTTAAAAAGTATCTGTAACTTAAAATGTACCTTTTATTAAAAATGTAAAGTTTATTTAAGAAAAGTACCATTTATTAAAAAAGTACCATTGATAACTTTTTATCACATATTAAAACAGTACCCTTTATTTAAAAAAAACTTTTATATAAAAAAGTAAATTTTATTAAATAAGTACCTTTTATTAAAAAAGTTCCTATTCTTAAAAGTTCCTATTCTTTGTTAAAAAAGTACCTATTTTAAAAAAGTACCATTTATTATTTACTTTTTATTATTTAAAAAAGTACCTTTTATTAAAAAAATGCCTATTACAATAAAAGTACCTTTTATCAAAAAAGTATATTTTAGTGCCGTTTATTAAAAATTACCTTTTATTTAAAAATTACCTTTTAATAAAAAATTACTTTTTTTTTATTAGAAACTTCATTTTTTTTTCTGAAAAGAAAAGGTTTTTTTGAAAACGAAATTTTGGGTTGACGTTTTTATATTACTAATGCTCTAAAATATCAAGTTTTTTTTATTATTTCTTTGTCTTTAGCACATTTCTGTGTTTCTGGTACTATTTATAAATTATTAAAATACAGTGCGATACTTCCACATTTAAAGTGTTTATGTACGTTTTTTAATATCATAAAAAGGGAAAGAATATACATATATTTATGTATACAGCAGAGTTTTTGATAAACTTTTAAATTTATATTGTAACTCTTCGCCATATTTCCTTACAGAAATTCGCTTTTACAAAAACATCTGTTAATGGACTTTTAAGCATTATCGACAGAATTTAAATTATACCCTCAAACGACGTCGATAAATAAAGAAAATGCTTTTATGTGGAAAATTCAACATGTGCCCAAGTCGTCCATATTAAAAAAAAAGTATTCTAAAATACTTGATTGATGTAGATGTTCGTAACTTAAATTTGATCTGTGGTTAACATATTTAAATATGTAAATTCTTATATTAGACAAATATTAAGGACTGGAGGTTGACGTATTCCAAATCG
Organism: Cordilura impudica; assembly: GCA_963682025.1. Taxonomy (NCBI): domain Eukaryota; kingdom Metazoa; phylum Arthropoda; class Insecta; order Diptera; family Scathophagidae; genus Cordilura; species Cordilura impudica. Next base: position 293,177,917 of record OY821517.1, read on the forward strand.
ATTTATTTGTATTAAAAAACATCCAAGTTATAATAAAAGTCTTTTTATTACATGCTGTTATTGAAAGCAAGGCCAATTTTTGAATTTTTGTTGTTGTTGTTTATTCGATATTTCGCTATCCATTGGAAGACATTTTCAGGAATATTATTTAATGAGTAACAATTATTAAAATAAATAAAAATGCGTCCTTACGCTTTTGTATTTCATATCGTATGTACCATTAAAGCTTTTTACGATACTTTTGGTGTTTAAAAAATACATTATTTAAACGTTAAGTGCTGTAGCACACAAATTGAAATTCTTTTTTTCCTCTAAAGGGAGTCCACCCAAAATTTTAAAATTTTTACTTTTTGCAAGAAAACGATATACAGTGGTCATTAGGGTGGCCCTTCGTTATATGAAGGGAAAAAAAGTGTTCAAACTCTCGGTCTCACCCCCTAGAAATATGCGAATAGCAAAAAAAATTGGGAAATACAAAGTTTTGGGCCAATCAAAAAACGTTTAGTCGTGGCGCAAAGCGATTGAAAATTTCAAGTGTGTTCATATGGGGAAAATATGACTTTTTTTCAGATTTTACGAAAATTTCATTCTACAGTTTCATTTTTCCGACAAGCTGTTACATAACTCGGGATCAGTATTAAATTATCCTTTCAAAAGGCTATAAAACTTCAAAATCGTATGAAACCTCGCCAAGAAATAGCAAATGCCCCAGACCACTTCTGTGCCTAAAAAAAACTAGGTCATGAAATTTGATGGCATTTTTTCAACTTTGAGAAATTGATTAAAGTCATCATTCTTTTTTGATCTGTATACTTTTAAGTACTCAGATATGAAGTATTGTTTTATTATCACGTTGTTAACCTATTGCGCATTGAGACCGAAAATTGGAAATTTTTCGATAAAATTTTTAAAACTCCTTTTTCAAGTTTGAAAAAATTTTCTTAAACAAAATTTAAAAAAATTAATCTATCACTTTAAGATTTTATTAAATGCATGTTAGAGATTAACTGTGTGATTTTTGAGGTAAATCCCAATGCCAGAATTTTTTGACAAGGATTTTATTTTTGCGGATTTCGAGAAAAATGGGATTTTTGTAAAATATTCTGTTAATGCACTATTTAAAAATACTTTGTATCAAAAATTCATCACTTTTCTACTTTTAAATGTTATATTTTATCTTAATATCTTAGGGTTTCAGAAAAAAAATATTATAACCCCATTAACCCTTTTGTAATTGGGGTCATATATGACCCCAAGCTAATAAAAGACAATTTTTTCAAAAAATTCAAATATTTTGTAAGTGCTGTTGAATTTTTAGATGAGACGCTTAAAATATAATAACCAAATATGTAGAACTTCCGTTTCTAAAATGTGGGATAAATCCGAGAACTTTAACCCATTATTTGCCAAGGCCAGCTTGGCAAATAAGATATTTTTAAATAGAAATTACCGAATTTTTAATTTTATTATTTTTTATAAAAAAAAAAATCTTATTTTCGATCTTTATTAATTCAATGATTGAGTTTGAAATTGTTCAGGCTCAAGATCAAATGTTTTTACTATAAATAAAGCAAAAGCATTAGCACATTTGTTTCAAAAATTTATCTATATTCTGTATATATATTAGAGATGTGACGGATATCCGGCAACTATCCGGTTTGCCGGATATCCGGCCTAAATTTACTATTCGGCCGGATATCGGATAATAAGCTACTATCCGGTATCTGGCCGGCCGGATATTTTCTTAGAATTATTTTAAGCAAATAAGTTTGTATTAAGTAACTAACAATAAAATAGCTTTTATTTAAAGGTAAAAAAGTAACAAAAAATTACAAATTATCTTTCAAAAACTTAAAATACGTTTTGAGATATTCACTTTACTGAAAAATTTATGTTTAAACTAAAAACTTAAAAAACGTCCAATTAATACAACTATTGACATTAATACTCAAAATTAAGAAGAGGTAGATTATGGTGAATAAAAACTAAATTTTCAGCGTTCGCAGACAATAGACGATTTCGCTTGTTTTCGTAAACCAAGCCAGCTTCCGAAAAAAGTCTTTCGCTATAAACGCTGCTGCAAGGAGCTGAAAGGAACGTTTTAGTAAGAGACGTTAAAATTGGGTATTTTTTGGAGTTAAACGACCACCAAGCGTAAGGATCCTGACTGCGATCAATTCGAACTTCCTTCAAGAAGAATTCAATCTCGGTAGCAATTTGGTTCTTCTCATGATCGCTAGACTGAATGTTGTTTTCATCTGCCACTTCATTAAAACAATCCCAAAATGTTTCGTGAGATTCACGAGCTACATTTGAATCAGTTTCATTTAATCGTAACTGTTTAGGTCTAGTTGAAGACGTCGATGAACAACTACTGATGGAAGACGTGTCGCAAGTCATTCTTAAGTGTTCCAATAAAATAGTCTGTCGAGCTCTTTCAGCTTCAACTTTTCCCAAAAAGTTAGCCTTAAATCTGGGATCCAGAAAAGTTGCAATAAGGTATTTTGGATCTTCACTTAAGGAAATAAAACGAGATGTCAATTGCGCTTTTAAGGAGCCTTTCATATTAAGTAAATCCGCTGTTCGTCGTATAGTTTCGTCCTTGTCTAAGAATTTTTTTAATGCAGCTACATGCGGTATAACTTCAGATATGCAGGAGAGGCCAGCACTTGTAATTTTAGTTATTTCTTCAAACGGCTTCAAAAGTTGTACACACTGCTCCATCAAACACCACTGACGAGTTGTTAGATTAGTAAGTGTGTCGTTTTCAGACACATAAAGGGAGATAACACGTTTTTGTTCCAATAAGCGTTCCATCATATAGAAAGTGGAATTCCACCTCGTGTTTATATCTTGCACCAATTGATGCTCTGGTAAACATAGTTCTTTTTGAAGCACCAGCAATTTTTCTTTTGCTAAACCTGAATGATTGAAGTGAGTTACGATACGTCTACCTTTGGCAATCAAGTCCATTACTTCAGGTTGTACCTTTAAAGACTCAAGCACAACCCTCTGAAGCGAATGAATGAAACACCTGGCGGAATTATACTCCGCCATTCGAACGCCTTTGACCATGTTTGCGCCACTGTCATGAACAATAACATGTATTTTGCTTTGTTCAATATCCCAGCGAGATGTAATACTATTGAGTTCATTTGCTATGTTTTCTCCTGTATGAGATCCTGAAAACGGTTTCATAGCTAGAACTCCGTGTTGAAGTTTAAATTCTGCAGAAAGCCAATGAGCTGTGAAACTCAGAAAGCTGGAGTTATTGCGCAAACACGTCCACATGTCAGAAGTGACAGAAACTGCGACAGCACTTGAAATTCTTGTTTGGATTTTTTTGAAAATTCGGTTGTAAATATCGGGAATTATTTTTTGGGTCATAAAGGCTCGGCTTGGCAATTCATAGCGTGGTAAAGCTTGCTTAAGTAATCTTGCGAATCCAACTCTTTCAACGACACAAAGTGGCTCATTATCCAGTGCAATCATTTCTGCTATGAGATAATGGTATTTTTTCGCAGTTGCATTATTTATGTCCCAAAGCAGTTTTCTATCGAACGCCTCTGACAAAGTCTGTTGCCTTGTAGAAGAGGAACTTGTACAAGCGTTGACAGGCTCCGCAAGCGACGTAGCTGCGTCGTTTATTTTATCTTTATTCAAATTCATGAATTTTTCTGGGTGCTTTAATTTCAAATGATTTCTCATAGCAGATGTGCCTGGGGGAAGATTTAAAATTAATAAGTATATGATTCGAAACTTGTAGGTTGTATTATTAAATAGGCTGCAAAAAAAACATTACTCTTACGCACCTGCTTTTTTTCCTTCACCACCACGAGAAATTGGTAGTTTGCACAATAAACAAATAGCAAACTTATTATTTTCACTTTTAATTTCAAAATATTGCCAAATAGGCGATTTTCTTATCATTGAAGACATGTTCTCTGCTCTTTTCGTACAAATTATGAAGTAAAATAATTGAAACAATCAGCTGTTGATTTTCAGTAATGCCAGATTTTAATTTGTTGATTTTCAGTATTGCCAGACTGCAGTACGTTATTTTCCAAAGATAACTAACATCGCTCCACCCGTTTATTGTCGTTTACCCGGGGGTTACACGTTCAACTAGTTGCCTTCTACTCCGAATTTTCCACTAATACACTTACACATTTTAAAGTTGAAAGGCGGTTGCTTGCGATTTTCTCTTTCAACCAGCGTTTCAACCAGTTGACCAACTAAACAGCTGATTTGTAACATCTGTGTCATATTCATTTGATTTGTTTGGTGGAAAAGTTATTAAAACGTGTGTGTTTTTTAAAACAAAAATTAAAGTGATTTTTTAACTAAAAATTTAACTAAATATTTAAAATAAAATGAATAAACAACAAAGTTGATCAACCTGTTGCGTACAGCCTGCGTCACAGCTGCCAGTTTCAACGAATTCTGACAAGCAGTATGTGTAAAAGCCTTTCAACCAAAAGTTGAAGGTGTAACCGCGGCGTTATTGCCTGCCGAACTAGAAATAATGAAATCTTTAATTTACTATCCGGCCGGCGGATATTCGGCTATCCGGCCTCGCATCTTGCCGGATATCCGGTATCCGGTTATCCGGCCAAATCACTATCCGTCACATCTCTAATATATATACATATATATGTGTATGTAAATTTACAGCAGAGAAGGTATGTAGTATACCTCGGACTTAAGTCCTTAACATTTAAAAAACAAAAGTAGCTTCGCAAATCTTATAGCTCATAAAAAAGATTTTGTAATGCCAGCTGAGTGGCATTTTCATCCTACTGCTCATGGTAAAGGAGCACGTGATGATATTAGAGCAAATCTCAAAAGAAATGCAGCGAAGTATAGCCTCCAGCTCAATACCATGCTTTCATACCGCTTGTCGATGGAAGACTCAAGATGAAAAAGTTTTCTGCCTCTACTCAATGCGATATCTTTCCAAATCCAAAAAAGAAACCAGCAGCGACATCAACAGCTGAACCCAGTAACGCCTAGAAAAGATTGGCAAGAAAGCAGTAAGTAAAGACGGCAAATAAGGCGATAATAATTTCATCCCGATCGGAAGACATCGGCTTCAAAAATTGGATTATGTGACATGAAACGCCCCATAAAATGTGAAGCCACATTCCATAGACAGTAATTTTTTTACGATTTCCTGACTGGTTAAATATATCTTAGGTATTGTTTTAACCAAACTTAATTTAAGCGAATAATTTTCTTACTTCTAAAAATAGTTTAACCTTAAAAGTGTGTTTCATCTTAAATTTGTCTTTGCGTTTTTCTTTTTTGCAAAATGCGAAAGAAATAAAAAAAAAAAAAAATTGCCAAGAATTAAATATTTGATCAGTAACTCTGTTAAAACTACATTTAGAGAGGCGAGTTCACTGAGCAATTTAGTAATGAAATTTATTAATAAAATTTTTTATTCTAATCTCGTTTATTTTAACTAGCATATTCCAGAACTCGTAATTCTAGGAAATTTTATTTTTTCATTTAATAAAGACCCTAAAGGTATGCTTCACAATTCAACTAATTTTAAATGAAGTAAACAAACTCAACACATTAACACAAACACATTAACCCTTCTGCACTCCTTGGGTCAACTTGACCCAATTTTCGTTTTCAAACGCAAAATTTTTCCCTTTATTTATAAGATATGAACGTGAAACTTTAATATATCCATTACAGGGACGAAAATTAAGCTTTTAAAAGAAAATAATAATATTTAAATTTTTCACACACATTTAATATACTTTGGGTCAATATGACTCAACAAACGATATTGCAAGTTTAATTCCACTTTACAATTTTTTTTCCTATTGAATATAATTGAATTGAGTTCATCTTCATTCAGAATCATCGATCAATTATTTTTTCAGTCAAATAATCAATAAAATCGCTTTCATTGAATATTTTTTCATTCAAAATTTTATTATTCTCAAACTGTGGGTGGGATTTGGAGAACCCCGCAAAGGAACTCTTGAAATTTATTTTATGATGATATGAGTTCAGTTTAATTTTTGTAATTATCATAATTGAGTATTTCTACATAATGGCACAAAGAAGAAAAGTAATTATTATAAAATAAAATTTCTAATGTATGATTATTCCATAATGAAACTGCTTCAGATTCTTAGTGATCTCACAACAAATAATGAATGACGAAGATGATGACATTTTCGATGATAGTGATGAAGACGAAATTTTTTCACCCGACAGCGCTGCAGAAGACGAATCATATTCATCATCAAATAATAGCGTTGAAAACGTGAATGTGGAAGATACAGTAGAAATAGATCACAACACTTCAGCTACATATTTATCTAAGGACAAAAGTGTAGTTTGGAAAGAACAGCCACCACTTCAAACAATCAGGTGACCAAAAAACCAAATTTTATTGAATAAGCCTGGACCTACCGAAGGAGCCACATCTATGGTTACAGATATAAAGTCTTCGTTCGATTTGTTTATATCACCAAATTTAAAAAATATTGTGATTCAAATGATGCATATCTTGGATTACAAAAAGTAGCAGGAGTTTATAAATCTCTTGGAGAAAATCTCACTAGCTTGTGGAACGAAAAAAACGGAAGACCTATTTTTCGAGCAACAATGAGTCTCAAGCGGTTCGCGAGCATATCAAAGTGCCTACGGTTTGACAGCTCTGAAGATAGAGAAGAAGGAAGACTTCATGACAAACTAGCACCGATAAGAAACGTTTGGGACAAATGGAGTAATCAGCTCAAAGACTTTTACAATCCACATGAAAATGTAGATGAACAATTGGTTCCATTTCGAGGTCGATGCAGTTTTAGACAATATATTCCATCATTCCATCAAAGCCCGCCAGATATGGCTTAAAAATTTGGGCACTTTGCGATTCCACATCTAAATGTGCCTTGAATATGGAAGTGTACACAGGCAAAGCAAGAAATACACAGCCAGAAAAAAATCAAGGTGAGACTTTGTACTTCGTATTACATTTGTTATATTTCCATATTTTTAATTTAGGTGAGAGAGTGGTGCTAACATTATCAGACCCTCTCTCAAAGGGATGCACAATTAAATGCCATTCAACTATTTTGTCGGAATATTACATTAGTTGGCAATGTCCGTAAAAATAAAATTTTTTGCAATCTAAAATTTTGGATATGAAAAAAAGCTTGTATTGCACTCCGAATTTTTGTTTTCAAATGATTTAACTATAGCATCCTATGTTCCAAAAAAAAAAAATATGTTCTCCTCTTAAGTTCTCTTCATCATTCAGCCGTTGCACAGTGGCGCCCGTAGAGCAAACGAGGTTGCAAAAATCAAAATTTTCGTGTGCGCCGACGAAGTTTTGAATAAACCCATGTTATAGGAAACTTTTCAACGATTTCAAATATGCTACTCTTAATAATATCACATTTTTAGTTTAGCAGATATAACCGTTCAAAGTTGACCGACTTTCGGTTTTCAAAAAAACACAGAATTTTTAGTTAATTTGTTGCGATTTCAGGTGTAATATCACGAAAAATAGGTAACGAATCGCCTTATTTTTTGTTTGTATTGACTGATGTATTTATTAGATATATAATGATAAAAAAAAATTAACTGTTTGCTTTGTGTTTCTCCTGGTAAATCACTATTTAAAAACTATCCGTTTTTTCACTATTTTTCAACTTTGACGGAAAATAAAAAAAATCTATATTTTTCTATATTTGCCATATTTGCAAAACATGTTCTTTGATTATTTCTTTACATAACTCAAAAGGTTTTATCTGCCCGTACGTGCCCGTTTCGCTTCTAGAGGTAAAAAAGGTTAAAAAGGCATGGTGGCAGAAATTGTATGGCGTGCATCCCTTACATGTTTTGACTGACAGTAGTTTGATCTAATAGTTTGAAAATTGCATTTTAAGTCGGTTGTCTACCTGTGAGCCTCTACCAAAGTCTACTCCCAATATTCTGTTACAGACACAGGATGCACAAAAAACTACTCATTGAAATTCGCAGGTACGCACCTCACTTAAAAATTACTTTGGAGTACAAATGATCAAAAACAATATTAACATATGGTCCCTCCAGGTAGGCACAAATCTTATTTAGACACGAGCATAATACCAAAATTGCATAATTCAGCCTAAATCCATATGTATGCAGGGAACAGGTAAATTTTTAGGCATGGTAGCATAAGCGTATATATTGCAAAATAAGCATAATGTCTGGATTAGTCTACGACTGAAAGTTGGCGCAACAAGTACTGAAACCATGGCGTTAAACAATTTAGAATTATTTGAACTGTTTAGAAGGTCAACCACACCAAAGTTTTTCGCGGAAGCTGCTTTAGAAGAACTTGATAGCTTATACGGAAATATTGAGAGAAGCGAAATTATAAAAAATAATTTTTATCTGATATATGCAAATATTAAGGCAAAATGGGTGAGATCTAATCGAACCATTCAGAGCTTCAACTCCAAATACGAGGACTGGCTTAATGAAGACACCATCCTGGATATATTGGCAGTAGATAAACCCACCACATCAACCAGAGGAGCAAAAGGAAGGCCAAAAAAAAGTATTGAGGAGTGTTCAATTTTCACAAGAAAGAGGAAACTTGCCGATGACACCAATGACTTGACCACGAAACATTGGTCGGACGTGCTGTCTATTAAATATACAAAGGATAGTGAAAGAGTTAGGTCGCAGATTACAAAATCTGTTGCTGATGCAAGCCCACTGTGACTAAAAAGGATTAAGGAAAGCATTCCCACGCCCACAAACGCACACATTAAAAAGTATGGTTCCGAAGAAGCCTTGGCCTTGTTTATGGACTTACAACTTTCCAAAGAAAAATATGAGATACTACGGGCATCCTTGATGCGACACGGGGCTGACATTTTAGCAGGATACAAGCATATTACGCAAGCCAAAATAAATTCACGACCACTGCATACGGAGTTTACGGAAGTCTCTGTGAAAGCCAATCTGCAGGATTTCATGGGCCATACAGCAAAACGGTTGTTGGAGAGTCTTCCTGAAAATGAGGTGAAAATTCTTTTTGAGAAACTGACATTGATCAGCAAATGGGGCTGCGATGGATCATCTGGACAAAGCGTTTATAAGCAAAGGATATTTTCCGATGACGCTAAAATATCGGACGGAAATATGTTTATGGCATCTGTTGTTCCTTTGCGGCTAAAATCTGATGTTTCCCTACACTGGAAAAATTCACGTCCGTCATCAGTGCATTATTGCCGACCAATAATGTTTCAGTTTGCAAGGGAATCGGCAGAACTCATAAGGACCACGGTGAAGGACATTTAAGAACAAATAAGCAAGATTTAGCCTACAAAGCTGCAAATTGGAGAAGGAAAATATATTGAATGCAATTACGAGTTCCACCTGACCATGGTTGACGGAAAAGTCGTAAACGTCATGCCTGATTTGCAAAAAGAGTCAGAAGAAATTTGGTAATTTAAACGATTCTACAAACGAGGAGAATTACGAATATGGAATGTCAGCATTGCTCGCAAGGATAAAGTGTATGGAGTTCTTGCTAAAACTGCCGTATACCCTACCACAAGAAGAGGAAAACTTCGATGAAAATACATCAATAAAGGATAAGGAAAAGATCAGAAAGAAGCAAATACAGGATGCTTTTTTTAAACAAGTTGGACTAAAAGTAGACACTCCCAAGCACGGATACGGTAACTCAAACGATGGAAACACTTCTAGGAGATTTTTTGAAAATGTTGAGGCAGTAACTAGAATCACTGGAATTGACAATCAAATCGTGAAAAGATTGGGAACGATGTTGAATGTTTTAAACTGCAAAGAAAACGTCAATTCTACAAAATATGCATCGAAAACTGCATCTCTTTTAGCAGAAATGTATCCACAGAAGAAGTTGACCCCGACCATCCATAAAATATTGGCGCATGGCAAAGATATAATTGAGTACCAGTCTTTGCCAATTGGAGAGCTTTCTGAAGAAGCACAGGAGTCTCTTAACAAATTTTATAAAAAAATATAGATTGCAGAACATATTCAAAGCATCAAGGGTAAGGCAAAATGACCTCTTCAACCTCTTCAACATGTTGGCAGCATCTTCCGATCCACTTATTTCTTCCCTGCGGCATGTGAAGTCACGAATAGAGTTAGAAAATAATTATAGTTTAGAAATGATTAGTCTTTTAGATATACCTTCTCTTACGAATTGTTATGAATATTTTACAGAAAATTGAAAAAATAAATTTAAAAAAGAAGTAATTTTTTTTTCAATTTGTTGGGTAATAATAAAACCCTAAAGAAAAAAAAAATAAAAACAATCAAAAAATGTAAAAATAATTTTTTTTAGTTACCATAAAATTGATTTTTCTACAAATTTTAACTTTGATAACCCATAAGTAGGCCCCTACAAAGCGTAGCATCCTTTCCAAACGCTCATTTCATAGGCTGAACAGTTATCTCTCATATGCTGTTTAAACTGTTCAATTGTGTTATTCGGTTCAAAAGATATGATTTTTGCAACGAAAAAACTCAAATGGTGCCACTGTGCGTTGTAAGAGAAGATGAAAAAAATCTGAAATAGTACATCGTTACAACCAAACGGAAGCTGGAGTTGATGCGCCTGACCAACTAGTTGCTAATTACACTTGTAAGCGCATGACTAGGCGATGGCCTGTTGCATTATTTTCAAATATGATACTGACATAAATCCTGGCTGGAATTTCAATAAAAACTTCAAACTCAGGCTGTATCTAGTAGAACCTGCAGATAAGTCAATAAATGAGTATATTTTGCGAAGAAAGGTTTTGCCACATGGACCATCAGCAACCAGTCATCTTAAAAATATTCAAGAACAAAATAATCTCATAGGTGTCTCGCAATGTTCTAAACAAAATGGTACAAATACACCATTGTCCAGTAATTTACCAAATAAACGTAAGCGGTATTTCTTTTGTCAACATGGAAGGAATTCAAATTAGTATTCCACCAAATGTGATTCTATTAAAAATTTTATTTGCAAAGAGCACATGGTCGCATTGTGTACAAATTGTCACTTAACTTTTTTAATTTTTATACATTAGTATTAAAAATATAATTATTTTATTTTTCTAAAAAAGGCTGAATTTCGAATTTAATTTTATTTTATTTATACTTTTTTTAATAATTGCTTCGGAAGGGCTTATTTATTTTAGTTTTCATTATTTCTTATTAAATAAAAAAAAACAATAAAACAAATAATTTCTTATATTAAATATGAAATTTTGTTTACATTTTAATGTTGACCCAAAAGATCATAGGAAGGGCACATATCCAAGGAATGCAGAAGGGTTAACAAATATAATAAAAACACACATAGCATTGTATAATTTTATGTATGTGTTTAGTAGCAACTTTAAACGATCATAACTCCAAAAAATATTCCAGATGATGAAAATCTGTAAATCTGGGTAACAGCTTAAAACAAATACATTTCAAATGATAAATTTTTTTTGTCAAAATCGGGGTAAAACTCTGAAACTCACATCGGTAATAAAAAATCTCCTTGCCTGTTAATATTATAGATAACCGATTTTTGTTTTTTTTTAATTACTTAAACGTTTTTTATCAACAAATTATTTAAATTTTCAATATAGAAATCATACTTTCACAATTCGCTATACAAATAACCAACTTGTCTCTTTAAGAAAATTCATTTGGAAAAACTGAAATGTTAAGATATTATCTTTTTGCTGCCATGGCAAAGTAAAAACAATTCCAAAGAAAACATCTCGTTTAAAACTGTATTTCAGCCAGAGGGTGTCAAACTTAACATGAGTAACAAAACAACAACAGCAAGGAGTTGTTAAGAGATTGTTGAAAAATACTGTAATTTGTTAACCTGTTTTTAGCTGATTAGACATATTTAAACATATAATCTTAAATTACATTCTCCTAAGCTTCCAGAATCTAGTTACAATCTTTTTGTTATTTTTTCAGTCATTTGGTCGTGTTGTTTCTGCTTTACCTTGCATTTTTCTAGTGTAGTGACTGTCTGCTTGTTAAATGGATTTCTTCGCAAATGAGACTTAATAGTTTTCTTTTTGTGGGTTCTAAGCTTAATAAATATATTTATGCCACGTAATTTCTGGCAGAAGGTGTTAAATAAATGGTAAAAGGAAATTATTTTGCTTGCTACTGATTATGCTGATAATAATATAAGTAATATATATAATATGAAAAATTTGAAAAATTAATATTCATCAACTCGAAATGATGTAGTTAACGCACCAAGGCGTATGAGCACTGATATAAGTAATTATGTATTATAAATCATACTCTGGCAGAAGTTTGTTCTATAAACAAATTTTCATAATGTATTTAGCATAATGTAGAAGTTGTGTAATTTTTTTTTTATTAAAAATCTAACTTTGTTAATTACAAATTCTGAATATAAATTAATAATATCCGTTAAATTGTGGTTACTTTAGGCAAATTTAATATTCTGTTTATTTTCACAACAACAAGCCAAAAAAAAAAAACATAAATATCTTATTATATTTAACAAGCCATCAGCACCATTCCCAACATTCACAAATGTCACCCTCACCACACACAACAAAATAATATCCTCACAAATGATGTTGATAGCTTCACTTCAATTCCTTAGTTAAGTAACCATATTTTGTTAAGTGTGAACACCAAAAATTTATTGACCATAAAATGTTGGCAATAGAAAAATCAAAAAATACAAAAAGCAAAACAAGTTAGAAATTTATAGTTGGTATATACTGATTATAAGGACACCCTATGCTATTAAAATTGAGCAAGATTCTTAGGTAAACTCATATTGTGGTCACAAATGGATATAGACTTGGACATGTTGTTCGCAGATATAACTAAGTTCATATCAGATGTTATTTTTATATGGGATCTAGGTCGAAACTGTTACTGAGCATGACAATATATAGTAAAGTATCTTATATCTCTAATATAGCCTAACATGGCTACTCACGTAACTGTCTTCTCCGAAGAGTGCCAGAGTTTTTTAATGTAACTTTTATGTAAATGATCTGGAATAATGTTGTCGTTGAAAAAAATTTTTTAATTGATAGATTAGGTGGAGACTGGGAAATGGATTTATTTAGAGACTATCTCTAAAATGGTCCTATGGGTTATTGTTAGAAATTTTCTGTTGATTTTTTTTATCTAGCCTGAAAAAATGGCAAGTACATAGTTGAAGTTTAAGCCAATATGTTTTCGGGCTTATATACATTTGTGATATTTTATTGCGCTCAAGGTAAGTAACGGTAAATGATTAATATTACATTTTTAAAACTATTACTTATATTTGAGCTCGGAGCTAGCTGTCGTATCTTCTGTTAATAATTTGAAAATTCTTTAAAAAGTACCTTTTCTCAAAGAGTATCTTTTCTCAAAAAGCATATTTTCTTAAAAAAGTACCTCTTTATTTAAAATATACCTTTTTTAAAAAACTACCTTTGCTTAAACAAGAATCTATTATGAAAAAGTACTTTTTATGAAAAAAGTAGTTTTTATGAGAAAAGTCCCTTTTATTAAAAGAGTAACTTTTCTTAAAAAACTACCTTATACTAAAAAAGTATCTTTTGTGAGAAATGAGCAGTTTTTTGTAAAATACCATTTATTAAAAAAGTACCTTTTGATAGAAAAAATACCCTTTATAAGAAAATTGCCTTTTTAAAAAAATACAAATTCCTTTTGCTAAAAAGTACCTTTTGTTAAGAAGTGCTTTTTTTAATTTAGCTTTTGTTAAAAAAGTACCTTTTGTAAAAAAGTACCCATTGTAAAAAGTACCCTATGTTAAATAGTTAAGAAGTACCCTATGTTAAATAGTTATATTTTGGTAAAAAGTACCTTTTGTTTAAAAAGTACCTTTTATTAAAAAATACCTTTTATTAAAAAAGTACCTTTTTTAAAATAAGTATCTCTTCTTACCTTTTGATAGAAAGTACTGTTTATAAGAAAATTACGTTTTGTTAAAAAATAAATTTTGTTAAAAAAGTACCTTATATTAAAATATTTCGTTTTGTTAAAAAGGACCTTTTAAAAGTGTACTTTTTGTGAAAAAAGAGCCTTTTGTTAAACAAAAGCCTCTACTTTAAAATATATGTACTTTTTTTTAAGTCTCTTTTGTTAAAAAATTACCTTTTGTTAAAAAGCACCATTTATAAAAAAATAAATTTTCTTTAAAAATTATCTTATGTTAAAAAGGACCTTTTGTTAAAAAGGAAATTTTTATAAAAAAAGTACGTACTGTAAAATGTACCTTATGCTAAATAGGTACATTTTGTTAAAAAATACCTTTTGTTTAAGAAGTACCTTTTATTAAAAAGTATCTTTTATTAAAAAGTACCTTCTGTTAAAAAGTACATTTTGTTAAAAAATTACCTTTTGCTATAAAAGTATTTTTTGTTAAAAAGTATGCTGCTGCTGTTAAAAAGTATCATTTGCTAAAAAAAATAACTTTTGTTAAAAAAGTACCTTTTGTTAAAAAAGCAACTTTGAATATAGTAGGTACTGTCTTAAACAAGTTACTTTTATTTAAAGTACCTCTTTTAAAAAAATATTTTTTTGCACAAGTATCTTATGTTAAAGAAATGACCTTTTGTTAACAAGAACCTTTTGTTAAAAAAGTACCTTTTGTAAAAAAGTATATATTTTAAAGTGTACCGTATGTAAAATAGGTACATTTTATTAAAAAGTACCTTTTGCTTAAAAGGTACCTTTTATTAAAAAGTGCCTTCTGTTAAAATGTACCTTCTGATAAAAAGTATTTTTGTTAAAAAGTATCTGCTGTTAAAAAGTACTTTTTGTTAAAAAAGTACCTGTTTTAAAAAGTACCTTATGTTAAAAAGGCACATTTTGTTAAAAAGTACCTTTTTTTAAAAAAAGTACCTTTTTAAAAAAATTTAGTTTTGTAAAAAATACCATTTTTTTAAAAAAGTACCTTTGGTGATAAAAGTACCTTTCGTTAAAAAAAGTAACTTTTGTTAAAAAGTATCTTTTGTTAAAAAAGTAACTTTTCATAAACAAGTTCCTTTTGTTCAAACAGTAACTTTTAAAAAAAGTACTTTTTGTTATAAAAAAAAGTGCCTTTTATTTAAAGTACCTCTTTTAAAAAAGTATTTTTTCTTGCAAAAGTATCTTTTGTTAAACGAATTACCTTTTATTAAAAATGACCTTTCGTTAAAAAGTACCTTTTGTAAAAAAGTACCTATTGTAAAAAGTACCTTAAGTTAAATAGGTACATTTTGTTAAAAAGTACCTTTTATTAAAAGGTACCTTTTATTGAAAAGTACATTTTATTAAAAAGTACCTTTTATTAAAAAGTACCTTTTATTAAGAAGTACCTTCTGGTAAAAATACATTTTGTTAAAAAATTACCTTTCGTTATAAAAGTATTTTTTATTAAAAAATATCTACTGTTCTAAAGTACATTTTGTTAAAAAAGTAACTATTTTAAAAGGTATCTTATGTTAAAAAGGTACATTTTGTTAAAAATGTACATTTTGTTAAAAAGTACCTTTTTTTAAAAAAGTACCTATTGTAAAAAACTTAGTTTTGTAAAAAATACAATTTTTTTTAAAGTACCTTTGGTCATAAAAGTACCTTTCGTTGAAAAAAGTAACTTTTGTTAAAAAGTATCTTTTGTACAAAAGTAACTTTTCATAAAAAAGTTCCTTTTGTTAAAACAGTACCGTTTAAAAAAAGTACTTTTTGTTAAAAATAAGGGCTTTTATTTAAAGTACCTCTTTTAAAAAAGTATTTTTTCTTGCAAAAGTATCTTTTGTTAAAAAAATTACCTTTTATTAAAAATTACCTTTCGTTAAAAAGTATATTTTGTAAAAAAGTACCTATTGTAAAAAGAACCTTAAGTTAAATAGGTACATTTTGTTAAAAAGTAACTTTTATTAAATAGTACCATTTATTAAAAAGTACCTTTTATTAAAAAGTACCTTTTATTAAAAAGTACCTTTTATTAAAAGTACGTTTTATTAAAAAGTTCCTTTTATAAAAAAGTACCTTTTATTAAAAAGTACCTTTTATTAAAAAGTACCTTTTATTAAAAAGTACCTTTTATTAAAAAGTACCTTTTATTAAAAAGTACCTTTTAGTAAAAAGTACCTTTTATTAAAAACTACCTTTCATTAAAATGTACCTTTTATTAAAAAGTACCTTTAATTAAGAAGTACCTTTTGTTCAAAAGTACCTTTTATTAAAAAGTACCTTTTATTAAAAAGTACCTTTTATTAAAAAGTACCTTTTATTAAAAAGTACCTTTTATTAAAAAGTACCTTTTATTAAAAAGTACCTTTTATTAAAAAGTACCTTTTATTAAAAAGTACCTTTTATTAAAAAGTACCTTTTATTAAAAAGTACCTTTTATTAAAAAGTACCTTTTATTAAAATGTAGATTTTATTAAAAAGTACCTTTTATTAAAAAGTACCTTTTATTAAAAAGTGCCTTTTATTAAAATGTACCTTTTATTAAAAAGTACATTTTATTAAAAAGTACATTTTATTAAAAAGTACCTTTTATTAAAAAGTGCCGTTTATTAAAAAGTACCTTTTATTAAGAAGTACCTTTTATTAAAAAGTACCTTTTATTAAAAAGTACCTTTTATTAAAAAGTACCTTTTATTAAAAAGTACCTTTTATTAAAAAGTACCTTTTATTAAAAAGTACCTTTTATTAAAAAGTACCTTTTATTAAAAAGTACCTTTTATTAAAAATTACCCTTTATTAAAAAGTACCTTTTATTAAAAAGTGCCTTTTATTAAAAAGTACATTTTATTAAAAAGTACCTTTTATTAAAAAGTACCTTTTATTAAAAAGTGCCTTTTATTAAAAAGTACCTTTTATTAAGAAGTACCTTCTGTAAAAAGTACATTTTGTTAAATAATTACCTTTTGTTATAAAAGTATTTTTTGTTAAAAAATATCTGCAGTTCAAAAGTACATTTTGTTAAAAAAGTAAATCTTTTAAATGGTACATTATGCTAAAAATGAACATTTTCTTAAAAAGTACCTTTTATTAAAAAAAATTACCTATTGTAAAAAACTTAGTTTTGTAAAAAAATTTATAGATTTAAGTGGAGACTGGGAAATGGATTTATTTAGAGACTATGTCTAAAATGGTTCTACGGGTTATTGTTAGAAATTTTCGGTTGATTTTTTTATCTAGCCTGAAAAAATGGCAAGTACGTAGTTGAAGTTTAAGCAAATATGTTTTCGGGCTTATATACATTTGTGATATTTTATTGCGCTCAAGGTAAGTAACGGGAAATGTTTAATATTACATTTTTAAAAGAAGTACCTTTTGTTAAAAAGTACATTTTATTAAAAAGTACCTTTTATTTAAAAGTACCTTTTATTAAAAAGTACCTTTTATTAAAAAGTACCTTTTATTAAAAAGTACCTTTTATTAAAAAGTACCTTTTATTAAAAAGTACCTTTTATTAAAAAGTACCTTTTATTAAAAATTACCTTTTATTAAAAAGTACCTTTTATTAAAAAGTGCCTTTTATTAAAAAGTACATTTTATTAAAAAGTACCTTTTATTAAAAAGTACCTTTTATTAAAAAGTGCCTTTTATTAAAAAGTACCTTTTATTAAGAAGTACCTTCTGTAAAAAGTACATTTTGTTAAATAATTACCTTTTGTTATAAAAGCATTTTTTTTTGTTAAAAAATATCTGCTGTTCGAAAGTACATTTTGTTAAAAAAGTAACTATTTTAAAAGGTACCTTATGCTAAAAATGAACATTTTCTTAAAAAGTACCTTTTTATTAAAAAAAATTACCTATTGTAAAAAACTTAGTTTTGTAAAAAAATTGATAGATTTAAGTGGAGACTGGGAAATGGATTTATTTAGAGACTATGTCTAAAATGGTTCTACGGGTTATTGTTAGAAATTTTCGGTTGATTTTTTTATCTAGCCTGAAAAAATGGCAAGTACGTAGTTGAAGTTTAAGCAAATATGTTTTCGGGCTTATATACATTTGTGATATTTTATTGCGCTCAAGGTAAGTAACGGGAAATGTTTAATATTACATTTTTAAAAGAAGTACCTTTTGTTAAAAAGTACATTTTATTAAAAAGTACCTTTTATTAAAAAGTACCTTTTATTAAAAAGTACCTTTTATTAAAAAGTACCTTTTATTAAAAAGTACATTTTATTAAAAAGTACATTTTATTAAAAAGTACCTTTTATTAAAAAGTGCCGTTTATTAAAAAGTACCTTTTATTAAGAAGTACCTTTTATTAAAAAGTACCTTTTATTAAAAAGTGCCTTTTATTAAAAAGTACATTTTATTAAAAAGTACCTTTTATTAAAAAGTGCCGTTTATTAAAAAGTACCTTTTATTAAGAAGTACCTTTTATTAAAAAGTACCTTTTATTAAAAAGTACCTTTGATTAAAAAGTACCTTTTATTAAGAAGTACCTTCTGTAAAAAAGTACATTTTGTTAAAAAATTACCTTTTGTTATAAAAGTATTTTTTGTTAAAAAATATCTGCTGTTCAAAAGTACATTTTGTTAAAAAAGTAACTATTTTAAAAGGTACCTTATGCTAAAAATTAACATTTTCGTAAAAAGTACCTTTTTATAAAAAAAAAATTACCTATTGTAAAAAACTTAGTTTTGTAAAAAAATTGATAGATTTAAGTGGAGACTGGGAAATGGATTTATTTAGAGACTATGTCTAATATGGTTCTACGGGTTATTGTTAGAAATTTTCGGTTGATTTTTTTATCTAGCCTGAAAAAATGGCAAGTACGTAGTTGAAGTTTAAGCAAATATGTTTTCGGGCTTATATACATTTGTGATATTTTATTGCGCTCAAGGTAAGTAACGGGAAATGTTTAATATTACATTTTTAAAAGAAGTACCTTTTGTTAAAAAGTACATTTTATTAAAAAGTACCTTTTATTAAAAAGTACCTTTTATTAAAAAGTACCTTTTATTAAAAAGTACCTTTTATTAAAAAGTACCTTTTATTAAAAAGTACATTTTATTAAAAAGTACCTTTTATTAAAAAGTGCCGTTTATTAAAAAGTACCTTTTATTAAGAAGTACCTTTTATTAAAAAGTACCTTTGATTAAAAAGTGCCTTTTATTAAAAAGTAAATTTTATTAAAAAGTACCTTTTATTAAAAAGTACCTTTTATTAAAAAGTGCCTTTTATTAAAAAGTACCTTTTATTAAGAAGTACCTTCTGTAAAAAAGTACATTTTGTTAAAAAATTACCTTTTGTTATAAAAGTATTTTTTGTTAAAAAATATCTGCTGTTCAAAAGTACATTTTGTTAAAAAAGTAACTATTTTAAAAGGTACCTTATGCTAAAAATTAACATTTTCGTAAAAAGTACCTTTTTATAAAAAAAAAATTACCTATTGTAAAAAACTTAGTTTTGTAAAAAAATTGATAGATTTAAGTGGAGACTGGGAAATGGATTTATTTAGAGACTATGTCTAAAATGGTTCTACGGGTTATTGTTAGAAATTTTCGGTTGATTTTTTTATCTAGCCTGAAAAAATGGCAAGTACGTAGTTGAAGTTTAAGCAAATATGTTTTCGGGCTTATATACATTTGTGATATTTTATTGCGCTCAAGGTAAGTAACGGGAAATATTTAATATTACATTTTTAAAAGAAGTACCTTTTGTTAAAAAGTACATTTTATTAAAAAGTACCTTTTATTAAAAAGTACCTTTTATTAAAAAGTGCCTTTTATTAAAAAGTACCTTTTATTAAAAAGTACCTTTTATTAAAAAGTACCTTTTATTAAAAAGTACATTTTATTAAAAAGTACCTTTTATTAAAAAGTACCTTTTATTAAAAAGTGCCTTTTATTAAAAAGTACCTTTTATTAAGAAGTACCTTCTGTAAAAAAGTACATTTTGTTAAAAAATTACCTTTTGTTATAAAAGTATTTTTTGTTAAAAAATATCTGCTGTTCAAAAGTACATTTTGTTAAAAAAGTAACTATTTTAAAAGGTACCTTATGCTAAAAATGAACATTTTCTTAAAAAGTACCTTTTTATTCAAAAAAAATACCTATTGTAAAAAACTTAGTTTTGTAAAAAAAATAAAAATTTTTTTAAAAAGTACCTTTGGTCATAAAAGTACCTTTTGAAAAAAAGCTACTTTTGTTAAAAAAATTACCTTCTACTAAAAAGTATCTTTAGTGAAAATGTACTTTTTGTTAAAGTACCTTTCCTAAAAAATAACTTTTTCTTAAAAATTAAATTTTGTTAACAAAAATGTGCCTTTAGTTATATTTCATGCGAGGATTTTCCCCAATTTCTTATGTTGTGAAATTTCATCGGAGACACGACAAAAACTGATTACTCGTATGCCCTATATGAGTATATCAAAAAAAATTCTTGAGTAATCCCGTGAGTTTTCTCCACTTTATTTTTCAATACCGAAAAGAAAATTTGATGTATGATTTACCAATTTTGTTTAGCAACATTCCCATTTTTTTTATTTCCTGCAATTCTTGCAAATTGTTGCTTCAAAACAATTACGACAAACATTTCCTTCACCATAAAAAAAAAAAAATAATAAAAAATAAAATCTGTATCGACATCCATGTTAACAAAATTACAATTAAGTTATATCGATAACTATTTTTAGAAAAACTAAACCATAAAAAAACTTTTCTAAATGGTACCTTTGCATTCAAGGTTGCAAGTGAATGTTATACAATAGCAAAAGTTATAGCTGAACAAGAAAGTTCAAACAACGGAGGGGGAAGCAAACAAATAAGGAAGTAGCTATTCAAGTAAAACTTAATTAACCTAACCGACAATAGTACGATGATATAATTATTTGTATTACTTGTATATAGAATCTATTCATCTATAAGTAATGCCATTGAATAGACGTGCAACAAGCAGCAAGCAGACGGCAAAGAAGTGTTCAGCTTATTCATCATTAATTTCAAAGAACAAATTTATGGAAATGATTATAGAGATAAGATCGAATTTCGAGTGAAAATTTATGGTATTTTAGCACATGGAAATTGTTTATTAAAACAAAAATAATTTAATTTAAATGGTGCGTGGTAGAGAAGAAGAAAGCATATATTTCAAACAACCTATTCAATTAAAACATAACAATTATCACAATGTTCAATAAATCGCTGATGAAGGCTGAAATGCCAGAAACCGGTCCGATTAAGAATACAGTGCAGTTATGAATTTTTGAAATATATGCTTTCTTCTTCTCTACCACGCACCATTTAAACAAAATTAAAAAAATTGCATATTAATTACAGTAGTAATTGCAATATGTCTGAAAAATGACTATAAATCTAACAAAACAAAAAATTTTCTTCGCTTCACAGCGTCATCTCAAATATATGTAAAGTGCATATGTAGGTATGTACAAAAACCGTACATCACATATGACAACTCTTACGAAAACTGAGAATAGTGGAAATTAGAAGTATAAATGCAAAAAAAAAAAAATATTCAAAATTCAAAAATAACGATTGTTTGTTTGGACAGAGTTGTATCTTCTGAAATTAATACAAAGTAAAGCTGTATGGTACGAAAACTGAAAACTAACCACACTGCTCGTAGGCCTGACTTTAGGTGAGTGTGTTAAAGCGCTGACCAAAAAGTGCAAGTACGAGTGTATGTGAAGTTCACGGTTCAAAACCTCACGGCCGCCCTAAGTAGAAAAAATTTTCATATAGAAACAACCTATTCAATTAAAACATAACAATTATCACAATGTTCAATAAATCGCTGATGAAGGCTGAAATGCCAGAAACCGGTCCGATTAAGAATACAGTGCAGTTATGAATTTTTGAAATATATGCTTTCTTCTTCTCTACCACGCACCATTTAAACAAAATTAAAAAAATTGCATATTAATTACAGTAGTAATTGCAATATGTCTGAAAAATGACTATAAATCTAACAAAACAAAAAATTTTCTTCGCTTCACAGCGTCATCTCAAATATATGTAAAGTGCATATGTAGGTATGTACAAAAACCGTACATCACATATGACAACTCTTACGAAAACTGAGAATAGTGGAAATTAGAAGTATAAATGCAAAAAAAAAAAAATATTCAAAATTCAAAAATAACGATTGTTTGTTTGGACAGAGTTGTATCTTCTGAAATTAATACAAAGTAAAGCTGTATGGTACGAAAACTGAAAACTAACCACACTGCTCGTAGGCCTGACTTTAGGTGAGTGTGTTAAAGCGCTGACCAAAAAGTGCAAGTACGAGTGTATGTGAAGTTCACGGTTCAAAACCTCACGGCCGCCCTAAGTAGAAAAAATTTTCATATAGAAACAACCTATTCAATTAAAACATAACAATTATCACAATGTTCAATAAATCGCTGATGAAGGCTGAAATGCCAGAAACCGGTCCGATTAAGAATACAGTGCAGTTATGAATTTTTGAAATATATGCTTTCTTCTTCTCTACCACGCACCATTTAAACAAAATTAAAAAAAATTGCATATTAATTACAGTAGTAATTGCAATATGTCTGAAAAATGACTATAAATCTAACAAAACAAAAAATAATTTAATATTAAAATATAATTTCTTCGGCACGAAATTTTAGATGGATGAAAAGTTTTTTAGGGTTAAAATTTTCTGAGGAAAAAAATATTTAATTTAAATTTTTATAGCTCTTGTGAAGGGTATTTTAATTAGTGTTTAGGAAATCATGATCAATCACTTTTTCTTAATAGATATTTTTTAAAACAATTTTTATGAGCACTGCTCTTAATTTCAACTTTTAGTTTTCAAATATATACATTTTTCCTTTCCTTTCACCATATAAACTTTTATTTACTCAAAATCTCAAAAACAGTTCTTTCTAACTACATTTATATCATTTGTCCTTTTCGCAATCTCAATATTTTTTTTTTTTTTATATAAATTTATTATTTAAATTTTTAGATAAAAATAGATAAGCTTGAGGCCATTGTTGTTCCTTTAATTCAATTCAACAATGGCCTCAAGCTTAACTATTTTTTATCTAAAAATTACAACAAAAAGGTCGAAATAATGATCAAGTTTATTATTTTTATTATTTAAATTTCAGTATTTGTTTGACCGCGAACGCAAATAGACGTATAGTGTGACAAATTTTTTTTAAAATTCCTTTTTCAAACAATAAGCAAGAACAATTTAAATTGTTAAAAACACAAAGAATAACACTTCAATAAAGGGATTAGTAAATTCTGTAACAGAATTGTTAGTCCACAAAAACAATTGCAGTGCAAGTAATGCATTCGTATTACTTGCATATATTTAACAACAACAATAGTGCTACGCTTAAATGGTAAACCTAAGTGATGTAAGTAGTGATGAAGCTATTGAAATGCAAAACAATAGTAAAGATAGCAGTGATGATGCTGAACTTATTTGGCAGAGTGTACCATCAACAAAACGTAAACGAGTAGAATCGCCACAAAAACAACAAAAAAGAGTGAACTTATATGATCAACCAACAACATCAACCAACAACAGATATGCAGCCCTTGATACTGAAGACGGTGAGGTAGAAGAAAATCAGCAAATAACACCAAAACCACCAGCAATTTATATTCCAAATGTACATAATATAAATCTTATGGTAAAACAATTAAGTAAAGTTATTCTTAGTTCTGATTTTAATTATAAGTCTTTAAGGGAAGGTCAGGTTCGTTTAATGATAAAGTCTGTTGATTCTTATAGAAAAGCTATCAAATATTTAGAAAGCTCGAATATTAATTTCCATACATATCAATTAAAGCAAGAAAGATCATATAGAATTGTTATTAAAGGTCTTCACCATACAACACCTACTGAAGACATCAAAACCGAACTTATAGCAAAAGGTTATCCAGTTAGATCGGTTACAACTGCTAAGAGTCGTGTTTCAAAAGAGCCT
This sequence comes from Cordilura impudica, assembly GCA_963682025.1. Classification (NCBI taxonomy): domain Eukaryota; kingdom Metazoa; phylum Arthropoda; class Insecta; order Diptera; family Scathophagidae; genus Cordilura; species Cordilura impudica. The sequence goes on from OY821517.1 coordinate 293,201,855, forward strand.
CTTTCAATGTTTTTCGTTGATTTAGATCCCAACCCAAACAATAAATCCATTTATGATTTAAAAAATATGAATAACGCTATCGTTAAAATTGAGCCACCAATCAGAACAAATGATTTAGTTCAATGTCATCGTTGCCAACAATTTGGACATACAAAATCATATTGTAAAAAGCCATACAGATGTGTAAAGTGCGGCATGGATCATTCAACTGCTGACTGCAAAAAAAATGCAGAAACTCCACCTCAATGTGTACATTGTTTATTGAATCATACAGCCAATTACAAAGGTTGTAAAGTATATCAAAACCTTGTCGCTAACAGGTCTAATAGGCAAAGAATTTTTTCAAATAGCCAAAGAAATTCCAATTTTAGTATCAATCCTACAGAATACCCAGAATTAAATGGTGCCACGAACAGACAGCCCTACCAAAACAAATTTAATGTATCATTTTCAGAAACTGTAAAAGCTTTAAATTCCAACGAAAGTTCCCGGATGGATAGACTTGAAAGAATGATGGAAAATCTAATGAATATGATGTCAATGTTAATGACAAAATTATGCAATTAAATATAAGAATAGCAATATGGAATGCCAATGGGCTTTCTAGTCATGCAAATGAAACGGAAATTTTCCTTAAAAACAATTACATCGACATATTTCTAATTTCCGAAACACATTTTACAAAGAAAACCTTTTTTAAAATAAAAAATTATGATACTATTACTGCGAATCATCCTGATGAAAGAGCTCACGCAGGTGCAGCTATTTTAATAAAATCTAATATAAAATATGAAATATTAGATCCAGTCACAAAACCATTTTTACAAGCAGCTGGTGTTAAAGTTACTTATGAAAATAGTACTATAAATATATTTTCAATTTATTTCCCACCAAGACATACTGCTAAATGTCTACAATATGAGAACTTTTTTAAAAATATTGGTCAAAAATTTATTGTTGGCGGAGATTTTAATGCCAAACATCCCTGGTGGGGATCTCGTCTTTCAAACCCAAAAGGAAGGGAGCTTTATAAGTGTGTTGTTAAAAACCATTATTCATCATTATCAACGGGAAGGCCTACATACTGGCCTAGTGATCCAAACAAAATACCAGATCTTTTGGATTTTATTATTTATAATGGCATACCAAGATCTTTTTTAGATATCACAGATAGCGCTGATTTGAGTTCTGATCATAGTCCAATAATCATTACATTTAGCGTAGCTCTTCATACTGTAGCGAAAAAGTCAAAAATTTTTACCGCTGCAACAGATTTGGAATATTTTGAATATTGGTTAGAGCAAAACATAAATTTAAATATACCAATTAAAACTGGTTGTGAGTTGGAAGATGCTGTTGAAACATTTACCAGCTTAATTCATGAGGCAGCATTTATATCAACACCCAAAAAACCCGAAACTAATGGCTATAATGTTAGAATATCGTCTGAAATAAGAGAACTTATTACTGAAAAAAGAAGATTACGGAGATTATATCAGAACACCAGAAGTTCATTAGATAAAACAAATTTTAACAGGGCATCTCAATATTTAAAAAAACGGTTAAAAGAATATAAAAGTAATTTGATGAAAACATTTTTGAGCAATCTTGATGTATCACGAAATGACGAGCATAGTCTATGGAAAGCAACAAAATATCTCAAACGTCCTACAAGGAGGAACATACCAATCAAAGACGCTAATGGAGTTTGGTGTAGATCTGAAAAAAGCAAAGCTAACGCATTTAAAGAACATCTAGAACAGACTTTCAACCCATTTTCATTAAATAATCCAGCAGACAGATATGAAATTGAAAACTTTTTAAATATACCTTGCCAAATGGATCTTCCGATTAGGAATATAACTTCATCAAAGGTGAGAAGTGCTATAAATAAATTAAACAACACAAAGTCTCCAGGATATGATAATATCGACTCCAAGGTAGTAAAATCTTTGCCTGAAAAAGGTGTGCTTTTTCTTACGACCATATTCAACTCTATCATGAGATTAAGTCATTTTCCATCTCAGTGGAAATATGCTGAAATAGTTATGATACTTAAACCTAATAAACCGGAAAATGCTGTTACATCTTATAGACCAATAAGCTTATTGTCAACATTTTCTAAGATTTTTGAGAGACTATTTCTTAAAAGACTTCTTCCCATAATAGAAAAACAAAATATAATTCCAGAATATCAGTTTGGGTTCCGGCACAAACATGGTACACCTGAACAATGTCACCGGATTGTTGACGTCATTACCAACACACTCGAGAGAAAACAGTATTGTTCCGCCGTATTTTTAGATGTTCAACAAGCTTTTGATAGAGTGTGGCATATTGGACTGTTACATAAATTAAAAAAGCTTATTCCTGCACCATATTATCTTCTGCTGAAATCATATATTGATGAAAGATACTTCTACGTTTGTATCAATGGAGAAAATTCAAATTTTGGACAAATTAAATCTGGGATTCCACAGGGCAGCGTACTTGGTCCAGTACTTTATACAATATTCACATCAGATATGCCTAATGTAGATGGTCTTACAATTGCTACTTATGCAGATGACACTGCTATATTAGCATCGAATGAATCACCAATTGCAGCCTCTGAATTGGTACAAAATGAGTTAAATCTTGTAGATAATTGGTTAAAAAAATGGAACGTTAAAGTAAATACAGAAAAGTCAATTCATATTACATTTACGTTAAGAAAAAATGATTGTCCACCTGTATACTTAAACGGTGCTATTATACCGATAAGTAACAATGTAAAATACCTGGGTCTTCATCTTGATAGAAGACTTTCATGGAAGGAACATGTTAAAAAGAAACGTGATCTCTTAAATATAAAAACGAGACGAATGTATTGGCTGTTGGGTCCAAAATCAGAATTAAGTTTAGAAAACAAAGTAACCTTATACAAAACCATTTTTAAGCCAGTTTGGACCTATGGTGTCCAACTTTGGGGGACAACCAGCAATTCAAACATTGAAATTTTGCAGAGATATCAATCAAAAACATTACGGCTATTAACAAATGCACCTTGGTTTATAACTAATAACAATATACACAAGGACCTTAAAATTCCAAAAGTAAAAGATGAAATTAGCAGTTTTAGCGAAAGATACCTTAATAGACTTAGCAATCACCCAAAAATATTAGCTATAAATCTTTTAGATGATAGTGATGAAATAAAACGGTTGCAAAGGTTCCATATACTTGACCTACCCTTTAGAAAATAAAATGTAAATATGTAAATAATAAGAGTTTTTGCTTTTAATTTTTCATTTACTGAGTTCATTGGAATTCAGTACCTCCGTTAATTTTAATTATTATAAGATTTGCTTATTATTTTAATTTTTGAAAAATAGATTGCAAATAAAGATGAATTGAAAAAAAAAAAAAAAAAAAAAATTATTTAAATTTATTTTGGAATTTTTGAAATTTTTCAAGATACAATTTGTAATTTCCAATATTCATTTGGATACTCTCAATTTCTATTCGGTGTTGTTTATACTAGAGAGTTTATTTTCTTCACGACAGCTTTATATTAACATACTTAAATCACATGCCGAATAGTTCTTTCTTTGGAAGGAATGGAAATGAGATACTTTTGGAATAAGTTCATATTTTTACTTTTGCTGGGAGGGACTTGGTAGATAACTTTGGGTTATTCTCACAGTCTGGTAGGAAAGTGTTTTGACATAGTAACATTTGCCATGACTTTTAAGTTTAAAAATATGGCTAGAAAAAGTACTCGTACATATAATATTAAAACTCTCATACTACGAAAAAAAAAATCAATTAAGATCAATTATATATTTTTCTAATAAATTACATTGTATAACAGCCATTCTGGGGGTGAGAAAAACCAAGTCGTGGTGAAAGTGCTAGGCCAGTATAATATCAAACTTCATCTCAATATCTATTTGTATAACCCTTTCATAAATAGCTATACCGATTGTGAGATCTGGTTTAAGATGCTTAAAATATAAACAAATAAATTTTTTCTGATTCTCTTAACCTGTATTCAGTGACTGTGAGTTCTCTTGCGTGCTATTTGCACAAAAGAGAATTTAAAAAAAGTAGAAATGCACTGTAAAATGTAATTCGTTTAATAGCGCTTTTTAATAAGGGTGGACATGCGGCCACGTTGCTTTTTGTAACAACCAAAAATATTCGTGCTAGACCCATCTTCAATTATACCAATCGACTCAGAATCACTTTTTGAGTCGAAATAGCAATGTCCGTCCGTCCGTCCGTCTGTGTGTCCATGTAAACCTTGTAATCACACTACAGGTCGCAAATAAGAATATATATTAACGAAATTTGGCATATAAGCTTTTACCGGCCATGGGATGAAACCTATTGAAACTGGAGAGAATCGGTCCATGTTCAGACCTAGTCCCCATACAAATGACCCCTATGAAATCGACATAAATTGCCATAAGTTCCAAATTATCATATAGATCTCAATCAAATTGGGTTTGTATGTGTTTATTACATATATTAATCAGTTGTTCAAAAATAATCCCTATAGGAAAATTCTTAGTCATAGGCCCCATATAGAGCTGCTTCCCGATCTTCACTTAAATCTATCAAAAAACAAAAATATTGCACAGATTTTTCTCAAATTTGGTTTGTGTATATTTTTTCAAAGTATAAGTGACTTTACCAAATATGGTCAGGATCGGTCCATTTTTCGACCTAGTCCCCATATAAATATAGTATTCGATATGAACTTTTTCATATTTGCAGCGAAAAAAATTAATACAAATGCCACTCAAATTAGGTTTATGCTTATTTGCTATATCCAATTAGTTGGACCGAAGAGATAGGGTCTCTTAGCCATGGTATAGGGTATCGTATAGTCGGGCTAGACCGACTATAATTTTCATACTTGTTTATATTTAGCATAAAACTCCACTTTAATTAGTGATTTTTGTTGAGTTCGAAAATGCACGTTCGTTTTACGAAATAAAAGTTACTAAATTTAAAATTTGTAAAGAATCTGATTAAATTGAAAAGCAAATATCACATTTGTGATTTGTCAACAAACGATGACGTTGAAGCTGCAATGGCGATTTGAGACCAGTCTGATATTGATTTTAGTGATGAAGACTCAATCATAGTTCCAGAAAACGAGAGTGACGAAAATTCGAGCGATGAGCAAACTACTTTGGCAAATGTAACTGAACCCATACCAAGTGCAACGGATCAACACTCAAACTTAAGTCCTAGTTTACTAAATATAAGTCACAAGCCATCAAGTTCCAGCAGTCAAGTACTAAATTAGAGGGAATTATGGAAAATTTTATCATTTCCTCACCATCAACTTCCAATTACAACTGGTTGCAAAAATTTAATAAACATTCAAACGCCGCACAGTGGACCATTTGACGAGAAGGCGGTCAAAAATCTATAACTTTTGATTGGATTGGAATTTTAATATGCGGTTTGTTTTTGTTTGGTAGGTGAGACTTTAGCCTTTAAGTTTTGCTATAAAACGAAATTCTCGACCGAAAATAAAAAAAGTTACGGAGGGTTTAAAATACATTTTCATTTGTAGTTGAATTTTAGTACAAAAGTGAGGTGTTAAAAGGTAAAAAAAGTTTTTTTTTAATATAACGTCTGATTTTTTCAGTTAATTTTACAACTAATACCTTTTAACAATTTTTTCAGAAAATGCCAAACTTTGGCCCCCGTAAACTTTTTAGTCCTAATGTGCACAATGGCCAAAGGTTGTTTTTTTTTTTAAAGATCCCGAGTAAAAATATAATTTATTAAGCAGCGAACGCAAAAGTTACCTTATATTGGTTCAAGATAGAGAAGTTTCAATGAAAAACTCGTATGTTTTTGCTTTAGTTAAATTTTTTTTATTGTCTTTTTAAATATTTCTATATCAATTTTTATGGTAAATTTATGAAATATAACAATTTTTATTGTAAATTTACAAAATATATAAATTTTTAAATCAAGAAAATTTTTTAACTATATAAAAAAAAGTGTAACTTATTGTTAGTGTAATGAAAAAATTTCTTCTAAATAGCCTTGATTTTCATCTTCTAGAAGTTGTTTAGCTTCTTCGTCTAATTCAATAGAGGTAGTTTTCTATTTTTGACGAATGTTGGACATATATGGATCTGAAGTGCACAACAAAATAGTGATAAGGTCTTCATTAGTACAACATCTGGACATTTTCCTTGTGTTGTGCTCGCGAAAGAATCTGTAGTCTTTGTTCCTTTTTTCTTGCGCTTCTTCAGATAGATCTCCTATTGGTAGCATATTGTTTTGAATTATTTGTTCCCCATGGTACAAAATTTTATGAACTGTGGATGGCATATATCTCCAAGAGTACTTTTCATTATAAAGTATAGCTGTTTTATTGACATACTCTCCAAATTTTTTTGCATTTATCTTTCTGCTGCATGCTAGAACTTGTAATATGATTTTGAATCGTCTTATTAATTCATGATCTACACCTGTGATAGAGCTGCAGTTTCCGGATCGGAAAAAAATCTCCTTGCAGTATTTCCATCATTTGTGTTTCCTTCCCCTTGTTTTGGTTGGTCGATTACGAGGCCTAGCTGTAGATATTTTTGTTGAATTTGTTTTTTCTTTGCTTTCTTTTTTCTTCATTTTCTTTGTTTTTTCTCACTGTTTCGCCTAACGGACCAAATTCCAAATCATAACCCAATTTAAGAATATGCTCCTTGAAACGTATTCTAGCATGAAGAGGGGACATTCCAAATTCATAGGCTTCGTTAAAACTATCGTCTTCTGGTGGGGGTTGGCTTAATTGACTTGATGTCTTTTGGCATATAATGCAGCTTGACGTTGACTTTGTTCCAGTTAAAGCTTGTTCAACTTTTCCATCAATCATTGTGAGACACATTTTAAAATGTACTTCAATGTCTTGGTCATCAAATTTAAATATTACTGGTTGAAGTTCCTTAATTTGATCTTTTATTTTTTGAACATCTTCAATTATGACATCTTTGGTTTCCTTTTTGAATGCAAATTTTATTGGTCTGCAATACTTTGTTGAAGAAGGAATTTCATTTTTCCATATATCAATTTCTGTTGCTCTACTAGTTGACGGCTCTAAGACGCTATACCTTTTTGTTAAGCGCAATGGAACGAAAGATACCATAAATAAATTAGCATCTGATGAATTTTCGGCATTAAATTGCTTGTATTGTTTCTGACCAGAGGATCCATTACATCCCCATTTAGAAATTAAAGTAATGCTGCCATTAGCAATTTTTTTTAAATGATCAGTATCAAGCGTATTTAGCAATCGTTCTGCAGTATGTTCAAGGAGATCTTGCAATTTTATTTCTGCTGATGTTGAAGTGACACTGATAGCAGATTGTGAAGGTAAGCATTCTTTTTTGGCAGAAACTAAATCTCGATTCTCTGGAAAAATAGGGCGAACGCTTCTTCCGGCGTAAATTTCTTTTCTTCAATTGGTGTAGGAATGCTTTTCAAAATCCTCTTTGTGCGCCTTGGGCTCGCTTCTACTATTTTTTCAATTATTTCAATTTTATTTTTTTTATTTTGGGTTGGTTGAATTTTGTGCAAAAATGAATCCTTAATAATTTTTTGAGAAATTTCTTCATTGATATTCTCCAGCTTGCGCCTTCGAGATTTTTCACTACATCCGTCAATTGGTTTTGCTGGTCGACCCTTTTTTCCACTTTCGTTGGCAGTTGTAGATGCACTCTCAAAAATAAATCCCTTTATTAACCAGTCTTGGTAACGTTTGTACATCTTTGCCTTGCTATGAGAGCATTCAATGTACCGTCTTTTCAAATTCGATGCAAAATTAGTAATTTTTCGTTTGTGCATTTCAATGTCTTCTAGGTTACAATTCTTAAAGAAGTCGTTGCTCACTATGTGCAAAATTACATCGTCTACATCAATTCGTTGAAAATAAATATTTGCCAGATCTCTGTAACAGTACTTAGCCATTGCACAAATTGTAATGTATAATAATTGTGGAAACATTATTATAAATACTCTTCCTTGCAATTATGTAAAATAAAATTTTTTATCTTTTATTACCACTTTTAGAAGCATAAAAAACCCACACCCCAACCCCTTTTAAAAGGTGAAGCATACCTGCTCATATCTTAAAGGGCTATGTCGCAATAGTTTTTTTTTACCATTTACAAATTCTTATCTTTTATTATCACTTTTAGAAGCATAAAAAACCCACACCCTAACCCCTTTTAAAAGGTGAAGTATATCTGCTCATATCTTAAAGGGCTATGTCGCAATAGTTTTTTTTTTTACCATTAGCAAATTTTTATCTTTTATTACCATTTTTAGAAGCATATAAAACCCACACCCTAACCCCTTTTAAAAGGTGAAGCATACCTGCTCATATCTTAAAGGGCTATGTCGCGATAGTTTTTTTTTACCATCTACAAATTTTTATCTTTTCTACCTCTTTTAGAAGCATAAAAAACCCACACCCTAACCCCTTTTAAAAGGTGCATATCTGAAAGGGCTATGTCGCAATAGTTTTTTTTTTTTACCATTTACCTGTTATTTAAATTGTTTCCCATTTTGTCAGGTATTTAAACTATATAATTCTAATTCAGACTAATAATGTTTTTGAAAGATACCTATGTAAATGTACCTGTAACAATTAAGCGCATTATATCTCAACCCTTTTTTACTTTTTATTACAACTGCTTTATTTAAAACCAAAAACCAAACTGAAACTAAGCTTAATTTTTATTTCTTATAAAGTTTTACTTAAAACTATTGACACTGCAAAAACGTAAGTATGACAAGCCACCACATCCGCAGCAAACAAAATGATTCTTTGGAATTTTGTCTGCTTCGAATACTGCAAACAAGTAGTTTTTTTTTTATTCAGTTGACAACGAATTTGTTGTTAACTCTTCCCCGCTAAAATGAGAGCGTCCTCGATCGATTTAGAAATATGGAATCTGGGAGATTCTGGGTACTTCTCTTGTTGTTACTATCATCCGTGGAGGTGACTCAATAATGGGTGAATGTGAGGATAGAGGGGTAATAACTTCTTTCCTATGTTTTCGTATCTTATTCAATAAGATAATTACAAGGGCTATTATAAAATATAGTAGTAAGTTAGTGGCAGAAACTAATTTATTTTTAATATCTAATAGATTAATAGCTTTAGTATTGTTCATGTGCAATTCCTTAAGGGTTTCTAATGTTACCTTGGTTACAATATATGCACCGGGAAGTCTCGGTTGAAGTACGGCCGGTAAAGGCTGAACATGAACGGTTTGCAAATAATTGTAAGTTTTATTTAAAATCGTTATTGAAGCATTACTATATTGTAAGATGAAGGTTCCAGTTAAAATTTGTGGTTCACTATCAATGATGATAGTACCATTAAATTGGTTTATTAACAAGGTTCCTGGGAAAATTTCTTCTACAGTAGGAATATCTTCATTGTTTGTGAGAGTGCAGTTGGATGTGCGACTATTTAAAAGATTTGCTAGGCATGTGTCATTTTCAATTTTTTTAACATTTTGCATTTTACATATAGTTAATTTATTATAAGTTTTACATTTTTCTTCTATGTTCAATATTGTATTATTGCATTTTAGTACATTTGAGTAATCAATTTTATTAACAAATTTACCGAACTTTGTCGGTTTAATTAGTATATTAGAACAATAATTATCATTAGCTGTTGGTATGTCTAAGATATAAATTAACGAATTATTGCTAGAGGCAATTTTAACCTCTGAAAATTCAAACACTTCTTCAAGATTTACATATGGTATAGATTCCCTTTCGAATATCTCTTTTACAATATTTACTTCAGAATTTGATAGAATAAATGAGTTTACTACTCCCACTTTTGCCCAATGTATGGCATATTGGATGTTCAATAATTCTTCTTTTAATGTATCAATTTTATATTTAAGTCTTGTAACGAAAGCTTCTTTAACTATTTCATTGCTTCTAATAGTTTTAATTATTTCATTTGTAGTTTTGGTCAACTCATCTATTCTTTCAATGGATAACTTATTGACTATTACTTGATGATTATTGTTTTGTAATACATTGTTAATTTTCTGTTCAACAATCTCGAAATCATTATGGTCTGGGTTCCCAGCAATCCACTTCCATGCTGACCCAATAAAGTTTAGCGACCTTTTAATTCTCGGTTTTAATCTGTTCAAATGGCTTTGAAGTTGAGTTATTTCATATGAGAGGAAAGGATATAGGGGATGTGATTGACTGATGTTACGCTGTATGGAAAGTTGTAATTTGTCTATCAATTCCTGATAATCTTCGGTTTCGATAACGTGTACGAGTTTGAATGTTCCAGTTTGAAGTCTAGCGTAGCCAATATTAATCGTGACAATTTGGGAATTGGTGTAATCGAGAATCTTTACCTCTGCTCCCGCTGAAGCGAGTACTACCCTGTAATGAATGGTAGTTATTAGTTCCTTATATTGTTCTTATGAATAGTCCTACCCGATTCAGTTATGACTACCGAGTTTTTATTTTCCTTAACTATTTCTTCGGTGTATGTTTTGCTCAGTTTAGTCCCTAACCGTCTGTTTCGTTTCACGAAAATTTTCTGTCCTATTTTATAATCTATCGGGGTTTTCCTATTTTTATTCAGAAATTCAAGGTCCGTCATCTGTTTATCCTTTATGTTCTTAATTATTTCCAGTCTGTCCCTTTCCAATTCACGAGGGTCTGCAAACAATTTTTTTTCCAAAAAATGCTTCCGCTGGCTTCCTGTGAATTGTGGAATGTATGGAATTGTTATATTCATATAGGGACCTGTATAGAAGTTCAGAGAATGTGGAGTGAGCGTTTTCTGACTTTAAACATCGGATTATTTCTGATAGCGTAGAATGGACTCTTTCGATCTGTCCATTTACAGTACTCGAGTATGGGGGAATTTTGAATATTTTGATATTGTATTGATTTTCCAGCATGAAGGTAATTGCTGCTGAATTAAAGGATTTTTCATTGTCCATTATGACAATCTCGGGCATACCGAATGATAGTAGAATCTCACAAAGGGGTTGTTTTATATCAGCAGTAGCTCGCGATTTTAGCAATCTTGCTTGAACGTACTTAGAAAATTTATCGATAGCTGTTAGTACGAGATTCTTATCCGTAATGTAAATATCTATGTGGACGATCTGTCCAGGATATTGCAGAATGGGCGTTTCACTTAGAGTGATCTTGTTCGGATGGCGTTCGTATTTATTCTCCTTGCATATTTTACATATCCCCGTCAGTCGTCGTATTTTTGCGCTCATCTGTGGAAAGTAATATTTAGTCAAGATTTGTTTCTTATTCTCTTCGCTATTTCTATGTGCCCTATTGTGTTCCCCAATGATCACTTTTTCTTGGTCTTCCTCATCCCGAAGGTCGGTTACCATGGTCCTGGTGTATCTTACCTTGTACCGACTAAAATTCTCCCGGTATATTTCTTGAAGTTTGCCGAGAATATTATCGGTTGTCTTGATGCAATTAATTACGGACGGATTTAAATATGTTTTTAGAATATTCTTTAAGATTTCAGTGGAGGTGTCCGGTTCTACAATCGTGTGTCTATGATACGTTGGAAAGACTATCTCAAATTTATACGATCGTGTATCATTGTCAGAAGAGATAATTATTTGGTTTTTGTAGACGTTCAGAGGGACATTTGTAAATTAAATTAAATTTTGAGATGAGCTCTCGTCGCTATGTTGCGTTGCAGTCATAGAATTTATGTGTGCAACTTCGTTTGGAGGTCTTGACAAAGCATCGGCTACGACATTGGTGCTACCGGGTTTATAAATCAATTCGTATTTAAAGTCCTCTAAGAATGCCTTCCATCTTTTGAGTTTGTGATTGGAGTTTTTATTATTCAGAGTATAAGTTAAAGGAAGATGGTCCGTAAAAATCTTTATCTTTGCCGAACCATAGAGGTAGTTCCGTAATGACTTCAAGGCCCACACTATCGCAAACATTTCTTTTTCATTTGTCGCGTAGTGTTCCTCTGATTTTTGTAGAGTTTTGGACAGGAATACAATTGGTCGGTCGTCTTGGGACAGAACTGCTCCAAGTGCATGGTTAGAAGCGTCCGTCGTCAAATGAAATTCCTTATTAAAGTCGGGATAGGCCAAGAGAACATCCTCTGATATTAGAGTTTGTTTCAACTTGTTAAAGGCATCAATGGCATCTCTGTCAAGATTTATTTTGATTTTGCCTGAAGCATGTTTAGACGCACGTCCTCCTTCCCCTCTTAAAAGATTTGTTAGGGGCTTTGCTATCTAAGCGTAGTCCCTTATAAATCGTCTATAAAAATTAGCAAGACCCAGAAAGGATCTCAAATCCTTTAAGGTTTTCGGTGTCGGAACTTTACTGATTGCCTCTACTCTCTTAGGATTGGTCTTAATTCCAGATTCAGATATTATAAAGCCTAAAAACTCTACTTCGCTTTTCAGAAACTCGCACTTGTCCAATTGGACTTTCATGTTCGCCCGTTCGAGAGTTTTGAAAATAATTTGCATATTCTGTAAGTGTCTTTCTTCATCCTCCGCAAAAATAATAATGTCGTCTATGTAGACGAAACAAATTTTGCCTATATGCTCCCGTAAAATGTCGTCCAACGCTCTTTGGAAAATGGACGGGGCATTCTTCAAACCGAACGGCAATCTGGTGAACTCGTATTTACCGTTGTTCACTGAGAATGCAGTTTTTTGCATATCGCTTTCCCTTAGTGGTATCTGGTGGAAACCACTTTTCAAATCTATTACAGAAAACCATTTGCTCTTAGATAATTGTGGCAAAACGTCATTTATATTTGGGATCGGGTATTTATCGGGTACTGTCACGCTATTGATTTTCCTATAATCGATAACAAGTCGAAATTTCCTTTTGCCAGAAGCGTCGGCCCTTTTTGGCACAATCCATATTGGAGAGTTAAAGGGTGACCGTGATGGTCGAATAATACCCTGATCTAATAGTTCCCTGATTTGACTTTCTACCTCATCTTTAAGGTGCATTGGATATGGATAATACCCTGAATAAACGGCATCTTCATTTTTGGTGTGTATTTCACCAACAACTGAAGTTGTATAGGTTAATCCTTCATTTGGGTCACTAAACAATTGTGCGTATCTTCCAATTATTTTCCCGAGTTTTTTCTTTTGTTCTGTTGTCATGTGATCATTTCGAACATTTATAGTGTTCACAGATTGGGATGGCTGTTGTTTTATGTTAAATTTTATTCTACCTTGAATAATCATATAGTTATCGGCGGTATGAATAGTAGCTGATAATTTCTTCAAGGTATCATTTCCCAATATTCCGTGAAAGGACTTTAAAGTTGGGAGCAGAAAAAATTTGATTTTACTATTATGAAACAGATTGATGAATGTGTGTTGGGATATTTCGGTTCTACCGTTTACAGAATTTGCGTAAAAGTTTTCGTCGTTAGGGATGGGATTTTTAACTAATTGGGGTTGAATATAATTCTTATTTGAACCAGTGTCAATGAGAAATTTTAGAATTTGGCCTGAACTCGTCCTACATTGAAAATATGGGAGGGACGAGTTCGTTAGTCTAAAAAAATGGATGTCAACGAACTCTTGTGCATTGTCCTGTTCACTTTCAAAGTTTTCCCTATTTAATTCATTAATGTAATCGTCAAAGGGTGGGAGCTGTTCCTCATTTTCATAGTCTAAAATATCTGAATCGTAGTCGCTATTAGTCATTTCCCGTTCGTTGCCAGTATCCAAATGAAAATTTCTCTGCATCTTCATCGGTTGGCGGACTTGACCAGATGTGATTAATGGTCTTTTGCCTGCAAATCTATCGTCCTGCGCAGGCCTGTTCATATAATTCACTCTTCTAGACTGTATGGATTGGTCAATGTCCATGGGTTCTGGTTGGGTTTGAGGTTTGGGTGCGATTGGTCTTTGGGGTTGAAAATTCGGTGGTGAAAAAAATTGACGTTGAGGCATTTGATAATTCTGTTGCCGTTGAGGCCACTGGTTAGGAAAACTTTGCCCATGATGTTGCATTGGCACACCTGTATTTCGGAATGGTTGTGATCTAAATGCCTGTCGAGTATAAGTCGGGGTATAATTCTGAATATTTCTCCGGGGAGGTAACTGAGGAGGCAGTTGGTGAGAAAATTTGTTCACCTTATTCGAATTTATATTAGCATTCGCATATTGGGTTCTGTACTGTTGATTCTCCAACTTCAAACACAAGTGGAGAGCCTGTGGCAGGTCTGTAGGTTCTCTTATACCAAGAAGCCTTGGCAAGTCACCTTTTAAACCTCGGACAAAAGTGTCCAGAGCCTTATCTCTGTATGTTTGGGTCAAGAGGTCTAATGCTTCCTTTCCCATTGTCATACTAGAAATCTTGTTCATAATTAAAGACAAATGTGAGTAAACAATTTGATAAAATTCCTGGAATGTGTTGTTGCCCTGCACCAATATAGTCATCTGGTACTCCAGCGTTGTTAGGTCCCGTTTGTCCGCGTAATGTAAAGTTAAGCATCTTGAGATGCAATCCCAGTTAAGTGGTGTATTATAAGATTCGAGAGCGGCGTCCGCATTACCAACAATTTTGTTCCTAATAACGCTCAAAATCCCGTAATATTTAGGAGATCCCTTGATTGAATCATAAACCCTCAAAATGCGCTCCACACTCTTTCTCCAAGAACTGTACTCGGATGGATTTCCTGAAAATTCGCGAAGACACCGAACTACATCGGGTATTTTGTCTAAGTCCGCGATATTCCCGTTATCGATTCCCTGATCAACACCCGATATGTCCGCGTTTGGGTTCATAAATTGACGAACGGCTATTTGGCACTGCTGTGTACAAATTCTCAAAACATCGTCAAAATCTACTGGTCTTGCGCCACCCTCCATATGATTGGGATTGGGATTTGGATTTGGATTAATAGGATTAGGAACATTAAGGATGGGAGGTCTGATAAGGTTACTTGGGTTAGCCATTGTAGCTTTTTTCTTTTGACTTGATATATTACAAAAATATAATTATTCTTCTCTCTTTAAACTCACTAAATGCCAGTATTATAAATCTAGTTCGTAAAAATTACTTTAGTTTTTTTCTTTTCCCTTAAAATTATTTGTGTAGATCTTAATTCTTAAATTCTGTTTTTTCACACGTTTTCAAATTATTGCAGAATTATTCATACAAATTTAAATTTTTATTTTCTATAATCTTAAAAATTTTAGTTTTCTTTGAATTTCTCGCACAATTTTCTTTTAAATTTTCCAAAATTCTGTCATTTTCACACTTTTCCAAAATATTTAAAAATTATTTATATAAATTCAAATTTTATTTTCTATTAAAAAAAAAATTTTTTGTTTTCTTTGAATTTCTCACAAAATTTTTCTTTCAAATTTTTATTTTAAATTTTCCAAAATTCTGTCGTTTTCACACTTTTCTAAAATATTTAAAAATTATTTATATAAATTCAAATTTTTATTTTCTATTAAAAAAAAAATTTTTGTTTTCTTTGAATTTCTCACAAAATTTTCCTTTCAAGTTTTTATTTTAAATTTTCCAAAATTCTGTCGTTTTCACACTTTTCTAAAATATTTAGAAATTATTTATATAAATTCAAATTTTTATTTTCAAAAAAAATTCGTTTTCTTTAAAAAGGTCTCACATAGTTTTTTTTCAAATTTTAAATTTTTCTAGATTCTGTCGTTTTCACAATTTTTCAAAATATTTTAAAATTATTCGTATAAATTTAAGTTTCAATTCTTAAAAAAAAATTTTCATTTTCTTTGAAGTTCTAACACAGTTTTTTTTTCAGATTTTATGAATTTACAATTTAAAAGTCACTTTTACTTACAGTAAGATAAGCGGCCACATGAGTCCAAAAATAGGAGTATTTTCCCTTTCCCAGTGTACTAGGGGACTCGATATTTTCTTTCGGCTTATGCGAGTTGCCTCTGTAGACAGCCTCTATTCCACTTATCTGCCAGATGACGACTGTGGTCCTTGTGGTCTCCTCGGTTGGTGTAGCCTTTGGGGTACTTTTAAGCTTATGACCGTCGTATTACAGCCTTCAGTTGTAAACAGCCTTTGGGTTGATAATCTTTTGAATGGCTATAGTTGTATTTCAGTTCTAGCAGCCTTCAATTTGTCCAGCAGCCTATGGGATACTTTTATTTGTCCAGTAGCCTATGGGATACTTTAATTTGTCCAGTAGCCTATGGGATACTTCCAGTTTTTTTTTTTTGTAGCTTATGGGGTACTTTCAGTTTTTTGGTAGCCTATGGGGTACTTTTAATTTGTCCAGTAGCCTATGGGATACTTTCGTTTTTTTTTTTTGGTAGCTTATGGGGTACCTTTAAATTTTTTGGTAGCCTATGGGGTACTTTTAATTTGTCCAGTAGCCTATGGGATACTTTCGGACTTTAACGTTGGGCGCCAATTAATTATTTTTACGTTTAATAAATAAAAAACATTTTTACTTTTTATTACAACTGCTTTATTTAAAACCAAAAACCAAACTGAAACTAAGCTTAATTTTTATTTCTTATAAAGTTTTACTTAAAACTATTGACACTGCAAAAACGTAAGTATGACAAGCCACCACATCCGCAGCAAACAAAATAATTCTTTGGAATTTTGTCTGCTTCGAATACTGCAAACAAGTAGTTTTTTTTTTATTCAGTTGACAACGAATTTGTTGTTAACTTATATAACAACTCCTGACAACTCTACAGACACGCAAAAAAATACACCGCGGTGACCGGTACGACCAACTTTTGTATTCATAACACTCAGACGGACGGACGGACATCGTTTAATCGACTCAGAAAGTGTTTTTGAGTCGATCCGTATAATAAAAGATGGATAAAGGTCCAATATTTTTGGCAGTTATAAACATCACCTCAAATTTAATATATCCTAACCACATAGTGGACAACTTTTGTATTCATAAATTTTGCAGAAAATATCTAACCTTGGGTCAGAAAAATTGTTCTGGTGCACACGGGCGGAAACTGGCGGGTGTATAATGGGGTATAGTAGTATAGGGGAGGGTTCGGACTATAGAAAAGTGCAAGACTTTTTCTGACTGATTTTGACTGGCAGGAGTTATGCTCTATTAAGTAGGAGATTTTCGGAAAATTTGGACCTTTTTTAAAAAAATTTTGTTTTTTTATTTCGGAATGACTCAGTGATTTTACATTTTTAACATTAATAGTATGGAAGCCAAAAAATTATATAAAATTTATTTCACTTCAAAATCTTTGAAATCTATATATATAAAATTAATTTTCTGTTTGTTTGTTTGTTTGTTTGTTTGTTTGTTTGTTTGACCGCTATACAAATTTTTGTTTTTCAACGGATTTTCCTGAAATTTTGTACACACGATCTCTATACCCCAGGAAAGGTCGCCATATACTTTTTACCGGCCACGCCTACTTTTACGCCCACTTTTTATGTAAAATTCATTTTCTGTTTTATTCATATTTGTTCACTATACAAATTTTTATTTGTTAACAGATTTCTCTGAAATTCGGTACACACGATCCCTGTACTCCAGCTAAGGTCGCCATATACTTTTTATCGACCACGCCTACTTTTACGCCCACTTTTTATATACAATTCATTTTCTTCTTTTTGGTATATTTGTTCGGTATACAAATTTTTATTTTTCAACGCATTTCTCTGAAATTTGGTACACACGATCTTTGTACCTCAGGCCAGGTCACCGGGTGATTCTTGCGGCCACACCTACTTTTACGCCCACTTTTTGTATACAATTTGTTTTCTGTTTTTTGGTATATTTGTTTGCTATACAAATTTTTGTTTTTCAACGGAATTCTCTGAAATTTGGTACACACGACCTCTGTACTCCACCTAAGGTCGCCATATGCTTCGTACCGGCCACGCCTACTTTAACGCCCACTTTTTGTATACAATTCATTTTGTTTTTTGGTATATTTGTTCGCTATACAAATTTTTATTTTTCAACCGATTTCTCTGAAATTTGGTACACACGATCTCTCTCCTCCAGGGAAAGTCGACATATTCTTCGTACCGGTCACGCCTACTATTATGCCCACTTTTTGTATACAATTCATATTCTGGTTTTAGGTACATTTGTTCGCTACATAATTTTTTTAACGGATTGAAATTTGCTACACACGATCTCTGTACTCCAGAGAGGTCGCCATATGATTCTTGCCGGTCACGCCTACTTCTACGCCCGCTTTTTATACAAAATTAATTTTCTGTTTTTTGGAATATTTGTTCACTATAGAAATTTTTATTTTTCAAGGGATGTCTAAAATTTGGTCACACGATCTCTATACTACAGAGAAGGTCACCATATGCTTCTTACAGGCCACGCCTACTTTACGCCAACTTCTATGTATATAAAACTTATTTTTTCCTTTTATTTGTTTCTTTATTTGATTGCTATAAAAACTTTTATTTTTCAATGGCTTTCTTCGAAATTTAGTACATATTCCAGGGAAGGTCGCTGTATGATTTTTACCGACCACTCCTAATTTACGCCCAATTTTCTTATAAAATTCATATTTTGTTGTGTGGTATATTTCTTCCCTATACAAATTTGTACTTTTCAATGGATTTCTCTGAAATTTGGGTTACACGAAAATAACTACACGGTGAACAAATTCCCCAAACTTAAAAAAAGGTACCCAAAAGAAATGAGAAATTCCCCATTTTTTTTTAATTGAAATAAAAAATGAACTTACTCCCCAAATTCGTTCTTAAATTTTTACATATTTTTATTTAATGAATTTTGTTAAATATTTATTTTAGTGAACATTTGCATACTGCTCTCAATATATGTCCAACAATAAATGCATTTAAAATGAGTATTCTTTTCAAGATAAGTTGGCAACAGCTGCGCGGCAGCACAGGTGTGGTTGCCAAACGCGCGGAAGCGGTGCGTGGCGTGCGACCGCGGACTCGGATGCGACGCGCTCTCGGAACACAGCTCAGCTAAAATATCGCAATGCTCTAAAAAATATGTTTTAGGAATTAAAATAAGTTAACGAGAACTAAGCGGAGGCACGGGTAGTAGCTGCGAGGAAGCGGCGCGAGGCGCGCGGACGCGACGCGCTCGCGGAACACAGCTCAGCTAAAATATCGACCGCGAATTCGGACACGACGGATGCGCACGCGACGCGCTTTCGGAACACAGCTCAGCTAAAATATCGCAATGCTCTAAAAAATATGTTTTAGGAATTAAAATAAGTTAACGAGAACTAAGCGGAGGCACGGGTAGTAGCTGCGAGGAAGCGGCGCGAGGCGCGCGGACGCGACGCGCTCGCGGAACACAGCTCAGCTAAAATATCGACCGCGAATTCGGACACGACGGATGCGCACGCGACGCGCTTTCGGAACACAGCTCAACTAAAATATCGCAATGCTCTAAAAAATATGTTTTAGGAATTAAAATAAGTTAACGAGAACTAAGCGGAGGCACGGGTAGTAGCTGCGAGGAAGCGGCGCGAGGGGCGCGGACGCGACGCGCTCGCGGAACACAGCTGAGCTAAAATATCGCAATGATCTGAAAAATATATTTTGGCGATTAAAATAAGTTGACAGCAACTGCGCGACAGCACGGGTGTGGCTGCCATACGCGCGGCGCGCGACCGCTGACTCGGATGCGACGGATGCGCACGCGACGCGCTCTCGGAACACAGGTCAGCTAAAATATTGCAATGCTCTAAAAAACATGTTTTAGGAATTAAAATAAGATAACGAGAACTAGGCGGCAGCACGGGTAGTAGCTGCGAGGAAGCGGCGCGAGGCGCGCGGACCCGACGGATGCGGACGCGACGCGCTCGCGGAACACAGCCTACCAAAAATATCGCAATGATCTGAAAAATATATTTTGGCGATTAAAATAAGTTGACAACAACTGCGCGGCAGCACGGGTGTGCTGCCAAACGCGAGGAAGCGGACGCGACTCGCTCTCGGAACACAGCTTAGTGAAGTGTCGTATGATAAATTTTATCTACGTATGTGCAATAATTACCTGTTGATCAAAATAGGCCACACATATACTATAAGCAATTGCTTAAAGAAACCTTGAATTTGACGTCTCTGCTCGATGATGATCACTTATTGAATGAATTAATTCAATTTTTAAAAGTTTTGATTCCTTTAATTTGCGGCCCATTCCGTTATATTTGATGTTTATAAATAAACTGAAAAAAAAAACTTAAAGCGGTTTCGCACCTTATTTTTGAAGCATTTTTGCTGCAACATCTTATAAAAAACTTCTAAATTAAAAAACCAAAAACTTTTTAATTGAAATAAAAAATGAATTTTCTGCCCATACAAATTTTTGGGGAGAAAGTTCATTTTATTGGGGAATTTGTTAATTGGGGACTAAGTACTCAGCGCCTGGTAAGCATAGTGAACCATTTTTCAAGTCAAAGGCCTTTTCATCCCGGGCAAGACCGGGTAAAAACAGCTAGTCTATATATATAAAATTCATTTTCTGTTTGTTTGTTTGTTTGTTTGTTTGTTTGTTTGTTTGTTTGACCGCTATACAAATTTTTATTTTTTAACGGATTTTCCTGAAATTTTGTACACACGATCTCTATGCCCCAGGAAAGGTCGCCATATACTTTTTACCGGCCACGCCTACTTTTACGCCCACTTTTTATGTAAAATTCATTTTCTGTTTTATTCATATTTGTTCACTATACAAATTTTTATTTGTTAACAGATTTCTGTGAAATTCGGTGCACACGATCCCTACACTCCACCTAAGGTCGCCATATACTTTTTATCGACCACGCCTACTTTTACGCCCACTTTTTGTATACAATTCGTTTTCTGTTTTTTTGGTATATTTGTTTGCTATACAAATTTTTGTTTTTCAACGGAATTCTCTGAAATTTGGTACACACGACCTCTGTACTCCACCTTAGGTCGCCATATGCTTCGTACCGGCCACGCCTACTTTAACGCCCGCTTTTTTTATACAATTCATTTTGTTTTTTGGTATATTTGTTCGCTATACAAATTTTTATTTTTCAACCGATTTCTCTGAAATTTGGTATACACGATCTCTCTGCTCCAGGGAAGGTCGACATATTCTTGATACCGGTCACGCGTACTGTTACGCCCACTTTTGGTATACAATTCATATTCTGTTTTTGGTACATTTGTTCGCTACACAATTTTTTTAACGGATTTCTCTGAAATTTGCTACACACGATCTCTGTACTCCAGAGAGGTCGCCATATGATTCTTGCCGGTCACGCCTACTTCTACGCGCGCTTTTTATACAAAATTAGTTTTCTGTTTTTTGTATATTTGTTATAGAAATTTTTATTTTTCAAAGGATGTCTAAAATTTGGTCACACGATCCCTATACTACAGGGAAGGTCACCATATGCTTCTTACAGGCCACGCCTACTTTGCGCCAACTTCTATGTATATAAAACTTATTTTTTCCTTTTATTTGTTTCTTTATTTGATTGCTATAAAAAATTTTATTTTTCAATGGCTTTCTTCGAAATTTAGTACATATTCCAGGGAAGGTCGCTACATGATTTTTACCGACCACGCCTACTTTTACGCCCAATTTTCTTATAAAATTCATATTTTGTTGTGTGGTATATTTCTTCGCTATACAAATTTGTACTTTTCAATGGATTTCTCTGAAATTTGGGTTACACGGAAATAACTACACGGTGAACAAATTCCCCAAACTTAAAAAAAGGTACCCAAAAGAAATGAACAAATTCCCCATTTATCTTTAATCGAAATAAAAAATGAACTTACTCCCCAAATTCATTGTTAAATTTTTATATATTTTTATTTAATGAATTTTGTTAAATATTTATTTTAGTAAACATCTGCATTCTGCTCTCAATATATGTCCAACAATAAATGCATTTAAAATGAGTATTCTTTTCAAAATAAGTTGGCAACAGCTGCGCGGCAGCACAGGTGTGGTTGCCAAACGCGCGGAAGCGGCGCGCGGCGTACGACCGCGGACTCGCACGCGACGGGTGCGGACGCGACGCGCTCTCGGAACACAGCTCAGCTAAAATATCGCAATGCTCTAAAAAATATGTTTTAGGAATTAAAATAAGTTAACGAGAACTAAGCGGAGACACGGGTAGTAGCTGCGAGGAAGCGGCGCGAGGCGCGCGGACGTGACGCGCTCGCGGAACACAGCTCAGCTAAAATATCGACCGCGGACTCGGACGCGACGAATGCGCACGCGACGCGCTTTCGGAACACAGCTCAGCTAAAATATCGCAATGCTCTAAAAAATATGTTTTAGGAATTAAAATAAGTTAACGAGAACTAAGCGGAGACACGGGTAGTAGCTGCGAGGAAGCGGCGCGAGGCGCGCGGACGTGACGCGCTCGCGGAACACAACTCAGCTAAAATATCGCAATGATCTGAAAAATATATTTTGGCGATTAAAATAAGTTGACAGCAACTGCGCGGCAGCACGGGTGTGGCTGCCAAACGCGCGGCGCGCGACCGCTGACTCGGACGCGACGGATGCGCATGCGACGCGCCTTCGGAACACAGCTCAGCTAAAATATCGCAATGCTCTAAAAAATATGTTTTAGGAATTAAAATAAGTTAACGAGAACTAAGCGGCAGCACGGGTAGTAGCTGCGAGGGAGCGGCGCGAGGCGCGCGGACGCGATGGATGCGGACGCGGACGCGACGAGCTCGCGGAACACAGCTTACCAAAAATATCGCAATGATCTGAAAAATATATTTTGGCGATTAAAATAAGTTAACAACAACTGCGCGGCAGCACGTGTCTGGTGCCAAACGCGCGGAAGCGGACGCGACTCGCTCGCGGAACACAGCTTAGTGAAATGTCGTATGATAAATTTTATCTACGTATGTGAAATAATTACCTGTTGATCAAAATAGGCCACACATATACTATAAGCAGTTGCTTAAAGAAACCGTGCGACACAATATTAAACGTCGCATTAGTCTTTCATTTCTGAAACTTGAATTTGACGTCTCTGCTCAATGATGATCACTTATTGAATGAATTAATTCAATTTTTAAAAATTTTGATTCCTTTAATTTGCGGCCCATTCCGTTATATTTGATGTTTATAAATAAACTGAAAAAAAAAACTTAAAGCGGTTTCGCACCTTATTTTTGAAGCATTTTTGCTGCAGCATCTTATAAAAAACTTCTAAATTAAAAAACCAAAAACTTTTTCATTGAAATAATAAATGAATTTACTGCCCATACAAATTTTTGGGGAGAAAGTTCATTTTATTGGGGAATTTGTTAATTGGGGACTAAGTACTCAGCGCCTGGTAAGCATAGTGAACAATTTTTCAAGTCAAAGGCCATTTCATCCCGGGCAAGACCGGGTAAAAACAGCTAGTCAAAAATAAAAATTTACAAAGAAATTTTTAATTTTAGCAAAATACTGAGAAAGCCCATTTTCGAAGACCCTGTTCGCTGTGATATAGTTGAGATAGAGTCGCAATTTTTTTGGCTCCCGAGGTTTACTAGTATTTACTTTCAAATGAATAACATAACATTAAAATCGGTAACAAAAAATAATGATTTTTGGCCGCCTTCTCAAAATATGGTCCACTGTGCACCGTTGAAATATTATAAAAACTATTTGCAGGAATCACACTATGTGCAATGCAGTTAACTATACAAAAATGTATGCACTATCAAATTATGGACAAGAATTGCATTATGGAGCAGCAGATATAAAAAGATTGTATTGATTCTTGAATTTAATGGGGTGTCTTTAATATCCTGCAGTAGTAAAATATTGGTCAAATGGCCAATCGTAGACTTCTCTGTACCAGATCATTCAAATAAATTATGGAAAGTGAACAATATGGTAAGAAATCGATTTAATCAATTGGAAACTGAAATAGATGGGCAAATGATCCCTTCTACGGGAAGATGACCGTAGGTTTATAAAACTGGTCTATGCTACGTCTAGTGGTGTCATAGCTGAATTTGAAGTCTTTTATGAAGCTGGGGCATTTGAAGATTGTGGACTAGGTCATGAGCCATCTATATATTTAATACTCTATACTTTGACTTTTTTAATGGTAATGGGCACGATTATGGCAAACAGATTGACAAAAA
This sequence comes from Cordilura impudica, assembly GCA_963682025.1. Lineage (NCBI taxonomy): Eukaryota > Metazoa > Arthropoda > Insecta > Diptera > Scathophagidae > Cordilura > Cordilura impudica. Next base: position 293,225,993 of record OY821517.1, read on the forward strand.
AACTTGGCTTTCCTTTAGACGAAAAATGATTAGGGGCGACATATCTCAATTTACGAACGGTAATAATGTTGCGCGGTCGTGAAATGGCATGGCACTAAAGGTGTCATAGTTACTTCAAGCATATGCGGCCAAGATCCCGTGGGTGAAGTTTATAGATTTAATAGAAACCTCAAGCGAAGTTGCTCTGTTCAAATATCTGCTGTGACTCAACATTACAACGCTTTTAAGGGTGCCGTTGAAGTACGATGTATAGCGTTGATGTCGCTATTTATAATTCATGGATGAAATACAGAACGGATGCAAAATTGGTTGGTCTGCCAAAGCCGGAAATAAATCTTTTTTAACGTTCAAGTAGCTAGGAAATGTGTTGGCGGTATATTTTGAAACCTCCGAATATGTTGAAAGATATCGATTATCCGAAAATTTTCACGGGACGAAATACTAACTATAACTGCAATGACCATTCGCCTGCATTTCCAAAAGTAGGTCGCAATAATTGTGGCAGTCGCACAAGAGACCGGGGCCAAAAACGTGGAGTCATCCACTGTCTCGCAAAAATAAAGACTGTTTAAATGTTATCATTCAAAAGAATGAGGCTGTAGAATAAATTTAGTTTTAGATGATAAGAAGTTATGAATTTATATTATTTTCTCACATCTTAAACAATTATCTTATTATTTTTTAAGTATTAAAATGGAACGAAGTACCTTAATATGAATCGGAATATATTCATTTTGTTTTCTTATTATTTTCTTGTTATTTAGTTGTACAAAAAATTTATATAAACGCAATAAAGCAATAAAAGGTGTGTTCAAAAAAGTTAGCTCACAAAAAGTTAGGACATGTATTTTTAAGTAGACTTTGCTAAAAAGAATTTTTATATTGATTATATTACAATGAATACAATCGTTTTATTACTCAGTAGTGTGATTCTGTGAATTTTAACGATCCGACAATCGCAAAATATATCGACAGCTATTGTTGTTTGCACTAACGATTAAGTGATTCACTAACTACACTTTAACGATAGTCGACAAATCTATTTTTCTATTTATTTAAATTGTAAACTAGCGGCATCTCTGTCAAAATAAGCGAAAAACACAAAGAAGAATAAAAAAAAAAACAAATCACTTCGTGTTTGACAGGATGATTTTATGTTCATGTTTAATTTCTTTTTTTTTATTAATATTTTTGTTAATTTATTTGAATATCAAATAATGAATTGAATATGCTATTTAATTTTTTTTTATATAAAAAGTTTTTATAATAAAAGCGAAATATTTTCGTTATTTTATGATTTTTATTTATGTATGACGACATTTCAACCTAAAAATTTAACTTTTTAACGATTGAATAAACAACACAAAAATGGTTGTCGTTTAGATAACAACAACAGATGACTTTAACAATAGCGAATATCGTTTAAAATTTTTCTGATAATTTTGCAATTTTCTTTTTTTTAACGATTCGACTATCGTTAAAAGAAGTTACTGAATCGCGGTACTGAAAAGTTGTTGATTTCTCCTGAATGGCAATATTTTTTTTTTAATGTAAACATTTTTAAATGTAAACATATTTGGTGTTTTTTTTTTGGAATTTCAACTTGTGTTTAACGAATAAAATTTATATATTAAAGATGCAATTGATGTCTTCTAAATTTAAGTTTATTATATCCGACGTTTTGATATGATTTTCTGAAATTCAATTTATATTTTCTAATTTATAATTGGAAATTTTTAATTCCAGTTTTTAGAATTGATATTTTCTAAAATTTGAATGGAAATTTTAAAAAGTGCAATTTTGTATTTATGTGAATAATAATGCTTTAGTAATTATAAACAATTTTTAAAAATTAGATGTAATCGCAATCAGATATTTTGTAGGTAAATCAGAATAATAGTTCTATATAACTATGTATAACTGTTTTGAAGGCAAAAAACTCACTGATGAACTCGGTAACTGTATTTTATAAAGACAACCTAAAGTTAACATGCCAAACTTAAGTTCATATTTGTAAAAGAATAATGAAAAAACTTATGCAATAATAAAAGACCAGCCCGTGTATACTCTTAACATTGTTCTGTATGATATCCAGTTGAAAATATTGATATTCATGTTAAAATAAGAATAACTATTGCAAAGCTAATTAGAACAAAAATTGTGGCGCCATCTACTGCGGCATAGTCACGCTGAGCAAAATGAAGTGACACTCTGTTAATGCAAAAGAAATGTATTTTCCCCACAACAAAATATTGCAGAAATTTATGTAAATAAATTTATTTATTTATTTCTAACATGCATTTACTATGGATATACATATGTACATACATATAAATATATAAGATATGTATATTATTTGTATTATTTAATATGTGTATGTATGGATATGTAAATATTACACACAAAAAATACAGCATCAAACGTTATTTTTGTGTTTTTCTCTTTAAATAAATTAATACATAAATTTTTTTTTTGCTAAATTTACATTGTTTTTATTTTATTAACGACTAGGTATTTTACCATTATTTGCTTTAGATGCTGGTGAATTTTTACTCCCTTTATATTAACTCGTAGTGTCTGCTTGTCGAAAAAATCTTGGTTCGATTTTAGCCCCTTTCCCGTGACCCAATCGACCTGCAGGCAGGCTCGTGGCAATAACAGAAATGATCTAGTAAATTTTTAGTGATGCCAAAACAATGGAAACTTTTAAATTTTTCTACCAGAGTTGATAAACAAAATGTACAAAGGGTTTGTTTTTATTATATTATTACCACAACGACCACAAAAACAACAAGTCCAGCTATCACAACAATGCAACATTTAGAATAACAACAAGAACAGTATAGAAGCATCATGTTTTTCTTTTTTTTTACTTTTTCACAGATTTCCCTGGACCTGTTCCACAGATTTTAATGATTTTTGAAACAGAAAACTTCCCATGAATTTGCTGAATCATTCTCACTAAAAATGATCACCCCAGCTGTCCTATTGAGGGCGTTATCGTGACAAGAACAACATAGAAAACTATATTTTTTCAAGACTTTCATTCAAATCTCGGGCCCTAATCGACCGATTTGGACGATTTTAAATAGCAAACTTCTCAGGATGTTAGTGAATCATTTTTTATGCAAACGAGCACCCTAGCTGCCCGATTGATGCCGTCATCGTGATTTCCACAGACGGACAGACGGACAGACCGACATCGCTATATCAACTTCGGTTGTTATAAGGATCACAAATATATATATTTTATGGGGTCCAAAATTTTTTTTCTAATTATTACAAATGGAATGACAAACTTATATATACCCTCTGCACACTGGAGTGGAGGATATAGAAACAGATTTTCCTCTCTCAAAACATCGAAAAGTATTATTCCTTATTTTGACTATTGGTATTCTGTTGTAACTCATTGAACAATGAATTGTGACCCCATAAAGTATTCGTATTCTTAATCTCTATAACAACTCGAGTCCATATAATGTCCGTACATCCGTCGGTCTATCTGTCTTTTGAAATTACGGTCATTCAACAAAATAAACTATTTACCTGGGTAAAGTTAAAATAATATTATTTGTTGTTATTACGATCAGGTTGGTATTTGAAATGGAGGGTACTTTATTAAGGGATTATATTTTTCTATTATGTTGGCGATTATCCTTATTATATCGGGATAACGATAAAAAATATGTGGCATCACTGGCTTATGAAACAAATTCCATAACTACAATGACTACAACATTGAGAAGAATCACATCACATCATATCTTAAGAAAAACAACGAAAACATTGAAAATTTTTAAATTTTTCAAGATTTTTTTTTCACATTTTCATTCATATCTCGTAACCTTTTGGACCGATTTTAAGGATTTTAAATAGCAATGTAACCAAAATGATAGTAAAGATATTATGTAAAAACGAAGAGTCTACCTCAATTATTGAGGGTGTGATCGCGAGTTCCACAGACAGACGGACAGACGGTGATCTCTAAATCAACTTTCCTTGTTATAGGGATCAAGAAAATGTACGGTTTAAGGAATCTCCGGAATTTCTTTCGATACGTTACGTGTCATAAACCCTCTGTATAGTGCTGTGGAGGGCATAAAAGTTTAAATAGCAACACTACGTAAGTTTTTTTTTAAAAATCAAATGAAATTCCCAATGTGTCAGTTCGTAATTCAAAATATTTTACTAAAATTTCTATTATTATTTCAAATTGTCATCCTCAAGTGTACGGATACTTTTTCTAGCAAGTGTATATATCTTTGGACATCAGAATATTACGAATAGGCTCATTAGAGTTATTCGAATAGAGGTAGAGTTATTTCGAATATTTAGAGTTATTTGCTTATGTATGTTCGGATCCGATAGACGGCGCACTGTGGCTCAAATTTTGATTTCATTGGCCAAAAGTCAAATTTTTTTTTGTCATCGATTTTTAAAATTTTTACTCCTTTTTGTAGCTTATATATCCAGATTAAGGTAGCCAAAAAATTAGGTTAAACTATTGATAATTGTGGGCGTGGCATGCTGTCAAACTCAACTGTTTTTTTTAATTCAGCAAAAGGTGTTTTTTTTTGTTTTTTATCAAAAATAAATGGTTACTACTCGCAAGCTATCATCGATATTGGCCTGCGGTCTTTTTTATAATGTTAGTAGGATTATAGTCTTTAGTTTTTGTAAGTAGTCACAGTTCTAACGTTTGATATTAGGGGCGTTATGAAATATTTATGAAACCACTATATTTTTCTCAAATTTAAACTTTAGTGGAATAGAACTTCTAAAGGAAGTAAGGGAACAAGAAACGTATACCACCCGGAGAAAGGCGAATGTATCCTGTTTAACCCTATATATACTTTTGCACCCCCCACGAGCCCCCGGTAGAACACTTTTTTCATTTTAATGAAATTACTCTAAAAAAATTACTCTAAAAAAAATTTTGTTTTTTTACTTTAGACTACGTAAAAGTAAAATAATTAAATAAAATACCTGCGAAAGGGTTTATTGGCTTTGTTTTGATCAGCAAAAAAATAAGTCATAAAATGATCACAATAGGTTCTACAGTAAACAAATGATCTCTTTCTTAATTTACCTGTTGTCAAATTTAAGGGTCAACCAAAGTCATAAACAATTTTATAAGTTTGTCAATAATCGCGGCACTAAACCACTAAAGATAAAAAACCACCCCATATTGGCGAGAAACTAATTAGTTTTACCTGATATTGAAGTCTGGATAACAAGTGCAGTTTTGTTCAATTTAAGTACTACCTGCTATGAAATTAAAGATCAATGTGTGAATAACATGTACCTAAAAATGTATAAAATGACGGATTCTATAAGGGATTACTCAATAATAAGTTAATACTTCAAGTGTACGGACGTATATTCGCAAGTGATAAAAAGTGATAAAAAAGTGATAACAGACGCAAATAAAAATATTGAGAAAAATATGGAGAACTTTAGTTATAAAGAACTGGCCGAAGAGTATTTTCGAAACAAAAACCAGGAAGATGTTCTTAGTTACGTTAAAATAAAATTAAACTTAAATTCGTCTAGTACCGAAATACAAGAGCAATTATCTAATTTCGTCAAAGTACTAAAAAAACGATTGAAAGAAGTTAACTACTGTAAACAAAAGTTTTATAATAAAAGTGCAAACTGGTTAGAAGGCCAACTTAATGTTGGTGGAGAAACAGCAAAGCTAGATAAGGCTGGAAGACCACGCAAATCATTGGACAACTGCAGCGATAGATCTAAGAGGCGGAAACTTAAAAATTTTAACGAGGAAATTGGTTCTACAAATATAAAAGAATCTTTTCTACATCAATTACGAGCACAAAACCAATTAACAAAAGTGGATATCATTGAAAAAACTTGTAATGCTAGTCCAGTGAGAACAAAGCGAATTCTTAAAAGTATACCAACTCCGAGCGATGCAAAACAGTTCACAAATGAGGAGGCATTAGCATTATTTCTGGATTTGAAATTAACAAAACACCAATATATTCAGCTCAGATTGCGTGCGATTGAAAAAGGCTCAAATATGTATCCAGCATATCATAACATAACAGCTGCTAAAATAGACTGTTTGCCATCAAAGGACACTATTACAATCACACCAATTTCGGCAGAAGTACAACTACAATCTTTACTTGATCACACAGCCAAACGCTTGCTACAATCAATAACAGGAACTGAGTTAAAGAAATATGGAAACACAAAGTTAATTCTATTTTGTAAATGGGGATGTGATGGTTCTTCGGGACAAAAACAATACAAACAAGTTGTATGTGAAAATATTTCGGACTCAGATATGTTCATGGTATCATTTGTACCATTGCGATTGAAAAAGATTTTGGAAGATTCGGAGCCTTCGAGTAGTACAACGCAAACAATGGATATTTGGAAAAATGAGACACCATCTTCTACGAAATACTGCAGGCCAATCAAATTTGAATTCAAAAAAGAAAGTCATGATGCCATTAACAAAGAAGTTAGTGATATCAAGGCCCAAATAGCAACACTACAGCCATTACAATTACAGTTAGATGGGCAGCAAATTGAAGTAAGCTACCAATTAGTGCTGACAATGATAGATGGAAAAGTAGGTCAGGCTTTGACTAACACGAAGGCTGCATCCAGCTGCATTATATGCCAAGCAACATCAAGCCAATTAAACCAAGTCCCGACAAAATCATTCGATAATACCGATGCCTTCGAATTTGGATTATCACCACTACATGCAAGAATACGACTTATGGAACACATACTAAAAATCAGTTATGATTTGGATTTCGGGCCTTCAGGATCAATAAGAAACAACGAAACCAACAAAGAGTTAAGAAGTTCAAAAAAGAAACATGTTCAAGATGAATATCGCAAATTTGGATTGATTATAGATCAGCCAAAACAAGGGTCAGGCAATACAAATGATGGCAATACCGCAAGAAGATTCTTTTCAGATCCAGAAACAGCATCTGAAATAACAGGAGTGGATTTAAACCTTATTTTCAGATTTAAAATAATCCTAGAAGTACTTGCGTGCAATGAAGAAATTGACTCTAGAAAATTTGGAGATTATGCTAAGGAAACTGCAAAAATATATACAACCAACTACCCATGGAGAAATATGTCTGCAACAGTCCACAAAATCCTTTATCATGGAGAAGATGTCATTAAATATCATTTGGTGCCACTTGGAGATCTATCAGAGGAGGCTCAGGAAAAAAGGAACAAGGATTACAGATTTTATAGACAGCACAATACTAGAAAAATGTCACGAAATTCCACAAATGAAGATCTATTTAATATATTATTGGCAACGTCAGATCCGTTCATCTCCAGTATTCGAAATCAATGGAAAGTGGAACATCGGGATTTAGATGAAGAAGCCAAAAAACTACTAAAGAACAGAAATAGCACAGAACAAAATATGGAATATTTGCAATCAATATTTGAGTCTAATGAATAATAATTATAATTGCCTTTCATTGTTATTTAAGTACGAAAAACATAGTATTAGTAAAAAATAATAATAAACAGAACCTACCATTGTTACAAATGCTATTTAAATCTATTGCAGTTTTTATTCTTAAAAGGTTTCCCACATATGAATGCAATGTTTTAATAGATAAGAAAGATTCAAAAAATAAGAACCCATATTTTCATATCAAAATTAAAAAAAAAATTAGAATCATTGCGCTAATGTTTAGCAGATTTATTTAGCTAGTGTAACAAATTAGGCAGCAAACTCTAATAAATTTTTCTGTAGTAATAATAATATTCCTTGAGTGTCAGCAAATTGCAAATTTGATAGCAAACATTTTTAATTTTTTAGTAATACTAGTTAAATTTCTAGTGAATTTTACTATTTTGTTGCGTGTAAAAATTTTTTTGAGTGTAAAAATTTTTTTGAGTGTAAGCATTAAAAAAATTTCATTATTACAAAAAATGTTTATAATAATTATTTAACTCCAAATATGACACTTTCTAATAAATAAAAATAAATAAAAAAAAACATATATCACGCTAAAAGTTAAAAAAAATCAAAAGTTAAACTTTGACCTAGAATTCCTTAAAAAGTACTCAATCAATTTAAATGAAATTCACACTGAGTCAAGATCAACTATCTATCTATCTATTAAAAAAAACAGTACTAAAATATTTTGATCGGTTCAAAAGTTACAGAATTTTGGCCAATGAAAAATGATTTTCAGCCACTGTGCGGCGCACAGTGGCGCCATTTGAGTTTTTTCGTTGTAAAAATCATATCTTCTGAACCGAATAACATAATTGAACAGTTTAAACAGCATAAGATAGATAACTGTTCAGCCTATGAAATGAGCGTTTGGAAAGGGTGCTGCGCTTTATAGGGGCCTACTTATGGGTTATCAAAGTTAAAATTTATAGAAAAATCAATTTTATGGTAACTAAAAAAATTATTTTTACATTTTTAGATTGTTTTTATTTGGGTTTTATGTTTTAAATTATTACCCAACAAATTAAAAAAAAATTACTTCTTTTTTAAATTTATTTTTAAATTTTTTTTTTCTGTAAAATATTCATCACAATTCGTAAGAGAAGGTATATCTAAAAGACTAATCATTTCTAAACTATAATTATTTTCTAACTCTAGTCGTGACTTCACATGCCGCAGGGAAGAAATAACTGGATCGGAAGATGCTGCCAACATGTTGAAGAGGTCCTCATTTTGCCTTACCCTTGATGCTTTGAATGTGTTCTGCAATCTATATTTTTTATAAAATTTGTTAAGAGACTCCTGTGCTTCTTCAAAAAGCTCTCCAATTGGCAAAGATTGGTACTCAATTATACCTTTGCCATGCGCCAATATATTATGGACGGTCGGGGTCAACTTCTTCTGTGGATACATTTCTGCTAAAAGAGATGCAGTTTTCGATGCATATTCTCCATATTTTGTAGAATTGACATTTTCTCTGCAGTTTAAAACATTCAAGATCGTTCCCAATCTTTTCACGATTTGATTGTCAATTCCAGTGATTCTAGTTACTGCCTCATCATTTTCAAAAAATCTCCTAGAATTGTGTTTCCATCGTTTGAGTTACCGTATCCGTGCTTGGGACAGTCCAACTTGTTTAAAAAAAGCATCCTGTATTTGCTTCTTTCTGATCTTTTCCTTATCCTTTATTGATGTATTTTCATCGAAGTTTTCCTCCTCTTGTGGTAGGGTATACGCCAGTTTTAGCAAGAACTCCATACACCTTATCCTTGCGTGCAATGCTGACATTCCATATTCGTAATTCTCCTCGTTTGTAGAATCGTTTAAATTACCAAAGTTCTTCTGACTCTTTTTGCAAATCGGGCACGACAATGTTGAGGTTGTTCCTGTCAGTTCGTTTACGAGTTTTCCGTCAACCATGGTCAGGTGGAACTCGTAATTGCATTCAATATATTTTCCTTCTCCAATTTGCAGCTTTATAGGCTTAATCTTGCTTATTTGTTCTTCAATGTTCTTCAGCGTGGTCCTTATGTCCACGATGACGGACGTGGATTTTTCCAGAGTAGGGAAACATCAGATTTTAGCCGCAAAGGAACAACAGATGCCACAAACATATTTCCGTCCGATATTGTAGCGTCATCGGAAGATATCCTTTGCTTATAAACGCTTTGTCCGGATGATCCATCGCAGCCCCATTTGCTGATCAAGGTCAGTTTCTCAGGAAGAATTTTCACCTCATTTTTAGGAAGACTCTCCAACAACCGTTTTGCACAGAGACTTCCGTAAACTCCGTATGCAGTGGTCGTGAATTTATTTTGGCTTGCGTAATATGCTTGTATCCTGGTAAAACGCCAGCCCCGTGTCGCATCAAGGATGCCCGTAGTATCTCATATTTTTCTTTGGAAAGTTGTAAGTCCATAAACAAGGCCAAGGCTTCTTCAGAACCATACTTTTTAATGTGTGCGTTTGTGGGCGTGGTAATGCTTTCCTTAATCCTTTTTAGTCGCGGCTTGCATCAGCAACAGATTTTGTAATCTGCGACCTAACTCTTTCACTATCCTTTGTATATTTAATAGACAGCGCGTCCGATAAATGCTTCGTGGTCAAGTCATTGGCGGCATCGGCAAGTTTCCTCTTTCTTGTGAAAATTGAACACTCCTCAATACTTTTTTTTGTCCTTCCTTTTGCTCCTCTGGTTGATGTGGTGGGTTTATCTACTGCCAATATATCCAGAATGGTGTCTTCATGAAGCTAGTCCTCGTACTTGGAGTTGAAGTTCTGAATGGTTCGATTAGATTTCACCCATTTTGCCTTAATATTTGCATATATCACATAAAAATTATTTTTTATAATTTCGCTTCTCTCAATATTTCCGTATAGGCTATCAAGTTATTGTAAAGCAGCTTCTGTGAAAAACTTTGGTGTGGTTGACTTTCTAAACAGTTCAAATAATTTTAAATTGTTTAACGCCCTGGTTTCAGTACTTGTTGCGCCAACTTTCAGTCGTAGACTAATCCAGGCATTAGGCTTATTTTGCAATATATAGGCTTATGCTACCATGCCTAAAAATTTACCTGTTCCCTGCATACATATGGATTTAGGCTGAATTATGCAATTTTGATATTATGCTCGTGTCTAAATAAGATTTGTGCCTACCTGGAGGGACCATAAGTCAATATTGTTCTTGACCATTTGTACTCCAAAGTAATTTTTAAGTGAGGTGCGTACCTGCAAATTTCAATGAGTAGTTTTTTGTGCATCCTGTGTCTGTAACAGAATATTGGGAGCAGACTTTGGCAGAGGCTCACAGGTAGACAACCGACTTAAAATGCAATTTTCAAACTATTAGATCAAACTACTGTCAGTCAAAACATGTAAGGGATGCACGTCATACAATTTCTGCAACCATGTCTTTTTAAACTTTTTTACCTCTAGAAGCCAAATGGGCCCGTACGGGCAGATAAAACCTTTTGAATTATGTAAAGAAATAATCAAAGAACATGTTTTGCAAATATGGCAAATATAGAAAAATATAGATTTTTTTTTATTTTCCGTCAAAGTTGAAAAATAGTGAAAAAACGGATAGTTTTTAAATAGTGATTTACCAGGAGAAACACAAAGCAAACAGTTAATTTTTTTTTATCATTATACATTTAATAAATACATCAATCAACGCAAATAAAATATAAAGCGATTCGTTACCTATTTTTCGTGATATTACACCTGAAATCGCAACAAATTGACTAAAAATTGTGTGTTTTTTTGAAAACCGAAAGTCGGTCAATTTTGAACGGTTATATCTTCTAAACTAAAAATGTGATATTATTAAGAGTAGCATATTTGAAATCGTTGAAGAGTTTCCTATAACATGGGTTTATTCAAAACTTCGTCGGCGCACATTAAATTTTGATTTTTGCAACCTCGTTTGCTCTACGGGCTCCACTGTGCGACGTTTGCATTCGAATAATAATTATCTCCATTTTATAAGTGTGCCCATTAACTCAACACATGTCACAACAATTGCTTTACGTTAATTTGCATTCAAAAATTCTTTAAGCAAATAAAATAATGTTTGTTGATTAGAGCTAATAACCAATTAGGCTAGAATAATTTATTAACTTATTGCTGTAAATAATTAATTGAAGTCAATGTTTTTTAAGTGCAAACTTAAGATGATGGTTGTTATCTTCAAGTATAATTTTCATATAATAAGATATTAAAATAGATGAAAAAATTTCGCTTTAAAACTTTTTATATCTTGTTTCAATCAATCCAAATTAAAAATGAACACAACTTATCGATTAAGTGTGACCATCTGCGCTACTACAAATATAATTCATTTGTTATTGAAATTTAAAGCCTTTACTCTTATTTACTAAACTATCAATTAAATATAAATGCTATTTAAAATATTTTTGCACGATGTGTCAGCATGTTTCGTTCTTATTAAGGCTGTCTGCTTTAAAGTAAAAAAAACAATATGGAATAAATCCTCTTAAGCCCCTGTCTAATATAAATCTGTTTGTAGTGACGACACTACATAGTATTACTCGTACTATTCTTCTGTTTTTCTTTGGTTGATATTTGCTGGTAGTTTATTTTTGATGTCTATTTTGTGTAACATTTGTTTGTGGTCAATTGTAGCTACAACAAAAAAGATTTCTTAATGAAGTGAAATACATATTTAATGAAATGCTTAATTTTATATTTAAATTAGTTTGAAATTCTCATAAATAATGCATTCCAAGTAGCTAGATTTGCTTATTTATGAATACATTTCTGCCTCGAAATTTTATATATAATCCAAAGTTTAACAAGACCTTAAACATTTATTTTCTTCTACATATACATATATATAAAAAAAAACAAAAGTAAGAAAATTATGGTCAGAGAATTGGTCTTGGGTCCAACTAATTAAGTATATAAAATAAGCGTAAACAAATCTAAGTGGCATTCTGTTATTATTACTTTTTGTCTGCAGACATGAAAAAGTTCACATCGGATGCTATATTTATATATCACTAGCTGGACCCGGCAAACGTTGTTTTGCCCTCAATGAATTTTTTATTTTAGTTAGAATCTGTATATAATTAATGTTGTTAATATTAAAAGAGCGCACAATATTTTTAGTTTCATTATTCTGGCAGTAAATGAATAAATTTCTGGCTTTCAGACACGGGAACATGCCACATATAGTTGCTCGTGGGAAAAACAACTGTTTTCGAGGTCCACACAACATATTTGCAACGATTTTCCTTTAGATTTATTAATGATCACGGCAAAGCCCAATCTGATCGGTAATTGCGATCTCTTCAATGTTATCGGTGTGTCGGTAGGAATCATAGGAATTCTTGGCAGCAAAACATGTTCTCCTTTAAATTCTCCTTTGCGAATTGTGGCCTCTATAACATTGGGCATTATTCTCTCAACAATTAATCTGGTTCCATTACATTGTCTCGGAGCGTTGAAAAATTATTGAAGAACCAACTTTTAGTTTTAATAAATGTGGCGGTTGACCGGGCACATCAAGTGAATTCAGAAATTCTGTTGGATAATTGACTGCTTCATTTTCTTCAACAACACTATCCATAGATTTGAAAGGAATCGTTTCGGAATCAATCATGTCCTGAATAACAACATTAATATTATCGACATCGACATTTTTGCGGCTAAAATAGCTCTTTCACTTAACCAATCATGGTTACGATATTGATTATGAATGTCGGGGAATACATTTTCAATTAATTCATCACGTGACGATATAAATTGACAAAAATCTTGTGGATATTTTAATAGTTTGACTGGTAGGGTTAATATTGATTTTACCATTACCAAGATCAAATAGTTGTTTTGAAAATTGGTCAGCCGTTGGATCATTTTGTAATCGTACTCGCATGTTTGTTGTTAGTTTTATAGTTTGAACGCTACTCCATAATAATGATGATTTTCAGCAGGTATTTATTTCGTCAGTATAGGTTGATTTTGGTATGACTGGCAATGTTTGACGAAAATCTCCAGATAATAAAATGAGAGCTCCACCAAAAAGTCTTTCATTGCCTTTCAAATCTTTTAAAGTTCTATGTAATGCTTCTAAGGAATGTTTGTGAGCCATGGTACATTCATCCCAAATAATGATACTGCATTTTTGCAGAACTTTTGCCATACCGGAATGTTTTTTGATTATACTCCAAAGTTGAAAAAAATAGCTTAGACGGATTTGGGAAAAAGAGCCATTATCTCCACCATCCCAAATATGGTATGAAAAGAAAATTTAGAAGGAAGAAGATGCAGAAAGGGGAATAATGAGTTTATGCTGATGTTTATAACAACCAAAAATATTTGACCTTGACCCATCTTTTATTACACCGATCGACTTAGAGTTCGTTCATCCGTCCGTCTGTCCAACCATTTGTGTATTCATGTAAACTTTGTAATAAAACTAAGCATATTTTGATGAAATTTTGTATATAAACTTTTGTAGGGCATAGGATAAACTCTATTGAAATTTGTAAAATCAATGGAAGTTCTGATCTAGTTCACATACAAATAATCCCTATGAGATCGACTTAAATGGCCATAAGATCCAAATTATCATGCACATCGCAGCCAAATTTGTTTTGTCAAGGACTCCATATAAAGCTGCTTCCTGATCTTCACTTAAATTTATCAAAACACAAAAATATTTGGTTTGTATATGATTTTGCTAAAAACAAGTGTCCTAATAGTCCCCATTAAGTATTCGATATGAACTTTTTCATATTTGCAAGCAAAACAATTAATAATAACTAGCAGATTCCAGCACTCGAAATTCGAGTGAAAATTTTAGGAAATTTTATTTTTTCATTTAATAAAGACCCTAAAGGTATGCTTCACAATTCAACTCATTTCAAACGAAGGAAACAAACTCAACTAATTAACACAAACACATTAACAAATTTAATAAACACACACATAGCATTGTATAATTTTATGTATGTGTTAGTAGCAACTTCAAACGATCATAACTCCAAAAAATTTTCCAGACGATGAAAATCTGTAAATCTGGGTATCAGCTAAAAAGAAATACCTTTCATATGATAATTTTTTTTTTTCAAAATCGGGGTAAAACTGTGAAACTTACATCGGTAACAAAAAATCGCCTAGCCTATTAATATTATAGATGCCACTTAAATTTATTTTATGCTTATTTTCTATATCCAATTAATGGAGCTAAGACGCGACGTAACGAAATAAGAAACTGGGCATACGTTTTGTAGAAAACTAGTTTATTTACTTTTTTTTTTTCGCGATTTTCGTTTTTGCGATTTTTGATTTTAGCGATTTTTGTTGTTCTCGATTTTGGGTTTTGCCGATAATTGATTTTGGCGAATTTTGTTTTTTTCGATTTCTGTTATACGAGGTTTTTGGTTCTGGCAATTTTTGTTTTTGGCGTTTTTTTTTTTTTTTTTTTTGGCGATTTTCAGTTTTTTCGATTTTTGATTTTGGTGATTCTGCCCATATTTTCGAAGACTACTCACATTAGTAATTAATGTACTAGTCAAAAGTTTCAAGACTGTCATTTTCATAGTATTTCAAATTTTTTGTATAGGAGGTGCCACGCCCATTGGTCCGATCCCGTCAATTTTTTCTGCAACTACTCACATTAATAACAAAGGAACTCAGACATAGACCCAAGGCTTTTGAAAATACAGTACTATAGGTATGACATTAAATATTTTCTTAGTAGGATGGGTACCACGCCCCATTGGCCCGATCCCGCCAATTTTTGTCGCCAACTCTTCGGATTAGTTTAATTCATTGGGGTGGCCCTTATTTATATGGAGGGGCAAAAAGTGTTCGAATTTAAAGTCTCACCTCCTAGAAATATGCGAATAGCAAAAAAACTGATAAATACAATGTTTTGGCTCAATCAAAATAATTTAGAGGTGTCTCAACGCGACTGAAATTATCAAATTATTATCAAATGAAAAATTAAAAATGAAAAATAAAAAATAAAAAATGTAAAATAAAAAATTAAAAATAAAAATTGAAAAATGAAAAAAAAAAAATACAAAATGAAAAATAAAAAATAAAAAATGAAAAATAAAATATGAGAAATAAAAAATGAAAAATTAAAAATTAAAAATAAAAATTAAAAATTAAAAATTAAAAATTAAAAAAAAAAATTAAAAATTAAAAATAAAAATTTAAAATTAAAAATTAAAAATTAAAAATTAAAAATTAAAAATTAAAAAATTAAAAATTAAAAATTAAAAATTAAAAATTAAAAATTAAAAATTAAAAATTAAAAATTAAAAATTAAAAATTAAAAATTAAAAATTAAAAATTAAAAATTAAAAAATTAAAAATTAAAAATTAAAAATTAAAAATTAAAAATTAAAAAATAAAAATTAGAAATTAAAAATTAAAAATTAAAAATTAAAAATTAAAAATTAAAAATTAAAAAATTAAAAATTAAAAATTAAAAATTAAAAATTAAAAATTAAAAATTAAAAATTAAAAATTAAAAATTAAAAATTAAAAATTAAAAATTAAAAATTAAAAATTAAAAATTAAAAATTAAAAATTAAAAATTAAAAATTAAAAATTAAAAATTAAAAATTAAAAATTAAAAATTAAAAATTAAAAATTAAAAATTAAAAATTAAAAATTAAAAATTAAAAATTAAAAATTAAAAATTAAAAATTAAAAATTAAAAATTAAAAATTAAAAATTAAAAATTAAAGATTAAAAATTAAAAATTTAAAAATTAAAAATTAAAAATTAAAAATTAAAAATTAAAAATTAAAAATTAAAAATTAAAAATTAAAAATTAAAAATTAAAAATTTAAAAATTAAAAATTAAAAATTAAAAATTAAAAATTAAAAATTAAAAATTAAAAATTAAAAATTTAAAAATTAAAAATTAAAAATTAAAAATTAAAAATTAAAAATTAAAAATTAAAAATTAATAATTAAAAATTAAAAATTAAAAATTAAAAATTAAAAATTAAAAATTAAAAATTAAAAATTAAAAATTAAAAATTAAAAATTAAAAATTAAAAATTAAAAATTAAAAATTAAAAAATTAAAATTTAAAAATTAAAAATTAAAAATTAAAAATTAAAAATTAAATATTAAAAATTAAAAATTAAAAATTAAAAATAAAAATTAAAAATTAAAAATTAAAAATTAAAAATTAAAAATAAAAAATTAAAAATTAAAAATTAAAAATTAAAAATTAAAAATTAAAAATTAAAAAATAAAAATTAAAAATTAAAATTTAAAAATTAAAAATTAAAAATTAAAAATTAAAAATTAAAAATTAAAAATTAAAAATTAAAAATTAAAAATTAAAAATTAAAAATTAAAAATTAAAAATTAAAAATTAAAAATTAAAAATTAAAAATTAAAAATTAAAAATTAAAAATTAAAAATTAAAAATTAAAAATTAAAAAATAAAAATTAAAAATTAAAAATTAAAAATTAAAAATTAAAAATTAAAAATTAAAAATTAAAAATTAAAAATTAAAAATTAAAAATTAAAAATTAAAAATTAAAAATTAAAAATTAAAAATTAAAA
This sequence comes from Cordilura impudica, assembly GCA_963682025.1. NCBI lineage: Eukaryota > Metazoa > Arthropoda > Insecta > Diptera > Scathophagidae > Cordilura > Cordilura impudica. Next base: position 293,243,032 of record OY821517.1, read on the forward strand.
ATTAAAAATTAAAAATTAAAAATTAAAAATTAAAAATTAAAAATTAAAAATTAAAAATTAAAAATTAAAAATTAAAAATTAAAAATTAAAAATTAAAAATTAAAAATTAAAAATTAAAAATTAAAAATTAAAAATTAAAAATTAAAAATTAAAAATTAAAAATTAAAAATTAAAAATTAAAAATTAAAAATTAAAAATTAAAAATTAAAAATTAAAAATTAAAAATTAAAAATTAAAAATTAAAAAAATAAAAATTAAAACTTAAAAATTAAAAATTTAAAAATTTAAAATTTAAAATTTAAAATTTAAAATTTAAAATTTAAAATTTAAAATTTAAAATTTAAAATTTAAAATTTAAAATTTAAAATTTAAAATTTAAAATTTAAAATTTAAAATTTAAAATTTAAAATTTAAAATTTAAAATTTAAAATTTAAAATTTTAAATTAAAAATTAAAAATAAAAATAGAAAATGAACAATGAGAAATAAAAAATGGAAAATAAAAAATGAAAAATAAGAAATGAAAACTAAAAAATGAAAAATGAAAAATAAAAAATTAAAAAAAAATGACAAATGAAGAATAAAAATGAAAAATAAAAAATGAAAAAAGAAAAATAATAATTGAGAAATAAAAAACGAAAAACGAAAAATGAAAAACGGAAAATAAAAACCGAAAAATAAAAAATTAATAATAGAAAAAGAAAAATTAAAAATGAAAAAAGAAAAATAACAAATGAAAAATTAAAAATAAAAAATTAAAAATAATAAATGAAAAATGAAAAATTACAAATGAAAACTGAAAAATAAGAAATTAAAAATGAAAAATAAAAATGATATATGAAAAATAAAAATGAAAAATAAAAAATAAAAAATGAAAAGTAAAAAATGAAAAATGAGAAATGAAAAATGAAAAACGAAAAATGAAAAACAAAAAATTAAAAATTTAAAAATAAAAAATGAAAATTAGAAATGAAAAACGAGAAATGAAAATAAATAACAAAAAATAAAAAATGAAAAATAAAAAAATGAAAAATGAAAGACGAAAAATAAAAAATTTAAAACTGCAGATTTTAAAAAAGTGTCATAAAAAACTCTTTAATAACTAGATGCTTACACATTCCCCTGTGATCGGACTCACATGATTTTTTGATAAAGTTTTGAAAACTCCTTTTTTAAGTTTTAAAAAATTTTCTTCAACACAAGTTCAAAAAGTTAATCTGAAACTATACAGCTTTGTTTAATATGTGTTAGAGATTAACTGTGTGAATTTTTAAGCAAATTCGTCTGCTACAATTTTTTTTTCAAGGAATTTTTTTTGCGGATTTCGAGAAAAATTAGTTTTTTGTGAAATATTCAGTAAATGTACTCTTTCTAAATACTTTGTATCACAAATTTATCAGTTTTCTACTTTTAGATGTTATATTTTATCTTAATGGCCTAGGATTCCGGAAAAAAATAATATGACCCCATTAAAACTTTTGGACTTTGGGTCAGATATGACCCCAAGTTAATAAAAGACAATTTATTAAAAAAATTCAAATATTTTGTAAGAGCTGTTGAATTTTTAGATATGACGCTTAAAATATAATAACCACATGTGCCAGTCTTCCATGCTATAAATTTGGAAGAAAGCGAACAACTTTAACCCATTCCTTGCCGAGGCCAAACTTTGGATTTTGGCATATTTCAAAAAATTAATTGTTCTACTAAAATAAATGAAACCCTTACTATGGGTTGGGAAATAAAATTGTGCTATATTTTACCAAAACTTACCTACAGTTAGGTTTTGATTTCATAGCACAGTAGATAGTTTACTGTTTATGGAAGCTGCCATGCTTTTTTGTTCCATCACGACCATTTTTGCCTCGACTAAGCACAATTATAATTAATGAACTCGCATACATTTTTAAGACAAGCTCTAATCTGGTACTCTAAATAATTCATGATAAATATTTCTGCCAATCCCGCCCCAATAAAGTTCGAACCGAAAATGGGATGTAAATCTTGACTCTCTAGTTCTGATGGTTCCGGTGATCATTCGTTAGAAACATATGTACCAACGATTTTATTTAATAGATTTCATAGTTTAAAATTTAGAATGAACTAAATTTTTATTATTTATTTTTTTTTTACTAAATTGTAAATTAATTAATATTGTATGTGTTACCTGAATTTTAATGTTTTTGGTTTTCAATGAATTTGATTTATAAAACAAGAATAATTAAGTGCATATTTTTTTGTTTTTAGTTCATGTTTAGTTATTAATAGAGTATATTTTCCATTTTATAGGGTATGTTCTAAGCGAATATGTAATTTTTTTATGCACGAAAGTCACAACCTCGGTCGTAAATATTAGTTTCTATTCTCTCATTCCAAATTTATTCACTTTGAGTGAGTTGGAATTCCATGCGAATTGTTTATTTTTTTTTATTAAAGATGCTTAATACGTCGGAAAATTATAAAAGTACAAAATTTAAATTACTTTTTCAACTTCCCTCGTAATTAATTAAGCAGAAACACTGCTTCCTCATTAATTTTAAGTGAATTAAAGAATAAATCACAACTTCTTTCATTCAATAAGAGATAAGCAAATCTTTAAAGTTTAAATAAATCCTTATATTCCATACCATTCTTTGTACATGTTTTCATCACTTTTATTGAAATACTCTTACAATTCGTTTCCCTTGGTACTCATGTTATACTCGTAGCCTTCAATCATTTGCATTTAAAGTAATGTAATGACAACACCATATGTTTGATTGAATGTTTATTTACCCGAGTACGAGTATATTGAAAAACTAAAGCAAAAATATTTTTTTTCTGAAATCCATGAATAAATTCATGCTAAAAACAAAAACCTTTAAGTAAACATTGTTTTGCATTTCGTTTGCTTTCGTTTTTTTTTTGCCTGCTTAGAAAATAATTGAATTTAGTTATTTATTTGGTTTCATTATTCGGAGGACTGCCATGTTTGTTTTTGTTCTTTTGAAAAATTTAAATATTTAGGAACCACTTTGAAATATTTTCACAAAGAAACTAATTTAAATTTTTTCTTTATACTAGATATATTCGTTCTTTTACTTTTTAGGTAAAATTTGGAAAAAAATAAGAAAAATTCTCTCAAATAACAAAAAAATAACAAAAAAAAAAAAAAAATGGCAGCGCAAAAAAGAATTATAAAAAAATTGAAAACAATTTAAGTTAAAAAATAAATAAAAACCAATGAAAAAAATATGAAATTATTGTTTATTAATTTTTAAAATTTTTATCTCATAAAAAATGCAAAATGTAACATAACAAAACGGATACGGCTCAGTCTCAACGACCCCTCGTTACCTTAAGTACACTTGCCTCCTTTCTGCTCATTTCCAAAAGTATTCATTTGTACAACATCTTTTCATGGGGCGTTTCATGTCAGGTGAACCAACTTTTGAAATCGATGTCTTCCGATCGGGATTTGCACCATGGTTAGTCCTTTAGACACAATGTTAGTAGTTTAGACACAATTTTTCAACAAGATCGTTCAAGAGCTTTCTGAGTTAGAGTGAGTTCAAAATTTGACCTTTTGTCCAAACAGGTGTTTTTTTTTCTCATCCATGTAACTTTTTACCTATTGTTCTTAGCAAAATTTGTTCCACATAGTTTAGATAGCTACTTTTTTCAATCTTTCGGGAAAAAATTTTTTTGACTTTTTTTTGCAAAATCAAAAATTTTGTTGACATTTTTTCCCAAAAATTCATTTTTTCATTCAAAAGAAAGCTTAGGATTTTTCCTTTAAGAGTTTTTTGGTCGTTTAGTGGGATGCGAGTGGGATATCTATCAGAAAAAATGTTTTTTGTAACTCAAGACAACGTTTTTTAAATTTTTTGCATATGATGGATTTCATTTAAAAATCAAGATAAAACTGAAATTTTGAACCCGACCACCTCAGATATCGATGAAATTTTGTTCATAGCTAAATTTGATCAATGCAAACAAACCCTCATTTTTAGAAATGACTGTTTTGCGATTTTTTGGGCGTGGCACAGTGGGAAATTTTTCGAAAAAACGCGAAAATGGTCGAAAAGTGCTCCATTTAAAATGCAATAACTCAGAAGCGGCTGAACCGATTTCCATGATCTTGGTATCATTAAAAAGATATTTTAACAGGCTTTATGACACGTTTGAAAAAAAAATAAAAATACACTGTAAAAAATTTTATAACAAAAAGAAAATTTTAAATAACGAAAAAACCAAAAAGATCAAGGGTTTTTTTACAGTGTATTATTTTTTTAGAAAGGTTTATCCCTCACCTATACCATATCCAAAAAGTAAAATGGGTTCTTTTTTAGTTTTTTTTATATAATTTTTTAAGTAGTGTCACTTCTAGTAATTGCCCTTATATTTTATATTTACAGGTAAAATAACACAGTACAACACATAATTTGCCAACTCAATTCGCTTTTATTCGCAATTGAGTAAAGGTATAAATTTTAAAAATTTACTCTACATATGCACAACATTCTTCGGAAAAACCCTCGACCATATTTTTTATTATTCTCAGAATTAACAAAACGGAATAAACAAAGGGTTATTTAATTTTTATGATTGCGTAAGCAAAGTAATTTTTAATTATTTGGGTTTTTCAGTTGGCTACCTGAATGACTTTTTTACAGAAATTCAACCCACATTTAAGGGTGGTCATTATTCGAAAATTTAAAACTCACACATGGTGAAACAGGTATATAGCCACCGTAAAAAAATATGCACCCATTTATAAGTACCTGTCAGTAAACTAGTGAACAATACACAGTATAAATAGGAGTGCATTGATCGATTTTACTCATTCAACAAGTGTCGACGAACGCGAAAATTACAAGTCCATATTTTAAAAGTGCAACGTACCGAAATTCATAATTATAAACAGTTTCGAGAAGCCAAGATATCCCATTACAATTTTTACGCATATATTTTAAAAATTTGAGTGAATATGAATTCAAACAATAAGTACAGATGCATAAAAGTATCTAATAAGTGTTGCGCTTCGCTTCGTAAAATAAGTGAGAACGAGGCTGCAAATATAATTGAGTATTTTCCAGCTGTCGCCAACATTCATTGTAGCCGTATTTGCGAAAACTTGCCGGACTACACTGAGAAAAGCGCGCAGTCGTAATGAATCCAACGTGGAGCAGATTGATGTCTCAAATTATTTACCAATAACGCCCAGCGATGAAATTAGCGAAGAATTGAATGAACTTCCAACTTGTACCGGCCGTAATGCAAACATCGAAAGCAACGAACTCATTGAAAATATAAATGATCACATTATTCTTCATCTACTAAACCAAATGATGCCTTTTAAAAGGAAATATATCAAACGAGATGCATACAGAAATAGAAAATCAGTGCAAATTTTGGAAAATATAGCAGATTCACTTGGAGCTGATCCATTATCTGATTTGCCAGCGCAACTTGAAAACGTCAAAGCCATTTACGAAGAAATTTTGGAAAACATCAAATATCAAATAGAGAACAGCTCAAATCTTTTGGAAAATCAAAAACTTTTATCTCTCTTACCAATCAATATGAGTCACGTAGAAATTAAAGATCGTTTTGGGGATAATATCTCACGATTGTATCAAAAAAAGTAAAGATATTCAAAGGAATAAAACGAAGTTTGCAGATATCAATCTTTTAAAAATGAGCAGGCTAGTTTACCAACCGAAACTCTAAGCACAGTCAAATTATTTTATGAAGATGATGAAACTAGCCGAATGATGCCCGGATCGCAAGATTCAATTACTATTAAACAAGGAAACTTACGTGAAAAAGTTCAAAAAAGACTGATGTTATCTTCACTACGCGAATCTTACTACGAATTTTTAAAAAAACATCCCTTGGCCAAAGTTGGTTTTACAAATTTACAATGTTAAGGCCAAAAAATTGTATGAAACTTGGAGTTGGAAACCAGCAAAATATCTGTGTATGCACATTGCATCAGAATATGAAATTGATGTTTGAAAAAAGTCGCTTAAAATCATTTTGTTTTGAAGGAGAATGCACATTTACCGACTACAAAGATGTTCTCAAATTCGTTGTTTGTAATGGTGACATACAAAAAAGCGAGTGTTGCGTTTCAATGTGTGGTCACTGCTTCAAAAATTTAAATAATCTAAAAACGCATATGCTAAAACATTTTGAAAATAACCAAACTGAAGAAGAAAAAAATCATGTGAGTCCGATCACAAGGGAGATGTGTAAACATCTAATAATTAAAGAAAACATCAACATCATATTTTCCAGTGCATAAAAAATAAGTCGATTATGCTGTTTTCTGAAATTCAATTGATGTTTTCTGAAATGCAGTCGATGTTTTCTGAAATTCAATTGATGTTTTCTGATACACAATTAATGTTTTCAGCAATTCAAATGATGCTTTTTGAAATTCTATTGACGTTTTCTGAAATACAATTAATGTTCTCAGCAATTCAAATAATGCTTTTTGAAATTCAATTGATGTTTTCTGAAATTCTATTTATGTTTTCTGAAATTCAAATGATGTTTTCTGAAATACAATTGCTGTTTTCTGAAATACAATTGATGTTTTCTGAAATTCTATTGATGTTTTCTGAAATTTAATTGATGTTTTCTGAAACTCGAATGATGTTTTTTGAAATTATATTGATGTTTTCTGAAATTCTATTTATATTTTCTGAAATTCAAATTATGTTTTCTGAAACTCGAATGATGTTTTCTGAAATTCTATTTATGTTTTCTGAAATTCAATTGATGTTTTCTGAAATACAATTGATGTTTTCTGAAATACAATTGATTATTTCTGAAATTCTATTGATGTTTTCTGAAATTCTATTTATGTTTTCTGAAATTCAAATGATGTTTTCTGAAATACAATTGATGTTTTCTGAAATACAGTTGATGTTTTCTGAAATTCTATTGATGTTTTCTGAAATTCAATTGACGTTTTCTGAAACTCGAATGATGTTTTCTGAAATTATATTGATGGTTTCTGAAATTCTATTTATGTTTTCAGAAATTCAAATGATGTTTTCTGAAACTCGAATGATGTTTTCTGAAATTATATTGATGTTTTCTGAAATTCTATTTATGTTTTCAGAAATTCAAATGATGTTTTCTGAAACTCGAATGATGTTTTCTGAAATTATATTGATGTTTTCTAAAATTCTATTTATGTTTTCTGAAATGATGTTTTCTGAAATTCTATTTATGTTTTCTGAAATTCAATTGATGTTTTCTGAAATTTTGTAGATGTTTTCTGAAATTCTATTTATGTTTTCTGCATTCAAATGATGTTTTCTGAAATTATATTGATGGTTTCTGAAATACAATTGATCGAATGATGTTTTCTGAAATTATATTGATGTTTTCTGAAATTCAATTTATGTTTTCTGAAATTCAAATGATGTTTTCTGAAATTATATTGATGGTTTCTGAAATACAATTGATGTTTTCTGAAATTCTATTGATGCTTTCTGAAATTCAATTGATGTTTTCTGAAACTCGAATGATGTTTTCTGAAATTATATTGATGTTTTCTGAAATTCTATTTATGTTTTTTGAAATTCAAATGATGCTTTCTGAAATTATATTGATGGTTTCTGAAATACAATTGATGTTTTCTGAAATTCTATTGATGTTTTCTGAAATTCAATTGATGTTTTCTGAAACTCAAATGATGTTTTCTGAAATTATATTGATGTTTTCTGAAATTCTGTTTATGTTTTCTGAAATTCAAGTGATGTTTTCTGAAATTCTATTAATGTTTTCTGACATTCAATTGATGTTTTCTGAAATTATATTGATGGTTTCTGAAATACAATTGATGTTTTCTGAAATACAATTGATGTTTTTTGAAAGACAATTGGAAAATGTTTAGAAAAGAACATATCATAATTTTTTCACAAATATAATCTGATAAAGTCACACCGATTTACACTTCAGCTCACACCGATGTGTTACGCTGTTTTTGCGATTGTATTGTGAAATACAAATTTACCCCCCTGCGCGTATAGATGTTTACACATCAAAAATATTCAAAGGCTAGAATTCTTATTAAATGATGAACTCATCTATAATATTAATAGGCTAGGAGATTTCTTGTGACCGATGTTTTCTTCCCCCGTTTTAGCCCGATTTTGATCAAACTATATTATTTGAAAGGTGTTTCTTTTTAGCCGTTTTGCAGATTTACTGATTTTTAAATTTTTTCCTTTATTTTGAGTAAATTGCATTTATATTTGCTACTAACACATACATAAAATTATACAATGCTATGTGTGTGTTTATTAAATTTGTTAATGTGTTTGTAATAAAAATGAGTTTGTTTTTTTTTTTTGTGTTGATTTGTGAATTGGCTTTAATTGATTAGCATACCTTTAGGGTCTTCATTTAATGAAAAAATAAAATTTCCTAGAATTTGCATTCGAATTTCGAGGGCTGGAATCTGCTTGTTTAAATTATTAGAAGAAATCTAAACTATTCAATTTTCTATATGAAGAAAAAATAGTTTTTAAATAAAACACAATATAATCATATAGGCATAATTAATTTTTGCAAACATTAACCAGAATCTAAAATATTATAAAAAAATTTAATTTAAATTTACGAATTGTTCTATACTATTTTCAGCAGTTCACTTCATTTGAAAGCTCTGGTATCCCTGGTTTAACAATCTGGCTACAAAGTTAACATCTGTTTTATTTTTTGAAGTTGGCAACTCGAAATCAGATGTTTGTATAAATTTGTATGATTTTGTGAGATTTGTGAGATTTTTTGAGTGGTAGCAAGCGATAGTTATTGTGTTTATTAATTAAATATAAAAATAATAAAAGTGAAATTTATTAAAATAGAATGTTACAAACAATAAAAAAAAGTGTTAAAAACACGAGTTACTCAGGTTTGGCTCTCCTACCACAATTCCAATTTCGAATGCATTGGGTAATTGCCCATGAACAGTTTCTCCTGAAAATATTTTTTCACCAATACAATCATAAGTCACACAGCGTTATCTCCTTCAGCTCACACCGATATAAGTTACGCTGTTTTTGTGATTGTATTGTGAAATAGAAATTTACCCCCCTGCGCGTATAGATGTTTACACATCAATAATATACAAAAAGTGGAATACAACGATTAGATGTGTTCTGGAAACGTTAACCACCAACCGAGAATCATTTGGCAAATAATATAAACAATTGTTGATGGTTTTTTATTTGTAAACATTTAAAAAATGTTAGAATTGTTGAACTATTTTGTAAATGTGTAAGAATGTGAGCTGATATTTTCGCTGTTATTCGAATTATTTCAAAAACTTTCGGTACGTATTACTAGAAGTGACACTACTTAAAAAATTATATAAAAAAAACTAAAAAAGAACCCATTTTACTTTTTGGATATGGTATAGGTGAGGGATAAACCTTTCTAAAAAAATAATACACTGTAAAAAAACCCTTGATCTTTTTGGATTTTTCGTTATTTAAAATTTTCTTTTTGTTATAAAATTTTTTACAGTGTATTTTTTCAAACGTGTCATAAAGCCTGTTAAAATATCTTTTTAATGATACCAAGATCATGGAAATCGGTTCAGCCGCTTCTGAGTTATTGCATTTTAAATGGAGCACTTTTCGACCATTTTCGCGTTTTTTCGAAAACTTTCCCACTGTGCCACGCCCAAAAAATCGCAAAACAGTCATTTCTAAAAATGAGGGTTTGTTTGTATTGATCAAATTTAGCTATGAACAAAATTTCATCGATATCTGAGGGGGTCGGGTTCAATGCATCTCGATTTTTACATGAAATTCATCGTATGCACTAATTTGAATTTTTTCCTATTAGTGTGTAAGTGTTTCTAAAACTTTAAAAGTAAAATGTATACTGAGAAATTAGACACATTCATCTTTCCGACGGTATGTAACATACCTAATTAAAATTTCATACTCTCAATACTGTAATACCCTCAATATTAACCTCAGAAAAAAAATCACTTTTTTTCTATAGAAATGTTGAAAAATTATTTTTTTATTTATTTTTGATAATAATTAAATTAATATATAATAATAATAATAATAATAATAATAATAATAATAATAATAATAATAATAATACTAATAATAATAATAATAATAATAATAATAATAATAATAATAATAATAATTATAATAATAATAATAATAATAATAATAATAATAATAATAATAATAATAATAATAATAATAATAATAATAATAATAATAATAGTGATAATAATAAAAATAAATAGATAAATAATTTAATAAAATTTAATCGTAATCACATTAGATCCATTTATAACATAACTATTTTTAACCCATTATATGCCACTGGTCGATTTTTCGACCAGTAACTTTTTGAGCGCATATCGCAAAAGTCTACTATAATTTTTTTGATCTGTTTTCACAAAAATATAATCTGAACTAATTTTTAAAATATCTGTAGTGAAATGATTTTCTAAAGTATTTGACAAAAATTTTGGTAGGAGGATTTTAAAAACCATATTTTTAGCACTTTTTTCCAATTAAAAATTATATCTAATAGTTGTAATTTTTGTTTCTTATTTTTCATTATTTTAAGAGCCTAAATACTACTCAATTTGCATATGACATATTTTCTCATTCTTAAATGCAAACAATCTTTCGTGGTCGAAAAATCGACCAGTGGCCGGAGGCCCTACCATAGAATTTAAAAATAGTTTTGAGTTTCAAAACAGTTATTTTCATAATAAATCTGGCAATACTTCCTTTGAAGTTTTTCTGTGTGTCGCCCTGTAGTTTTCTCTTGCTAAGTAATATATCGCGTATCTTAGTCAAGGGAACCCCAGATTATTTTGTTTTACTTTAGTTATATAAATATTTGTGTTAAAATGTCAGTAAGTGTACGAAGGTGAATGCAAAGAGTTGTGCTGAAAACTAATTTTACAATATTTTACAATGCCGATTTATAAGGCAGTAAATGTGTCTGAAATAATTAATATTTTAAATGAGCTAGACTCAGATGACGAGGAAGACCAAGCTATAACGGCAGCCAAAGATGTAGATATCGTTTACATTCCACCAGCAACTATAGGATCTCTAACTGATGAAGAAGATTTGGATGACGATAAAATTAATATAAATGACAACAATGATGACCTCATGAAAGAAATTGCTGGTAGTGCAGAATTACATTATTCTCTAGATGAAGGCAATATACAGAAATTGGGTGATGTGTTTGATAGTACAATTGAAGAGCCGTCAACATCCAACTCACGTAACAAAGGTATGGAAAGGGGAAACATTACAAATAAATCGGATTTTGCTATACCTATGTGGCGAAAGCCAAGAAACTTTAGCTACACGACAAAACCAACCAATAATGAAGCTACTAAAATGGAAGAAATTTTTTTAGAAATTGGTGAGTAATTGGTCCGCTTTGTTTCTTTTGGATTCTTGTATTTACTCCGTCATTTATATATTTTTTATAGGCTCTAAATCTCCATTTGAAATATTTTCTTTATATTTTGATAATTCCATAATACTGGATATCACAAATTTTTCAAATACATATGCAAATCAGAACAATGCTACAGGCAGTATTACACCTATTGAACTACATAGATTTATTGGAATTTTATACTTGTCGGGGTATCATACCTTACCACATATAGACCATTATTGGTCTACGAAGCCCGACATGGGAGTTCCAATGGTAAAGCAAGCCATGAGCCGCAATCGGTTCAGAACAATTAAAAGGTATTTGCATCTATCAGATAATAGCCGCTTAGACAAAACAGATCGATTTGCCAAAGTTCGCCCACTAGTTGATGCTCTCAATAAAAATTTTATGCAGTTTGGAATTTTTAGCCATATTGATGAGCAGATGATTCCGTATTTTGGGCGACACTCGTGCAAAATGTTCATTAAGGGTCAACCAATCCGTTTTGGATTTAAATCATGGTGCATGTGCTCCGAAAGTGGATATTTATTCTACAGTATTTTATATGGTGGTTCAGCCACGCCACACGATAAGGACATTGGTCTTGGGGCTCAAACTGTTTTGGACTTACTGGCAAACGTACCTGATCCCGATTGTCACATAGTTTTTTTTTGACAATTTCTTTTCTTCTTATCATCTCATGTGTCTATTGAGTGAACGCAAATTTTATGCTACGGGTACTATACGCGCAAATCGAACGGCGAAAGCTCAGTTAAAGAATCTAAAAAAAAAGCAATCGCGGAGAATTTGACCAGTTGCTAGATAGTGAACAAGAAATATTGTTGATGCGCTGGAATGACAATTCTGTTGTCAACGTAATTACCAATAACTCAACAGTCGAACCAATGGCTAATGCTAAACGTTATTGCCGTAAGCAAAAAAAAGCTATTACTATTCCACAGCCAAAAGCAATTCAGGAGTATAATCATTGTATGGGTGGTGTCGACCTTCATGACAATGCCGTGGCCAATTATCTTATCTGTATAAAGGGAAAGAAATGGTGGTGGCCAATATGGACTAATGCGCTTGGTAACGCAATGGTTAACGCGTGGAAGATGCACTGCATGTTGGCAAAAATCCAAAAGACAAAACCCCTTTCACAAATTGATTTTCGTTCTGAAGTCACAACACAGCTTTTAAAATACGACAGTGAGCTAAACAGTGAAGATTTTGATATAGTCCCCAACCAACCCCAAGTCAACGAAAAAGTACACTCAATTATAAGAAGCGTTGAAAATAAATATCGGCGCTGCAAATTGTGTAAGAAACATACTATTTTTACATGCAAAAAGTGCAATATATACTTACATACAAACTGTTTTTATGACTACCAAAACAATTTGCAATAAATTCATTTGAATAAAGCCTAAGGCAATATTTTTTTCCTTCAAAAATATCAAATAATTTTTTGTTTTTTTTACTGTTATCGGCCATTGGTCGATTTTTCGACCAGTCCATGTAAAGAAACCTATATATCGGGAGGGAAAATTTTGCTAAAAATATTCTTCATTGGGGTCATAATAACACCCTCCTGCAAGGGATTCAAAAGTTCCGACGTTTTAGGGTAGCGGCCAATAATGGGTTAAATTAATTTATTGCAGCTGATGAAATATTTAAGTTTTGTAACTTTTTAAATACCCAGTCTCTCATTCAGCTTATTTATCGCCTTTATTTGCTGCTTTTTTGCCAATCTTTTCTTAGCGTTACTAGGTTTAGCAGTTATTATATATTAGCAGAGTAAATAAAGTATTAAATCAAACATAGTCAGCCCAATTCAAAACAAAAAATGGTGATTTTTTGAAATGTTTGTTTGGGGAACCCCCCAGGGTTTCCAGGTGGTGTGCCACTGGCATGGGTGGGTCGGCCCTCCAAAGTTAGTGGGGGTCGATCATACATTTGGACTCGATTGGGGCACTCTAAATGGGTCAAAGTGAGACAGACAGACAGACAGGTCAAAAGTCGGGACACCACAATTCGTGTTAGAGGTATGGTTCTCGAGCAAAGTTTCTTATTTTGATCCCTAGAATACGATTTTCCTTGTAACTTGGGCGATTTTTAAGTCTACCCACCCTAATATATATATATCTATAATCTATACTAATATTATAAAGAGGTAATGTGTGTTTGTTTGTTTGTTTGGTTGTAGGAGGTAATCTCCGTAACTACCCAACTGATATTCCTGAAATTTTCACAGAGTCTTACTGCGGATATGGGAAGTGCTATAGGCTATAATTTTCTAAATATTTTTAGTGGGCGTGGCACCTCCCACACAAAGTAAATTTTTAATATCATATACATATCTTGAGTATTATGATAGGGAGAGCTTTGCAAATTTGTGTGAGGTCACCTATTGTTAATATTAGTAGCTACGCCAGAAATGGGCGGGATCGGATAAGTGAGCGTGGAACCTCACATAAAAGTAATAGTTCTATATTATATATCTCTAGTACTGTGATAGAGAGAGCTTTTCAAATTTGTCTGATACCACCTATTATTAATGTGAGTAGTCGGACAAAAAATGGACAGTATCGGACCAATAGGCGTGGCACATGCCATCCAAAGTAAATATAAAATGCCATATATCTGGAGTACTGTAATAGTAAGAGTTTTGGAACTTTGTGTGAGCCCGTAAGTTATTCATGTGATTAGTTAGACAAAAAATGGGCATGATCGGAGCAGTGGGCGTGGCACCGCCCATACAAAGTAAATATATGGTATCATATAACTGGTGTACTAAAAAAGGGAAGCTTTGACACTTTGCACGACTCCATCAGATCTTATTATGAGTAGTCGGACAAAAATTGGCGGATTCACACCAATGGGCGTGGCACTCCCCATGCAAAGTAACTATTTAATGTCATATATCTGGAGTACTGCAAAAGAGAGAGCTTTGCGGCTTTGCGTGAGCACATAGGTTCTTTGTATGATTAGTCGAACAAAAAAATGGGCGTGAACGCAGCAGTGAGCCCATCAGATATAAATGTGAGAAGCCAATAAAAATTGGACGGGATGGGATTAGTGGGCTTGGCACCTCCCATATAAAAAGTATGAAGTACTACGAAAGCGACAGTCTTTTAACAGGTACATTAGTTATAAATGTGATTTGTCGTGGAAAATATGTCGCCAAATTCAAAAATTGCCAAAAACGAAAATCGCGAAAAATAAATATCGCCAAAAAAAAAATCAGAAATGGACAAAATCAAAAATCGCTAAAAAGAAAAATTGCCAAATGATATTCTAAGTTCAAGACCAATAGTTAAGTGTTGCCAGATATAATATGGATAATCCATCTTCTCATGGGCAGCTACATGTACTTTGCTCCAGGGTAGGAAAGCCGAAAAATCTGATAATTGTTATACCGAATGAAAAAACAAAAAACATTGTATATCAGCATCAGCAAGCATTGAAATAAAAAATCTATACTAATAATCTATACTAACATAATAAAGACGTAATATTTGTTTGTTTGTTTGTTTGATTGTAGGAGGTAATCTCCGTAACTAATCATCTGATCTTCCTGAAATTTTCACAGAGTCTTACTGCGGATATGGGAGTGCTACAGGCTGTAATTTTATTTTAATCTATTTTTAGTGGGCGTGGTACCTCCCATACAAAGTAAATTTTTAATGTCATATATGGGTTAAACCATCTGAACTCAACTTAAAATATGGCTGTTTTTTACATCACTGTTTCCAAATTGGCTGAATTTTGGCAGGATTAAAGTGTATCCGAGAAATAAGAAAAATCCTAAATTTAAGTTCACTGACGCATCTGGATCCGGAAATATGAGGTCTTGAATATCGGGAAAAACTATAAAAATGTACAAAGTTGTACTTACTTAATTATCATTTTCTTGATTAATATTATAGTGACGCAACTTATCAAGGTCGCATTTAAAAGGTTAATTAATTACCTTTAATTTGATATACAACATGATTTTTTTTTTGGAAAGGTCAAAGGTCACATCTCTTGACCTATAATTCGGGAGGCTATAGCTGTAAAAACGACAATTTTAAAAATCTGAAAAAAATATATGTTTAAGATTGGTTCCTTCCCTAAAGTTCCAAAAAATTTCAGACTGGGGGTATGCTTGGATCCAGAAATATTTATCATAGAGTAAAGGTAGATATTTAACAAGTGAATTATTATTATTATGAATGCTGTTGTTGTTGGCGTTGTTGGCGTTGTTGACATTATTATGATGAATGCTGTTGTTGTTGTTGTTGTTGTTGTTGACATTATTATGATGAATGCTGTTGTTGTTGTTTAGTTATTATTATAAATGTTTTCAATTACAAATTTGCTATCAGCGGAATAAATTTTAGCTTGTAATTGTGTTTTTGAAATTGGTATGAAGCTGTGCTGCTTTTGAGTTCCTGGAATTGTACGTAATCCTATAAATCTATCAGTTAGCAATTTCTCTTCTTCTTCATAATCTTTTTCCGTTAAATGTGCAAAGTTGCAGTTCTGAAGAGTTTGCTGACACCAATTATACAAGTGGAGAGTAGTAGTTATCTGATCTTCGAATGTACGTTGCAAGCTGGCTCTTCGTGCTTCACGCTTTACCGTTCCCCCAAGACCATCACGAGGTCCTTTGCCGTGACTGGTAGCAAAGATATGCCACTCAGCGGAACAATTAAAATCTTCGCTATGATGGCATAAATTGGCAAAGTTTTTTTTATTTTTAAATTGAGCGGAAGAACCGTCCGAAAAATAAAAAATTTTCTTTGGTATTTTCAAAAACTTGTTTTTTAAAAACTCATTTAGGTGGCGATGAAATAAATGAACTGCTATGGTATTATGTATTAGACAGTCTGACATTATTATAAAATTTGTAGTTTCTAATTTTCCATTTGATTTGTAATAAATTGCTATTGGGTATAGTGTGGCCTGGCTATTATTCCATAAAAAGCCTTGCACAGAATCCTGAACCACAAAAGTTGCATTTTCGGAGAAGTCGCAAATTACTAAATACTCATTTTCTTCCAACGCAGACTTTTTGTGAGCCATAAATGCACCCTGCTCTTTAGATACGAATGAATGGGGTAGAAGAGTTTGCAGTTTTTCGCATAAAGAATCCAGAAAAGATTCAGTTTCTTTAATAATAGTTTCCAAAGAGTCTCTATCTACACTTATCCACTGTTTATATATGATTTCATCAATTTCATTTTCTAATAATAACTCACCAAGTTTCTCTTTAAAATTTTGCATATCTGGACACATGCTACATCTGCCAAGGTAGCAATTTGGTGATGGGGGATTGCATATAAGTCTTTTTAAACAATCTTTATAAGTTTCCACCACAAAATCCTGCACATTTTCTGTCAATTTTTTCAGGTTTATTGCGTTTAGCATTAGTTTTGTATTTTGATGTATTTTACCAACACATACATTTTGGCTTCCTGACGCATCTGCTAGAACCACATTTTTTTGGCCGAAGTTCACAAAATTTAGAAATTCCAATAGTTATCCCTTCATGTTTTTCTTTAAATAAAGCATAAACTTCTCGAAGATTTCCGAGTAAAAGTCTTTTATTTTTTTTACTTTTACACCATTTTCTGTTATTGACACGTAGTCTTTACATCCTGGCATCTGCTGACATCATCAGTTTCATAAAAGATTTTCACCACATCAACAATCTCTAATGGCAATCGTTTTCCAAGTTTTTTACCTTTCGTGCCATGAAATTTGTTATTTGAAATTCCTCCTCCATTATTTCGATGTCCAGCTTTTAGGTAAAATAGTTAAAAGTTGAATTTTATCACTGTTTTTAGTTATTGATTTAAACTTTTCTTTTAGTTGTTCGATTATTTCCGATTCTGGGCATACGTGAGAGGTTGAAGGTGTTGAATTTGGGAAAATGTTGGTTTTAATTGATGTTGTTATTTTTTCTAACTTTCTAATTGTATACCCTTTTAATGGAATTTTTCTCTAACATATTGGAGATTCTTGTAAATATGTTAAACTTTCGTTTAACTTAGAAATTCGAACATCTCCCGTTTTCTGGCTCGTTCATAGATTGAATATTATTGTTTACACTTCCTTTTAATTTATAAAGTTCTCTTCTGCATATATCACATATTTTATTTGATATTGAAATGTTATTACTAATTCCAGTCATCCATTGCTGAACTTTTCGAAGTCCTCTTGCATTCCGGACATGAGCAACTTTTTTAAATGGATTACAACAATATATTGTATTAAATGACATATTGTTTACAGAGGCAAAAAACAATCACTTTGAACACTTTTGGTTTTATTTAAAAATATTGATTTTATAGCAACACATGTGGTTTTTTAAAGCAACGTGCTTAGAATGGTTTTTTTTCGTGGTGCTTCCTTTGACTTCTCGTTTTTCAATAATTTCTCCATATCCAAGTTATTTGACACTACGAACCACACCCGACAATATTTATACTGTTGTCTCGCTCTAACATAATTACCTGTCAAACCAACCCTAACAAAGGTCTGTACTGAGTACAGTACAGAGCTAAAGAACCAGAAACAAATAGCGGCGTGCGTGCATAGCCCGCCGACGCTCACGAGCACAACCAACCACATTCATATACAGTAACAGTAACAGCACCGACTTTTTAAATATCTACCTTTACTCTATGATAAATATTTCTGGATCCAACCATACCCCCAGTCTGAAATTTTTCGGAACTTTAGGGAAGGAACCAATCTTAAACCTATATTTTTTTCAGATTTTTAAAATTGTCGTTTTTACAGCTATAGCCTCCCGAATTATAGGTCAAGAGATGTGACCTTGGACCTTTCCAAAAAAAAAATCATGTTGTATATCAAATTAAAGGTAATTAATTAACCTTTCAAATGCAACCTTGATGAGTTGCGTAACTATAATACTTTTCAAGAAAATGATAATTAAGTAAGTACAACTTTGTAAATTTTGACCTTTTTTTACGATTTTCAAGACCACATATTTCCGGATACAGAAGTGCCAGTGCCCTCAAGCTTTGCACTTATTTTAGTTCTGTAATAATCTGTCTTCCTACGAAAAATCATACAATTTGGAGAAGGTAGTGTACACCCATTGGTTGATTTGACATGGAATTTCCCATATATCAAGTACTATGATAGAGAAAGCTTTGCAAATTTATATCAGGTCATCTAATATTAACGTGAGTAGTCAGACAAAAATGGGCGGTATTGGACAAATGCGCGTGGCATCCCTACACAAACTTAATATTAAATGTGATATATCTGGATAACTGTATTAGTGAGAAACTTGGGAATTTGCGTGAGCCCTCTCATAACGATTCGTGGGGGGGGGGGGGGCAGGGGGAGGGTGTAGCGAAGCACACCGGGTTACATCTAGTAATATAATAAAGAGATAATGTGTGTTTGTTTGTTTGTAGGAGGTAATCTCCGTAACTACTCATCTGATCTTCCTGAAATTTTCACAGAATCTTACTGCGGATATGGGAAGTGCTATAGGCTATAATTTTTTTAAAATATTTTTAGTGGGCATGGCACCTCCCACACAAAGAGACATTTTAATATCATATACATGTATTGAGTACTATGATAGGGAGAGCTTTGCAAATTTGTGTGAGGTCACCTATTGTTAATATTAGTAGTTACGCCGGAAATGGGCGGGATCGGATAAGTGGGCGTGGTACCTCCCTTACAAGTGATTATTCAATAATATATATCTCGAGTACTGTGATAGAGAGAGCTTTTCAAATTTGTCTGATGTCACCTATTATCAATTTGAGTAGTCGGACAACAAATGGGCAGTATCGGACGAATAGGCGTGGCACCTGCCATACAAAGTAAACATAAAATGCAACATATTTGGAGTACTGTCATAGTGAGAGTCTTGGGACTTTGTGTGAGCCCATAAGCTATTCATGTGATTAGTTAGGCAAAAAATGGGCCTGATCGGAGCAGTGGACGTGGTACCGCCCGTACGAAGTAAATATATGATATCATATAACTGGTGTACTAAAAAAGGGAAGCTTTGACACTTTGCACGACCCCATCAGCCTGTACTTTTTTAATGTTTTCAGTGGGCGTGACACCTCCCATACAAAGTAAATTTTTAATATCATATATATTAAGTACCATGATACAGAGAGCTTTGCAAATATGTCTCAGATCATCTATTACACAAGGGAACAATGGTTCTGTTGATTAAGAACTGAATATTGTTTTTAAGGTTATTTGGGACGCTGAATCCAAATCTGCTCTTGGTTTTTTTCTATCAGCTCGACTTTTCGAGATATACCGTTATGTTCAAAATTAAGGCACTTCCGCTACATATATTGGAATAACTTGAAAACGGTTCACCATATTAAATTAAAAGAAAAATCCGAAACTCGCAAACAATATTCTCTTAAAGCCGTGCTTACTTTGTTTTTAAATTTTCCAAGTAGTTTTAGAGATATCGTTCAAGTTTTGAAAAAAAAATTAAAATTTTTTAAAAAAAAACATTTTTTTTGTTCTTTAAAAATTCCTAAAAAATAAAAATGGGACAAAAATCACAGTTTTGGTCTACAAACAGTTAGTTAAATATATTTCGAATAAAATGAGCTTTATTTCATTGCAATCGGTGCACAACTTTTGATTTTGTTCACGATTTACTGAATTGATATAAATCGCGATTTCCATACAAAAATAACATTTTCTAATGTGTAAGTGTTTGTATGTAATAAGTTAGTTTTTTATGATTCTAAGAATTAAAAAAATTAAGTAATAAAAAAAGATTATTTCATTTTTATGGTCAGCTATACTTTTTAATTTAATACAAAAAGAGAATTTTAAAGAAAAATAAAAAATTTTAATACACAAATATTACACTGTAATTACAACTCATCGAAAAATTTTCTTTTATAAGATTTTCTTAAATAACCTTGTTTAGAGGGATTTGTTTTAATGCTCCAGCAATAGTCCGCCATCATATGCTTATCCCAGTGACCCTGGTACCGCTCCTCTATAGTGCGGATATCTTGATGGAAACGTTCACCTTGTTCTTCACTGAAGTCTCCAAGATTTTCAGGGAAACAATCCAAATGACTGTGTAGGTAGTGCACCTTAATGCTCATATTACAACCAAGCTTCTTGAAATGTGACAACATGTTATCCACGTGGTCCGAATAGTGCTCACCCTTTTTGTTTCCCAGGAAATTGCGCACTATCCAAACAAATTCATTCCAAGCATTTCTTTCAATATCTGTCATGGAATTACTAAAATTTTCATCATTGATTAATTTTTTGATTTGAGGGCCATCAAAAATGCCAGCTTTCAGTTTCTCCGAACTCAAATTGTTGAACTTTTTACTGATATATCTTAAACAATCACCGTCCTTGTTGAGAGCTTTGACAAATTGTTTCATAAGTCCTAGCTTGATATGGAGAGGTGGCAGTATTATGCGATCCCTGGGCACAAGTGGTTGATTAACTATATTGTGGTTTCCTGGAACCATAGCTTCCCTCGAAGGCCAGTCTTTCTTACTCCAGTGTTCAGATCTGGCTCTGCTATCCCATAAACAAATGAAACACGGATATTTTGTGTAGCCACCTTGTTGGCCTAGAAGAAAATTCACCATTTTTAGATCCACACAAGTTAGCCAGCGGTGTTCGTTGTACTTTATTTTATTTATAACTGAGGCAATTGTAGAATATTCTTCTTTAGCTTTAGTTGAATGTGCAATGGGCAACGAACCCAATTTATTACCGTTATGCAGAAGTACACATTTTCGGCTGCGTTTAGAAGAATCTATAAATAGTCGCCAGTCATTTGGATCATACTCCTCTAATCCCATCGCTGTTACTAAACCAGGAACATCTGAACAATAAACAAATTCATCGTCTTCGGAAAAGAATGGAAGTAAGTTTTTTTCTCTGTTACGGTAGTATGAAATTGTTGTTCCTTGAGTTAACAGATTTTTTTGCTTTAATCGAGAAGCAAGAATTTCAGATGCTTTTTTAGAAAGTCCAAGGTCTCTCACTAAATCACTAAGCTCCTCCTGATTAAATTGCTCGCGTTCAGAAGAAATATCTAAATGCAAGTCATCTGATCCAAATTCAGAAATTGGTGAAGGAACATTTTGTCGTAAGTCATGGAAATTGTGTGTAGATGTAGATGGTTGTGGTTCTGAATCCTCACTAGAGTACAGGACTGGTTGGGTAATAGACAACACGTTAGGATAAATCCATTTAGACCGATTTGTTTTATTAATGCCTGTTATGTTGACAGCGCAAAAATAACAATCATCATAATGATTCGAAGGTTCCCGCCAGATCATTGGTGTTTTATACTTGAAGTGGGTCCGTTGCTTGTTTGCCCATAACCTTAAATACTCTACACAGTTTTTACATACAGTATTAGGAATCCAGTACTTGTCACGGGTTTCCATGGTAAATCCGAAGTAGTCAAAATAAATTTTTTTAATAAAATCTGACACACTTTTTCTATTTTTTATAAACGTGTATTCGCCACATATGTTACAAAAATAGTTGGGATTGATTTTACAGGTGTTTCTTGACGTAGCCATTGCACAATTTTGAAGTATATATCAAAGTAACACAATTTTCAATAAATAACACACGGGAACAAAATTGAACTTTTTTGTGTTGACTGATTAAATGTTCAATGTAAAATGATTTATATTTTTTGTCGTTATACTTTTCGCTTTCGTAAACACTTGTTGAATGAGAAAAATTGGTTGAATGAACCCATATAAATACTTAGTAGTTTTTTACTGAAGTACCAAAAAAAATTATATCCACAATTTTATTGACAGTCACTTATGAATGAACACATGTGTTCAGGGGAATTCCTTTAAAAAATCATCCGTTACCAACGGTAAACCACACATCAATAAAAACAAGTGGACTTTTCTTTTTTCTCTTTAATTGACTGTGAACTGACTAGGTGTCATAAAGGGACAATAAAATTTATAGGCTTTATGAGTTTGCTACCGCAACCATAAAAATGAAATAATCTTTTTTTATTACTTAATTTTTTTAATTCTTAGAATCATAAAAAACTAACTTATTACATACAAACACTTACACATTAGAAAATGTTATTTTTGTATGGAAATCGCGATTTATATCAATTCAGTAAATCGTGAACAAAATCAAAAGTTGTGCACCGATTGCAATGAGATAGAGCTCATTTTATTCGAAATATATTTAACTAACTGTTTGTAGACCAAAACTGTGATTTTTGTCCCATTTTTATTTTTTAGGAATTTTTAAAGAACAAAAAAAATGTTTTTTTTAAAAAAAAATTAATTTTTTTTTCAAAACTTGAACGATATCTCTAAAACTACTTGGAAAATTTAAAAACAAAGTAAGCACGGCTTTAAGAGAATATTGTTTGCGAGTTTCGGATTTTTTTTTTAATTTAATATGGTGAACCGTTTTCAAGTTATTCCAATATATGTAGCGGAAGTGCCTTAATTTTGAACATAACGGTATATCTCGAAAAGTCGAGCTGATAGAAAAAAACCAAGTGCAGATTTGAAATCAGCGACCTCAAATTAGTAAAAATTTGCTATAAATTTCAAATCAACACAAAAAAAGTTCAATTTTGTTCCCTTGTGTTATTAACGTGAGTAATCAGACAAAAAAATGGGCGGGATTGGACAAATGCGCGTGGCACCCCCATACAAACTTAATATTAAATGTAATATATCTGAATTACTGTAATAGTGACAGGCTTGGGACTTTGGTTGAGGCCTTTCATTATGATTCGGGGGGAGGGGGGAAGCGAAGCGCACCGGGTTATATCTAGTATATATATATATACCATTTAACATTATATTTTGATTTTTTTTGCGTTAATATAATAATTTTTCTATGATCCACACCACTGTGCAGAGGGTGTATAAAAATTTGTGATTCCGTGTGTAATGCATCGAAGAATGAATTTGCGAATTTTCTTGATACTTATAATAACTCGCTTCAATATAGCTATGTCAGTCTGTTCGTCTGTGTGTCTATTGAAATCACGCTCGTTCATTGTTTGTTATTATTTCGAGCAGGTCTATATTTGAAACGGAGTAAATCGGGCTTCATATAGCCAAGTTATAATCTAAAATATGGAGACACCTCTAAAAAATATAAAAAATACAGTCTCTCAAATTGTTTACTTTTTGAAATATTTTTTCCATTTGTTATAATTAGTGCATCAGGTCCAAATATTATTGTAAACGTAAAACCCAAGTGGAGAGTATCAAAGATATGACATATTCGAATTTAACACTCTTACTTTTTTAATTATTATTTTTTATTTTTTTGGGGGATTTATGTTGAAATACAATAAATCTGACGGTTATTTTCATGTTTACTAAAAAGATATTTTTTATAAATTATTTTAGAAACTATTTTTTTTATTATTTGTTGGTAATTTTGGCTCTCTCATATTATATTTACTAATATTTTTAAATCAAGTTTTTGTATTGCTTTCGGTGTTTTTTCGGATTTAATACAATAAATCAATGGGGTAATTTAAAAGTTTATTAAAAAAAGCTAAGAAAGAAGTCACCAAAATAAAAATTATTTAAGATTAAAAGAATATATTTTAAGTAAAATAATAATACCTGTTGCAACAAAACAGAGTAGCTTATGTCGATATTGAGATATTGACGATTGTGTGTAAAATTATTTCGTTGGTTTTAAAGCAATTTTTTTTTAATATTATCTGCTTTAAATAAATTGTTTAAAGCATGAACATGTAAATTTTAGAAATATATCATATAAAAGGATATTTTTTTCATTCGCTTTGTACTTAAGATTTTCAAAAATAACCAATTTTAGAATACCACAGCGTCTTAAGTAAACTTAAGCGATTCTGTTGAACTAAAACCTAAGTTTATTGCAATTGTAAATATATATAAGCTACTTTTCTAATACCATGTTCAGACGGTAAAATGAAACACTCGGTTCGCTTTCTGAATCATGATTGCGAACCTTGTTGTTCAGGCGATTGTTCTTGTTTCATTTTGACTTTTATATTTTTTTTTTTGCAAATATATGGCGCGGCTTTTTTTTGTGTGTTTGTGTTTATTTTAATATATACATGCATGCAAATATAAGGTTTTTCTTGTTTAATGATTTTATTTATTTTATGGCACACATTAATTTTTTGTTTTTTCTTTGTTTATATTTTTATGACAGCTAGTTCCAATAAACTACCGATAATTTTTGATAAAATTTGGAGATGAAAGTAAATTCTTCGTGGTTCGACACTACAATCAAAATGAACCAAGATGGTTAGCTCTCAAAATTTTGCATAGCGAAAACAGGTTGATTCAATCAGGGCGCAAACCGCGAATGATAGAGTGAACCTCGAATTTTTCTGTCCGTCTGATCATTGAATAAGTTCGAAATAAAGACAAGACTGTAATTAAAATGTTTTTATTGAGATTATTCACATTAGTTTAGTTTATTGAAAAAGACATAAACAAAAAATAAAATTTAAAGTTTTGAATACAAAAAATAAGTCAATTAACTTCCATGTAACTATTTTTTATTTGTCGTTTTCATCATCCATTTCAGTTAAATCTGGATGGCAATCCAACATGTCCACCATTATCAAATTATTACAGAAGTCTTTGTAAATTTCATCGACTTGCGGCAACATTTCTAATAAGTCCTTTTTCTTTTTAGTGCTTATTTTTATAGGCGATTCGTAACAAATCTTTAAATCTTTCAATTGTACACCGTTTTTACCCCGTTTTTGTATATTTATGAATTTGAATGGTTCTTCTTCAGTTAATAAAATATTATAGAAAATATTTTCATATTCCTTGGCAAACCTTAGCCAATTGGTAAATAATATTACGTCAATTATATTTTTGACCGTTGCTGTCGTCCACTTTTTTTTAGATCCGACTGTTCTGATAAATTGGTACCAATCTCGGGGATGGTGAATTTTGACGGTACTGTTTTTATTTTTAAACTCTTTCTTTTAACTCAAACTCTCTGTCTGTCTGTCTGTCTGTCATGGGCCAAGCCCATTCCCCCTTATCAAATTGATCTGAAACTTGGCCCATAGTCTTGTTGTGACGTCAAATTAATTTAGGGGTAATCTCTCACAGTCACGCATGGTCACGCACAGTCACGGAGTGACCTAAATGTTATTTCCCCTCATCCGATTGATCTGAAACTTGGTCCATACACTTGCTGTGAAAAAAAGATTAACTTTGACTTAGTAACGCACAGTCACGCATGGTCACGCACAGTCACGGAGAGATTTAAAACAGATTTCCCCTCATCTAATCAATCTGAAACTTGGTCCATACACTTGCTGTGAAAAAAAGATTAACTTTGACTTAGTAACGCACAGTCACGCATGGTCACGCACAGTCACGGAGAGATTAAAATCTCACTTCCTCTTATCCGATCGATCTGAAACTTTGTGCATAGAC
This sequence comes from Cordilura impudica, assembly GCA_963682025.1. Taxonomy (NCBI): domain Eukaryota; kingdom Metazoa; phylum Arthropoda; class Insecta; order Diptera; family Scathophagidae; genus Cordilura; species Cordilura impudica. The sequence goes on from OY821517.1 coordinate 293,268,941, forward strand.
TTGTTGTGGCCAAAGATTCATTTTAAGATATCCGTACACAGTCACACATACTCATGCACAGTCACGGAGTGATTTAAACCCCATTTTCCCTCATCCTATCAATCTCAAACTTTATTTACAGACTTGTTGTCACCAAATATTAACTTAAAGATAGTCACGCATAGTCAAGCCCAGTCACGGAGTGATTTAAACCCCATTTCCCCTCATCCAATCAATCTAAAACTTTGTCCATAGACTTGTTGTGACCAAAAATTAATTGTAAAATAGTCACGCAAGGTCACGCACAGTCACGGAGAAACTCCAAGCTCATATGCAGATTTTTAATAAAAACTTTGTTTTTATGGGATAGATTTTTTTTTCTATATGTCTAAAATCAATATTTTAGACAATAAACTAAAAACACATTTTCATTTTTTTTTTATTATTAATAACGAACAATATTTGACAATGTTCTTTTTCTTTATAAAAGGTCTATATCGATTACTTAAAATCATAAAATATGTCTTATCGATAACATCAATGAATTGTAATCCTTATAATACTCGTTGAATTTGAGTTATGTGGTAAAAGTACAAAATTAAGTATATTTATCTTCAGCGAAATTTTAAGTTTAACCGATGGTTTTTTGAAATTCTAAAGACACTTGTAATTTACCAGTCGAACGGTGAGGAACATAGTTAAATCAACCTACATACATTGAATAAATACTAATTGAATTGAAATCACTCACATCTTTTCTTTTCATATAACCCTAAATCGTAATACCTAATAATATGATTTCTCTTCTATGAGAAATTGTAAAATAATCAACCAATTTTCTTAGCACAACTGACGTTCAGTTTAAGAACATTTTTTTGGAGCTGCTATAATTATTATCAGCTAAATTGACTGACCCAACCCGACAGGTATCGTCAGCCTAATTTGAATTAGCTGGCGTTAAAAGAATCCGGTGCGAAGGACCACTATATGAGTGTGATCAGGAACGACGAACTTGTGATCAATCGTATAACATTATTTTGGAATTACATAAAATTTTGTAGCTGACTAAAAGGACAAAAAGCAATTTCATTTGCTGCTCGCTTAGCTAAAGCTTCATGCCACATGTAGCATGATGGTTGATTGTTGATTACAGTCACGAACAGTCAGATTAAAAATCCATAGTGGTCTTTTGTAGAATGATAACGAAGGTCATAAAAATGGTGTAGTAAGAGATTGCTGAAGGTCAAAATAAAACACTTTTACTGAAGCATTACCCACAGCTTTTTCTTATTCAAATTGCTTTCTGATGCTCAGTCTGTTCAAGTTTTAAAGTTACAAGATCTTCCCCTTTAGCGACTTCTATTTGTGCTTTAAGCAAATCACATTTATGGCAAATGTCAAGCTTATGTTTTTTAAATTTGAAATTAAGTTTGTGAAAAAGTCCACTAAATTTTGTAAGCGATATAGAGTGACCATAATTAGCGCAATAAAGTCTATGAAGTTCAGCCACAGACAAATAATTCGATAAATAACGCTTTGACGTATCTCTGCGAGTATAGTATGACTCATAACAGGGAAAATTGTTGATAAAATTTATTACTTCATTTGCTTTCTCTGCAGAAATTTTTCTTGAGCTTTTGTGCTTTCTGGGATTAGTTGCATTTTAAATTTTGCAAACAGTCTTTATTTCCTCAATTTCAATCAATCCAGTTCCCAGTACTGTTTGTGTATTAATTGTTGCTGTATTGATGAAATTTTTTCCCGGCACTTATTTCTGCAAGGTTGTAAAACGCTTATTGTACGTTGTGGAACAACTTTTTCAACTGAAGAAGTGTAACTCTTGCCATCGTTTCGTAGTTTCTTACAGCATTTGGATTTGTTATTTTCACACACCACAACGGAAACTTCACTTCCGCCACCCGCTGCCAAATCATTTGTCTTTCGTTTTACTATTGCTACAACTTTAAACATATAATTATACTCACAATTTCTTGGGAAACCCCTTGTTCAGAATTTATGGAATGTTCCTTTAAAGCACTTAAATTAAAATCAGAATTAATGAGTGAATCATCACTACTAAAATCAACACCACTGTATGTTCTTCAATTCCCATTTTACTATTTAAACGTTTACTCTTGCACAACAGTTCCACAAAAACTAAACAGCTAAACAGCTTATGAGCAAAAAATTTCCACTTTATATACAACTTATGTGTATATAAGAAATCGTTATGATCTAACGTCGTTTTGTTTAAGTAGATATAAGATGTCAAATATTTTTTAATGCAAATTCTTTAATTTTAGAATAAGAAATTATGTTTATTTAAGGGAATGATATTGGTAAATTCATATATAATATAAGATCTTAATTAAACATAAGTTTTGGTTTATAAAAGATTATTTTGAATTTATTGAGTTTTTTTTTTTAACTTAAGTCGAATTAAACTTTTCAGTTTAAAGATTAATGAAACATATAGCAAAAACGTATCTGGACTTAAGATGTTTTAACAAATGCATTACTGTTTGAAAAATAATTATAAAGTATAGGTTCGTTATTATGCTTATATGAGGAATTTTGGAAAAAGGTTAAATAGAAATATGCGATCGGAGAAGCTGAATAACATTAACATTCAAACCCGAATCGAATCAGATAGTGATACTGATTCGATCGGTATAATTAAAGATGGGTCTAGGTCAAATATTTTTGGTAATTACAAACAGCAACACAAAGTCATTATACCCAAACCACATAGTGGTATAGGGTATAAAAATGCAGATGTAACAAAGTAAAACCGACTATGGATTTAGAGTCACACTTGCCTCGTCTCTCCTTATTTTTGGCTGTTGAACAATGTAATATTTGAGAACATCGAAAAAAGCATTCGTATTTTTAATTAAAGTCTTTTTATTGTTTACGTGTTTATTGGTTTCCGTCTTTTTATTGTTTTTCGTTTTTTTTTTTTTGTTAATTAACAATAAAAGGAAGAAGAAAGAAAAATGGAAAATAATTTTATTTTTATATTTATGTACAAACATTAGACAGCTGATTTATTCAAATACCTGACAGTTTGACATTTTTACCAATTTACATGAAGAACACAAATTTCGGTAAAGGATAAATGCATTTATTCTCTCAAAAGCATAGGAGAGATCAACTTATACGTGATTCGTATTATTTTAGCCAGACACTGATTATCGGTTAATCTCAAAATAAAAATAAATATCTTATTTAGAGGTCAATCCTTTATTTTTTGTTTTACGGCTTTCGAACAAGTTCGTTTCTCTAGAGTATAAAAATAATTTTTTTTTATATTCCTATTACATTTTCATGTTAATATTATTGTAATCCTCTTGTGTACAATAGTTTTCTGCTTTATTTATATTTTCCATATATATATTTGTACATTTGTTTGGTAAAATTTACATGCAAACGGTTGGATGTAGACAACATAATAATATTCTCATGTTTTTTTATTTTTATTTATTTATCATAAATAAATTAGTTTATTTTATGAGATTTATATGTATTTATTTTTCGTTTACTTTTTATATAAGGAGACAATGACTTTTAAGAAAATAGAAACGAAAAGTAGATGAGTAAAAAATATGATATTTGAATATTTTATAGCCATCTTAACTATTTTGTTTTTGTAGTTTTAGGGAAATATCTATAATCTCTTCGTTTAACAAAGCTTTTAAATGATGAAAATATCCGAATAACATTCATACGGCCAGTAAAATTATATATTAATAATAAAAAAACAAGTAAGAGTGTTATATTCGGCTGTGCCAAATCTTTGATACCCTCCACCTTTTTCATTTTCAATTTTAATTTTTTTTTATCATTTTCCACTTTTCACTTTTCAATTTTCATCTTTCGTTTGTCATTTTTAGTTTTTCATTTTTAATTTCTCATTTTTCGTTTTCCATTTTCCACTTTTCATATTTCATTTTCCATTTTCCATTTTCGATTTTTCATTTTCAATTTTTCATTTTTCAATTTCCATTTTTCATTTTTCATTTTTCGATTTTCGATTTTTAATTTTCCGTTTTCCATTTTTCATTTTTCATTTTTATATTTTCATTTTTCATTTTTCATTTTCAATTTTTCATTTTTCATTTTTTCATATTCCATTTTCCATTTTTCATACTTCATTTTTAATTTTCCATATGCCATTTTTAATTTTAAATTTTTTATTTTCCATTTTTCATTTTCCATTTCTCATTTTTCATTTTTCATTTTCCATTTTTCACTTTCCATTTTTCATTTTCCATTTTCCATTTTTCATTTTCCATTTTCCGTTTTCCAATTTTCATTTTTCATTTTTAATTT